>CM042869.1:18831789-19029544 GCA_023658055.1 Thaleichthys pacificus | reverse complement strand
GCTAATGAGACACTCACTTCTTTGTGCAAAAAAGTCATACCTGTCTCTAAAAATGCACTCTTGAAGAAATGGTCCACGAGCTATTATTGTTGTATCATTGATTACACTACATTACATCACTTCGACAATATTAACAACTAAGAATTATGGTGTTCAATTATATCATTAGATCATATATCATATTTCATGAATTCAATATTTAATGGAAATGCTTTCATTATTGATTTCAATCTTAGAGTTCCCGTGTTCACGATGCAATTGCCTTGTTTCACCACTTGGAAGTGTTCGTACTCAGCTACTCATAGTATTGACCATTCTTAGATTTACGCACACTTCCAAGAAATCTCTTGGCACGATAAATCGCAACTTTTGCGTGGATCCATTCGTACGCACGGTTTACGCACATATTAGTGCGTACGAACAGTTCATAAATGAGGCCCCAGGACCTTTCTGCTGTATCTAGTGGAGTTTTAGTCTGGGGCTGTGTCTACTACCGCGCACTTGTGCACTTCGAGCACAAGTGCTTAGGGCGCTTACACTGACAGAACCAGCAGAATTCAGTGCACTGAAAGTACCCGGATGACGCACTGCAAACTGTCAAAAAATGCAGTGTACAACGATGGACACTACTCGCCCTAAACGGGCGCCATATTGGCTACGTAGCGGAAGAGGAGGAGCCCTTTCGGCAGCTTTTCATTTCTAAAATAATTGCGGACGAAATGACTCGCGAGCAGATTCGCCTTAGATTCGCGGGTGTCACAATCAGATTTGCGTCCGTCACTTGGCTCGCCAAGTGGTTAACTTAAGTGTTCCATTTGAGACAGCAATACTCAGCGACGGAGTGCACTACAGATGTAAGTGCACTGTATTGCAGTGCACTGTATTGCAGTGTACTTAGTAAAGTGCGCGGGTTAGTAGTAGACACAGCCCCTGAGTCCTGCTTCTTGTGCCATCTGATGCTTGCCGCCCGCCGTCTGCCACTCTCTACCGCTGAAAGGTTTGTCACCCCGGAAGTTGGGATCTCCCCGGCACGATTCATAGCCACTTCCGGATCCCTCGGCAGACTTCTGATTTAGTGGTTCTAGACCCGACCGCTGCTGTGTCGTGCCAAGAAATGTACCCCCTGCTAACTAACTGTGGCTAGAAAGGTGCCACATGCATGAAACTTACTCTGGTTACTCATACTAGTCCCCTCAACGTACACTAAGAATCATTTGATATTGGAATAATTTTTTTCACAACCTTTTTTGGTTGACATTGAGATGACAGCATGATCAATAGTGGATGAATTGGGAGTGCATCTACTCTGTAGTGCCACCATGAGGCCACGTTGGCCCAGGGGCTCTGGAAAGCTAATTTCAAAATGCCCAGTTTGAAAAAAGGTTACAAGGGGGTGAAGGAATTACATTTTTTGGAGGAAAACAAAAAAGAAAAGTAACAAAGAAGTCAGCTTTCATCATGGAAGAATTTTTATCACTTGTCCTGCCGGGGACAGAATTCGAAAGCAACAACAAAGGGTGCAAGGGTACAGATGTGAGTCAGCCTAGGTTTGGCTCAAACCTAGCCTCCTTTGCAATACAAGATTTTTCTGCACACATCTGTGTGTGTCAAAAGTCAGGACACCTCCACCTGTCTGAAAGTAATTGTTCCATTTTGTCTTGTGTGTAAAATCATAAAACTCGTGTCATCCAGTGTCATGAGCAGGGCATGGCAGAGTGCTGTTGTGATTAGCATTCCACAGGGGGATCTAGGTCACTGCTTTATTGGGAGGTCATGCCATCCTCACACCCTCCTCCAATAGTGTTGTAAGAGTCAACTCTAGTCTTCACCCAGATACACATTTCATCACATTCTTGTTTTATTAGTCTTTTTTCACAACAGATTAAGATACAGTAATCACTTTTGGAGAAAAAAACACAAACATCCAGTGTATATCTGAGTGCTTTACAGTGAAAGACTTCTTTAGCACCACCATTGGAGACTGTACAACCACACTGATCTGCTCCACAAACACATGGGCCAGGGGGCCCATCTCTTTACACACCACCTCTCCTTGTACCTTTCTCTCTGAAACCCCTGATCAGCAAGCAAGATGTGGAGGTTTATGCTAGCTGACTTTTTTGTTGGTACTTACTCAATTTGTTGTTCGAATAGGAGAGGAGACAAGAAAAGGAGACAAAGAAAGGTGGAGTATTGGAACACAGCCCAGGTCAACCTGGATTGACATGCTAAAATGCAGTACCACTCCACACCACCAAGGAGAGCAACAGGGAATACTTGGGGCTGAGTTTGCCTTCAAACCTGCCTCTGAATACAGATGAGATTATGTACAAGAGGGAAAGGGACTTTTTGCTTTTTCCACCATGGAATTCATAAACATGACAAAAATATATGATACAATTTCTTTCAAAATAAAGATTAAAGAAATATAGGTGAAATCTATCTTTAAAATTATCTGAAATGCATATGTCAATTCGAACATAGTCAACAAGTTTTGCATGTAAATCACAATCCTCAAAAGGGACAAAATATAAAATGAAAATAAGATCAACAGAAAGTATGAGTTGACATGATTTGTCTCTACGTAAAACGAAGTTTGTGATGAAAATTGCGGGCCTATACAGTTCTGTAACTGTTGTCAGAGAGGCTGGCTGGTAGGATGGAGGGAGAGAACCAAGCATGGAGGGACGTCATAAACACAGCTCAGTATCTGACTGGACAACAGGGAAGGAAAGGGCAGGGATTGGCCACACATCAAAAACAGTCCACAATAAACAACACAGTCCTCGTCTGGGAAAACACATATCCACCATTCCAAGTCAGCTGATGAGCAGAAAATCCTGAATGAATCTAAATACACTTGTTTTTTATGGTGCTTTTTTCTCTTAGTTTAAGTCAAGAATAACATTGAAGAACACACACTCACGCACATACACTGTTTTTGATTTCTGTATCTATGAGTTCACAATCACAATTTGTGCTACAACATTAGACGGAAAGGGCAGAGTTTAAGGAGGGAGGAGCCGAGTAGTGCTGATGGCTGATTGGCTGGGATATGACGAGGGAGGTGGGGTAACGAGGGCGCACATCCACAACGACAACCGCTGGAAGAGGGGAGAGAGAGAGAGCATAACTTGTTAAATTGTCATCAATCTTGGTTGATCTTTAAAGGTCCCATGGCATGCTGTTTTTGGATGCTTTTATATATAGGCCTTAGTGGTCCCCTAATACTGTATCTGAAGTCTTTTCCCGAAATTCAGCCTTGGTGCAGAATTACAGCCACTACGAGCAGTCCCAAAATGAGCTTTACTTAGGACGTGCCATTTCTGTGTCTGTAGCTTTAACCCTTGTGTTCCCGAAGGTTCACAACGACCCATCGTTGTATTGCGACAACTTTACCCAATACAAAAACAAATAAAAAGCATTTTATTTTAACCTTAGTGCTGTGGGGGGTCTGAGACAGCCCAACAGTTGAAAGAAAATGCTTCACTTTATTTTTGTATTGGGTAAAGTTGTCGCAACACGACGGTGGGTCACAATGACTGAAGGGTCCCAATGACCCTAAGGTAACAAGGGTTAAATGCTATGAGGAGGAGAGAGGCGGGCCTAACTGCCAAGCTTCAGTCGTTTGCAAGCCATGATGTCTCGAGGAAAAACCAATATCGCGCTCGGACAGTCGTAGCTCATTTTCTCATTGGTGGGCCAAATTCTGTGCAGGCAAAGCAGAGAAAGGGGAGGTAACCTTTCCCTTTATGATGACATAAGGGGAACATTTTCAGATCGGAGCATTTGAGCTTTCATTTTTTCAAAGGCGGAGAAGAATACCCAGGGCTTGGTTTACACCTATCAAAATTTCTAGCCACTGGGGGGCCAAAGGCAGGCTAGGGGAACTCATATTAATGTTAAATAACCTCAAAGTGAACATTTCAAGCCATGGGACCTTTAAAACTCATATTAAAAAAGTTTTTTACATTGTAACTATCTGAAAGTTTCTGAAAAGTTCCAGTTTCAGCCTGCAGGGTTGTGTGAGAAGAATTGTACCAGGGCGGGTTTGGGCTGGAGGAAGAGGTGTACCTGGGAGTGTTAAGGCTGGAGGAGGAGGTGTACCTGGGAGTGTTAAGGCTGGGGGAGGAGGTGTACCTGGGAGTGTTAAGGCTGGGGGAGGAGGTGTACCTGGGAGTGTTAAGGCTGGGGGAGGAGGTGTACCTGGGAGTGTTAAGGCTGGGGGAGGAGGTGTACCTGGGAGTGTTAAGGCTGGGGGAGGAGGTGTACCTGGGAGTGTTAAGGCTGGGGGAGGAGGTGTACCTGGGAGTGTTAAGGCTGGGGGAGGAGGTGTACCTGGGAGTGTTAAGGCTGGGGGAGGAGGTGTACCTGGGAGTGTTAAGGCTGGGGGAGGAGGTGTACCTGGGAGTGTTAAGGCTGGGAGAGGAGGTGTACCTGGGAGTGTTAAGGCTGGGGGAGGAGGTGTACCTGGGAGTGTTAAGGCTGGGGGAGGAGGTGTACCTGGGAGTGTTAAGGCTGGGGGAGGAGGTGTACCTTGGGGAGGTCTACATGAAGTCTTTGATGTTGAGATCATCCAGGGCGTTCTTCGGGGGCGGAGGCCTGCGGGGGCTCTGAGCCATGCCTGGAGACATCTAGGGATGAGATAGGGGACAGTTACAGGTACAGGTCTGTATGTTGGCATGAGCGTGTATGCTGGCCAGATGAGGCCACTATGTCAGTACCCTGTACAGCTGCAGCTCTGAGTAGCCTAACCACTAATGAGAAATCTGAACGTAGTTCCTCCTCAGGGCAGCATAACAGGACAGTATGATAGGGCTCGGCATGACTGATGATGTGTGTGTTAGTGTGTATGGGATGTGAGTGTGTGTGTCTATACCGGGGCTCCGGAGGCCCCGGCTGGAGGGAAGCCTGGCCTGACGATCGGCATCATGGGCGCTCCAGCCCCGGGGGTCCCAGACTGGGAGAGCCAGAGAGAGAGGGAGGAGAGACAGAGGAAAGAGAGAGAGGGAGATGAGACCGAGACAGGTGGTGGAAGGAAATGAGAGTAGTGAGATACCACAGTGGACCTGTTGAGAGCTGATGGACAGCCTACAGGGGTCATTGGCCATCTTAGGTGCTCCTAAAGGTCAAAGGTCATGAGGTTGACCAAGGTCAGAGACCTAAACGTTGTAAGGTCAAGACACCGGGGTGGGGGGGGGGTCTTACCATGCAGAGTCCAGGGTTAGGGAAAGAGCCCATATAAGGAGGCATTCCCATGGGGACGTTCTAGGGGTGTGGAGGGGGGGGGGGCAGGGGGGGGACAGGAGGGAGGACATTACTACATAGGACATCACTGCAACAAAGCACACACGTCAACAACATTTAACACGACTCAACAAGATTTACAGACACAAACAAAACTGTGAGACATTGTGGAAACAAACAATTACACATTTAAATGCATTGAGACGTAGTGCAGCACACAGCAGCAGCGCTAACCCAACACCAGAACTATCATCTCATGCACCTGTGTAGGGTTAGGGTAAGGGTTGAGGAGCCGAGAGGAAGCAGCCAAATTAGCAGGCAGGACAGTTTAGTTATAACCGTCTGCAGTGGTGTAGTGGTAATATTAGAGGTGGGTAAACTATGAATTTTATTATTTAATTTATTTATTTACAGGGTCGTCAAGTTTGGAGTGAGATTCCCGGAGATGCCCCCCCCCCTCCCCCCCCCCCGAGCTTTCACGTCTGTTTCAACCCCCCCCCCCCCCTCCCCCCAGACGAGCTTTCACATGTGTTCGCGTCTATTGTGCTTAACTAGTAACGAACGTACGGTCGCCGAAAAACTACACGCATTGACCGTGAGACACGCATTTCAGCCATTTCCCTGTTTATTTAATTATTATTACGTTTCATTAGGCCGATTTAGATGGAACCGGTAAGGTTGGCTTGTATCTGCATCATCGTATTTGAAAGCACGTTCTTAATAGTAGGCTAACCGTTTGTCCCTGTCTGAATGCGATGTTGTGCGAACCAAAACAACGTTTACAAACGTGAATTGAATCTTACTCTGTACTTGAGGCCTTTAGCGGGCATTTGTGGGAGTGGGAGCACTCGATGGTCTCTTCAAAAATCGCCTGATATCCATGGCTAATTAATCCATTCCGAACAGGTAGACTAATCCACAACGTGTGTGTGTACATAGCCTACTTCATGGATCCTGATTGGTGTCGCAGCCGCAACGCATTGATTGGAGGATCACAGACCATACAGCGCAGATGAAATGATTCAGACTACAGCATTTATATGTTAAACAATATGAAATTTAGTCTTTGGTGTTTTAAAATTACACCAAATTTATTTCGGATTATTCCAATGGCAGAATACGAGGCGCAGGGAATTTAGATGTGCGTAAACGCGCATAAACGCTATTTAGAGGTGGATAAACGCAATTTCCGCAATTTAGAGGTGGATAAACGCTATTTCCGAATTTCGGGAGGTGCGTAAACGGCGTTTACGTGCGTTTAGCCCCCACTACATCCCTGACCGTCTGGCAGCAGTAGTAATTCATTGCTACGATGTGCAATACAAGTCAAAAAGCGACCGGCTATAATGCATTCCTTGAATGTAAAACCTAAAAGGAGAATAGATATGTTTGCCTGTTCAGTGTTGTTCTAGTCCTGAATTCTGATTTGTGTCTGTGCTGGTTTAAAAAGCACTGCCACCGCAGTTAAACACCCTGACCAGAGAAAGCTGAAGCCGCTTCTCTCATTCTGAACCACATGTTCTAACCCTAACCTCTAACTACAGGTTCAAATTCCTGCACGTGTTCTTCCTTAAACTAGGGGAGGATTTCTAATAGCTACAAGTAATATTGACAGCTCTAGCTTACACTAGGGTTAACCCTAACCTTATTTATGTCTACTAATATAGCTGTGAAGGAATTATGGTGAACTTGGGGTGGGGGTTAAAGTTGGACAACTGTCTCTGGGTGATGCTCCCTCTATCAACCTTCCTGGCCCTGTGATTGGACCACCCTGGAGAGGCAGATGAGGCCATGCCTTTGCCATGCTGCTCCATGCTGACAGACACACACAACATTTACCATGGGGGCACCCCAGCTGGGTGGAGCTACCTGAGGGGGGGCTGCAGGGCCCATTCCCAGATCTATGGAGGGAGAGGAAGAGAAAGATGGAGAAAATAATGGAGAGAGAAAGGGAGAGAAGGATGGAGAGGAAGGGGAGGGGGGAAGGAGAGAAGAGAGGGAGATAGAGAAGGAGGAAGAGAGACAAATGGAGAGAGAAACAGATTGAAAGTATACCAGAATACCTCATACATTCTGTCACAATATCACCCTATTAAGCACTATGTGATTATAAAGTAATTTAAATGCTGTGTTCATCCACTAGTCCTGTGTGGGGTAGACTGTATGCTGGAGTGTTCTACTATGGTGTTTAGTGCTTACTGACAGCCAGTTTAGCCATGGTGGAGTGTTCTACTATGGGGTGTTTGGTGCTTACTGCCAGCCAGTTTAGCCATGGTGGAGTGTTCTACTATGGGGTGTTTAGTGCTTACTGCCAGCCAGTTTAGCCATGGTGGAGTGTTCTACTATGGGGTGTTTGGTGCTTACTGCCAGCCAGGTTAGCCACTAGTCTTGTGTGGGGTAGACTGTATGCTGGAGTGTTCTACTTACTGCCAGCCAGGTTAGCCATGGTGGAGTGTTCTACTATGGGGTGTTTGGTGCTTACTGCCAGCCAGGTTAGCCACTAGTCTTGTGTGGGGTAGACTGTATGCTGGAGTGTTCTACTATGGGGTGTTTGGTGCTTACTGCCAGCCAGGTTAGCCACTAGTCCTGTGTGGGGTAGACTGTATGCTGGAGTGTTCTACTATGGGGTGTTTGGTGCTTACTGCCAGCCAGGTTAGCCACTAGTCCTGTGTGGGGTAGACTGTATGCTGGAGTGTTCTACTTACTGCCAGCCAGGTTAGCCATGGTGGAGTCCAGGTCTCCCATGGGCTTGCTGGGAGAAGAGGCTCCTATGGTGGAGGAGCCCTGTGGCGTCACAGCAGGCTTCATCACATCACCTAGCCCATCAAAAACTGCAGACAGGAGGGCAGGGGGGATGGACAGGAGGGGAGAAGAGCGGGATGGAGGGAGAGGGTGACAGGAGGGAGAGAGAGATGGGGTGATGGGGAGAGAAAAGGGGGGTGATAGTGAGAGGTGGATGGAAAATAAGAGGGGCAGTTTAGAATCAATAGCTCCAATTCTCTACTACAGGGGGCATAACCATGACAACCAAATCAGAGGGTTTCCATGACAACAGTGATCAGAGAGGAGCAAGGGAACGTTGTCAAGAGGCAGGCTCTGGAACCCCTTCCTGAACACTTTAAAGTGTTACTAACCAGCCTCAACACACACATCCACAAGCATGTGTACACAAATGGATCCACACTTTGTCTCGCACACACACACAGATACACTCACTGTCATGCACACATACACATGGATACAGACTGTCACACACATGCACAAACACATGTACCAGTGATCCCCATGATTCCACATACTACAGTCCATTTTACAGTAATATAACCTTAAGCTGTAACACAGTATTGTATCATATATTTATATTATTGAATCGCCATGGTTATGCTGTTTTTCTTTTGGATATCAATGAGACACTAAATCTAATAAGCACAATAAGGATTATAACACATTTTCTTCTCATAAAAATTACACAGGGCAGGTAAGCGAAGCACGTTTCCATCTACAAACTACAGTAACCTGATTAGGGCCAGTCAGGGTCAGACACGTGCAGGAATAGCAGTGCTACAGATCAGGCTTTTGTAGTAGATGCTGGAGGTTGTCTGAGACATCTGGGACCAGTTGAGCTCTACTACTACTGCAATGCACTCTGGGAGGAAACAACACTGGACACACAAAGGGGCCAAAACACTCACCCAGTCAGAAGCAGGAAGCAAGCAATGAGCCCCAAAGCCAGATGGAGAGGTGGAGAATGGAGGGAAAAGAGGGAAAGAAAGAGAGAAAGAACATGATGGAAATGTGAACAGAAAGGGAAGAAGCATAGAAACAGGCAGGGATGGGTTAGGGTTAGGGATGTCCGTAGGGTTAGGGTTAGGGATGTCCGTAGGGTTAGGGTTAGGGATGTCCGTAGGCCACAGAAACGGGGTGTGGATGAAGCCGGGAGAAAGAGGGAGAAAGAGAGGAGGGAGAGATAAAGGAGGAGGGAGAGAAAGAGGGAGAAAGAGAGGAGGGAGAGATAAAGGAGGGAGAGAAAGAGGGAGAAAGAGAGGAGGGAGAGATAAAGGAGGAGGGAGAGAAAGAGGGAGAAAGAGAGGAGGGAGAGATAAAGGAGGAGGGAGAGAAAGAGGGAGTGAGAAATAGAGAAAAAGGGAGGGAGACAAAGAGGGAGGGAGAGATTGGAAAGAGAAGAGAGTTAAGCCGTCAGCAGTAGTTTTTGCAGACTGTCAGTTCTGAAACATGGGGTGAGACACCTAGAGGCCTGTTCCATAAAGCGAGGCTTATGTCAGTTAATCGGGCTCAATTCCAGTTGATTCGGTTCCATAAAGCCAGTTTCATGTAGTTCGCACTCAGTTCCTATGGCAACTTATGCTGCAAAACTAACCTGGTCCGGCGCAGGCTGTCAGGCTAATCGTGTTTTGTTAACCAGACGTTCCTGTAACACTGACCTGACGGGAAAACGATGATTCACCACAGACTTTCTGGCGTGATGCCATATTTAACTTTCTTTTTACCTATCAGTGAAAATGTATTAAAAGATCTACTTCAATAAATAAAACATTTAGGCTAATGCATTAAACACTGATGAACAATGATTTCAGAATAATACTAACGATTTCAGAATAATACAAACCTATGTTTTACTTATGGTAGTTTGA
This sequence comes from Thaleichthys pacificus, assembly GCA_023658055.1. Lineage (NCBI taxonomy): Eukaryota > Metazoa > Chordata > Actinopteri > Osmeriformes > Osmeridae > Thaleichthys > Thaleichthys pacificus. Next base: position 19,019,645 of record CM042869.1, on the reverse strand, counting down.
GAAACGTTTAGGCAGATGCTACATAAAATGTCTCGCATTTCCCCAACAGAATGATCATAGCTACATAAATCATGTACAATTGCAAAAACAAACCTACAATCACTGGCCACTTTATTAGGTACACCTCGCTAGTACCGGGTTGGACCCCCTTTTGCCTTCAGAACTGCCTTCATTCTCCATCTCATACTTTCAACAAGGTGTTGGAAATTTCCTCAGAGATTTTGGTCCATATTGACATGATAGCATCACACAGTTAGTGCAGATTTGTCGGCTGCACATCCATGACGCGAATCTCCCGTTCCACCACATCCCGAAGGTGCTCTATGGGATTGATATCTGGTGACTGTGGAGGCTATTGGAGTACAGTGAAGTCATTGTCATGATCAAGTAACCCGTTAATGATTTGAGCTTTGTGACATGGTGCATTATCCTGCTGGAAGTAGCCATCAGAAGATGGGTACACTGTGGTCATAAAGGGATGGACATGGTCAGCAACAATACTCAGGTAGGCTGTTGCATTTAAACAATGCTCTGGTGCTCTCCCAGGTGATCTGTGTAATTGTAAGGTGTGGGGAGGACCCAGGTGATCTGTGTAATTGTAAGGTGTGGGGAGGACCCAGATGCGAAAGAGATAGGAGGAAGGATAACAACACGGAACTGTACTTCAGACAAAACAAGAACATGGTGGTGATACTTACATACAGCAAGACTGAGAAACAATGACTGACCAGGGCTGCGTTTCTCGAAAGCGTCGTAAGCCTAAGTTGATCGTAGAATCCATCGTACGACGAATCTTAGTTTTACGGGCCGTTCCCAAAGACACCGTAACTTAAGTGTCTCTTGAAAATTCGTAGCTCTTGAAAGCGCATAGATTAGCCTACTCCTTACGAGCATGTAAACGCATGTAAGAAATATCGATGGTTTGGTTATTTTGCTCGATCGTTGCTATGATCCATCGTTATCGGGAAACGCAGCCCAGGACTGGACACAAAACATGCACTTAAGTACAGAACAAGACACAACCAATAACACTAATAAGAACTGAAACCACTGAATGAGACACAGAAATAGGGAACACTAGGGACTACACAGGACACTAGGGCAGGGGACACTAGGGCAGGGGACACCAGGGCAGGGGACACTAGGGCAGGGAAAACGCTGAACATGAAACCAGGGCATGGCCGCGGTCGTGATACACCCTGTCTGTTCCTTTGTTCCCTGCCAGATCGTGACAGTATTCCTGTGTCTATTATGTGTTTGGTTTTTGAACTCCTGTCTGTCCCTACATTTAGAGCCTGCCTGCCATTTTTGTACCTGTTGTTGTGGAATTTATAAAACATTTCTCTTTTCACTCAGCTTCTACTGCTCTGTACATGCAAGACAGTCTGGAATATCTACAGCACCACAATATCTACAGGTACTACTGATATCTACAGGACCAGAGATATCTACAGTACTACTGATATATACAGTACTACAGATATCTACAGGTACTACTGATATCTACAGTACTACAGATATCTACAGGTACTACTGATATCTACAGGACCAGAGATATCTACAGGTACTACTGATATCTACAGTACTACTGATATATACAGTACTACAGATATCTACAGGACCAGAGATATCTACAGTTCCAGAGATATCTACAGTACCAGGGATATCAGCAAGAACAGGTACAACATAGACCACAATGTGGGCGTGTCTATGTGTGGGTGTGTCATGCGGAGAGGTGTGTCTACATCTGGTAGGTGAGTCTTACCTGACATTAGCTCTGCTCCAGGGGCTGCTGGCTGGGGCTCACCTCCGGTGGACTCTACCAGATGAAACCAAACCAAACCATTCCATACAAGGCCAACGTGGGCCAAGCCAGGCCAAAAGAGGCCGTTCCAAGTGCAGCATGAGGGCAGAGAAGGGTTAAGAGTCAGCCTTCAGCTCCACACTGGGAAGCCCTATCCAGACAGAGTAGAGACACACACAGTAGATATCATTCACATGACTAACAGGAGCATTCCCCTGCTTGGTGAAGTCACACATACATAAGCACACAGAAACACACACAGAACTACATTCACACATACACGTGTATAAAACTGTGGTCTCAAGTAGTGTTGTTACAAAAACAGGTACCAAGACGGTACATTTTTTAAATGAAAAAAACGGTAAGATACCAGAATTTCTGAAGTACCGGGTTGCAGTGTCGGACCATGACAAGCAGTGTTGCCAAAATAAATCTCACCAGATGTGGCTAGTGGCTCTCTTAAAATAAGTCACTAAAAAGTCACTAGATTTGTCGCTAGATTAGATTTTTTGTCACGAGAGAAGGCAAAAAGTTGCTCAATCTAGCGACAGTCGTTACATTTTCAACACTGCAGGGGCTCCACTAAGGTTGTTGACAAGAAAAGTGGAAGAGCCACAAATTGATATACTTTAGGTGTGATGTCAGATGACAATGAGAACATCGTCAACCCAGAGAAACCAAATTGCAAACATCACCGTTCATGTCCTTTATGGTTTATAGCATACTGCAAATGTAATACCTAATACTGGAGCATACGAACGGAGAAGGGCACACCAGGGTTAACACATGTTTACAGAGGCTTTTAGATGACAGTTTGCCGAAGTTTGTGTTTTCGAGTTTGGGATGTATATCTACTTTGTGCTTGTTTTGCGGCAACATTTAAAGAGCCCCATGAAGCGTGTTGAATCCACTCTTTCTACTTCTTATAAATGATGTTCAAGTCCAGATTTATATATTTCAGCTCTTTAAATGATCTCTAAGTCCTCTGCTGAGTTAGTTTCATGTCTACACTCAGTCCACACATGTTCTGCCTTCAGGCCTACACAGTCTCCACTCATGTTCTGCCTTCAGGCCTCCACACGTTCTTCCTTCAGGCCTACACAGTCTCCACTCATGTTCTGCCTTCAGGCCTCCACACGTTCTTCCTTCAGGCCTACACAGTCTCCACTCATGTTCTGCCTTCAGGCCTACACAGTATCCACACATGTTCTGCCTTCAGGCCTACACAGTATCCACACATGTTCTGCCTTCAGGCCTACACAGTCTCCACACATGTTCTGCCTTCAGGCCTACACAGTCTCCACACATGTTCTGCCTTCAGGCCTACACAGTCTCCACACATGTTCTGCCTTCAGGCCTACACAGTCTCCACACATGTTCTGCCTTCAGGCCTACACAGTCTCCACACATGTTCTGCCTTCAGGCCTACACAGTCTCCACACATGTTCTGCCTTCAGGCCTACACAGTCTCCACACATGTTCTGCCTTCAGGCCTACACAGTCTCCACACATGTTCTGCCTTCAGGCCTACACAGTCTCCACACATGTTCTGCCTTCAGGCCTACACAGTCTCCACACATGTTCTGCCTTCAGGCCTACACAGTATCCACAGTAACCTATTTTTATTTTTTGATATCGAAAATGGTATTGTGAAATGTCAATGGTATTGGTACAGACTACTGAAATGTTGGTACCTGACAACACTAGTCTCAAGCACACCACACTAATCTTATCCCAAAATGATGCATACATTTTAAAGCTTTTACCAATCACAGGGGACTCTGCAAGGGTCAAAGTCAATTGGCCTACATCAAACTACAAGCCTCCATCCAAGTTCTGACACATATCTGGCCATGATCCACAATACAAATGAAAACTACAGAACTGGTGGATCCAACCTGATGAAGGAACACTATAAACCACACTCAGTAATTTGTGTATAATCAGGTTAGATGTTAACACAATTGGAATCATGGTCATATTGTGACATATGGCTGCATTTGAACCATCTTAATAATGAAAATACCAAAAATGACCCCATCTAATGAGAACCCTCCCACCCCCTCCTCGGGGAAGAGCGAGGGGTGGGGCGAGGGACCCCCAAACAGGTTTATGATGTTTGAAGAGTCCGGTTTGGGTGGAGGGGCAGATGACAGGAGGGGGGCGGATGAGAGGAGGGGGGCGGATGACAGGAGGGGGGTGGAGGAGAAGCCATCTGCTGATTTGAAGGAGAGAAGAGGGTTAGAATACATATAAATTATATACCAACATAGACACACTGTACATTACACACACAATATATACAGTATATACCATACCAACAGACACACTGCACTACACACAAGGGGCCCTATCTTGCACCCAGCGCAATTGACTCGAATGTACACCGACGCAAGTGTCATTCCTATTTTGCACTCGACGCACAGCGGACTTCTCCCTTCACAGACGCACGTCGGTAAATTAGGGAATGAACTTGCGCTCCCGGGGGCGGTTCCCACGCCTGTTTAACCGAAGCTAATTTGGGTTTCTTCTCCCATCCCCATCAGAATCAGAATTCGGTTTATTCTCCATGCATTTTACACAAACACAGAATTTACTGTGGCAAGAAGGTGCAAACAAACATATGGGTCTTAAATCAAGTAAAAAAGTACAATAGTTAAACTAATTCGAAGAACTAAACAATTAAAAAATATAACAATTAAAAAAATTAAAAATATATTAAAATAAGAATACGAATTTGAATGAGCAGCATGAGTGGGCAACTTCAGAAAACGTCAGTCTCCTCGGCTGTGAACCGCTTCTGGCGTGCGCCTGGCAAATGGTTTATTGCACGTTACGCCCAAACCACACACAGTAATGTAGCTACTTCAGACCAACCAGTGTTTTTTTTTTGCAGTGGGGGCAGGTCTGTTAATTAATTAATTAATTAAAACTACTTCAGCATAATAATGCACCTAAAATACAAACGTGAGCAAGGGCAGCAATCGCTATCGAATCAACAGACGTGCAATTTAGCTAGCAGGGGAAGAATACAAACAACGAAAATCACCAGTTAACTTAAATTTGCAAGAACTATAGACTAATACAATAACAGGCTTAAATGAACTGACAACATAAGTTATACGACTTAAGGCCGATATATATCGGCCTTAAGTCGTATAACTTATGTTGTCACTTCTGCGTATAACTTCTGCGTTTTCCGAAAAACGGACACATGGGAACGCCCTCGTCTCCGTGGAACGCCCTCTACGAGCTCTCCGTCAGCCCTCGGAGAGCAACGCAGAGCTCGACGTGCACCTCCTGAATTTTCTAACTATCCGTCGTAATTTCGGAGAGCGACTGAGAGCTACGGAGACCCCCTTGGCTGTGATTGGTCAGTATTAAGAACCGCTTGCGTCAGGGGCGGGGGTTGCCGTGATAAACAGGACGAACAGAATCCTTTGACCGCCATTGCTGAAAGTTTTTACAATTCATATTTCAGCTAAACAGTACATGTAAATCAGACATGTACAGCCCTATTTCTGATACCGTGGCGGCAGAAATGTTGACATAGAGGAAACACTGCCAACCCATTTTAGATTTGCGCCAGGAGCAGAGTAATTTTTCCCACCGGTATAATAGCAACAGCGCTGGGGTCCCGCCCACAAAGTAACTTGAGTTCCGCGTTTTGATACTTGCGTTTCAGATCGTTAAAATAGGGCCCTAGGGATGAAACAACGCAACAAGCCCACGGTTCGGTTTGTATTGCGGTTTGGTTTGTTAAGCACATTAGGGGGAAGAAAAAAACATGACCATTTCAGTGTTCTCTCTGTATTTTCTCTGCATGAATAACATTCTTACATCCAGAGATTTGATAACATATGAAATCAACATTATTTCTAAAGCAAATGTTACTCAGGCTATTTAAAGCAAACATAACACATTTTCAATCTCCGTTTTTCCTTCCATTTAAGAAAGGCGTCGCACATATGTGATCGTTCGAATGCGGGTCTCAGAGCGTAACGTCGCATATATGCGATTTCAAACATTCCAATTTAATATTTTCCGATAGACAAACTATGCGACAAATGCTTTAGTATGGCTTCAAAATGTACTACTGAGAAGGCTAACAAGTAACACTAGCATGGTGGTAGCATTGCTACGAGTATTATGCTAGGTCATTTAGCCCGGAAGCTGACTAAAGCTAGCTAGCTACCGTTTCGGGAAAATAACTTGCGCTGTGGGGACAGTCGGAAATATTTAGAACTCACACATCTAAAGGTTAATTGCAAAAATAACTTTCAAACGTTAACAATAAAATAACATTATATAACAGATCATATTTCTAAATACTTAGCTCTCTTAATACTCTCCAGGAAAGGGGAAGGGAAAAGGGTGTTAGGTTGTGTTTTCTCATAGATCCGAAAAACCGCGGCTTACATGTAAAAACCGAGCCGTGGTTTGTGTGTTGAACAATTTTTTCTTTTGCGGTTCAGTTTTGCACCCCTACTAAACACACTATAAACTGCATGCACTAAAGCATGTGCCATGAGAGGTATCTTACCAATAATAAATAATTATATTTTTGTGATATATCACACCACAGAGCTTTTATACAATGGTTACATCACCGGGATATGTATATCCTTTTCTTAAGAAGTAATTCACATTTCAGTGTGTTCTTGATTCTTATCGATGTCATTGATTTTTGTTTATCTTCACCAACAAAAAAGGTTATCAGTTTAGCTTGGTGGTCAACTAGTCTCATTAATTGTTATATGGTTGCTAGGCATTATCAAATGAAGATCATAATTTCTGGCGAGCAAGCAATGACATTAAGTTAACATGTATTTGTACTGTAAGTCGCTCTGGATAAGAGCGTCTGCTAAATGACTAAATGTACATGTAAATAAACTTGTAATGGAACATTTCAGATTTTGAGAACAACCCATTGTATAAAACGTAATCTAATGCATAAACATGAATAATACACTGAAAAACACAGACAAACACACTGGGCAATGAAAAACAGGCTTTAGACAGCCAGCAGAGGATATGGACAGCGCAGTGAGAAGAGAGGCGGAAGAGAGGGGAAATAAGAGAGGGAGAGAGGGAATGAGAGGAGAGAGAGAGAGGGAATAAGAGAGGAGAGAGAGAGAGGGAATAAGAGAGGAGGGAGAGGGGGAATAAGAGAGGGAGAGAGAGAGGGAATAAGAGAGGGAGAGAGAGAGGGAATAAGAGAGGGAGAGAGAGAGGGAATAAGAGAGGAGGGAAAGAGGGAATAAGAGAGGAGGGAAAGAGGGGGAATAAGAGAAGAGGGAGAGAGAGAGAATAAGAGAGGAGGGAGAGCGGGAATAAGAGAGGGAGAGAGAGAGGAGGGAGAGCGGGAATAAGAGAGGAGGGAGAGAGGGAATAAGAGGAGGGGGAATAAGAGAGGAGGGAGAGGGGGAATAAGAGAAGAGGGAGAGAATAAGAGAGGAAGGGGAGAGCGGGAAAAAGAGAGGAAGGGGAAAGAAGGGAGTTGGGTACCTGCTGCAAACAAATCAACACTGGGAGTGGGATCAACTTTGGAGAAACTTGGTTCTGGCATGGAATCAAATAAATCTACAAACGCACACACACACAAACGCAGAAATACAAACACACACTGAAATGCAGGTGCACCACTGTGGCATACAAAACAAATTTGAACACATTGTTGTCAGTCAAGACTGAAAAATCTAAGGAGAAAAGTTTCTGAACAAGGCTGGTAATCTATGGAGAGGGGATGAGGAGAGAACAGACTTGCTCACTCCATCTGAAGACACACATGAGTCAAGGAGAGGAGTTAGGAATGGAGAGGAGAGGAGTTAGGAATGGAGAGGAGTTAGGAATGGAGAGGGGAGGAGTTAGGAATGGAGAGGAGAGGGGAGGAGTTAGGAATGGAGAGGAGAGGGGAGGAGTTAGGAATGGAGAGGAGAGGGGAGGAGTTAGGAATGGAGAGAGGAGTTAGGAATGGAGAGGAGAGGGGTTAGGAATGGAGAGGAGAGGGGAGGAGTTTTACCACTGAAGAGGTTTATCGATGGGGTGGGGGTGCGGATGCTAGGGGTGGAGTTAATGAGAGGTGGAGGTGGAACAGGAGGGCCGGCTGCTGAGGTGAAGCAGGGCTTAGGGTTAGGGTTCCTCTCCAGGGCTCCTCCAACATTGTTCTCCGTAGGCATCATAGCAAACAAGTCCATCCCAGACGAGGAGCCTGAGTTTGAGCTAGCATCACCAGTGGCAAAGGGGTCTATGGATGGGGTGGAGAGAAGGATGGGAGGAGGAGGAGGGGGGTAATTTTATACAATGATCAGCATACATTGAGCCATGTTCTTGTTTAATGACACTGAAATAAAATTCTGGATTAAGGAAAAAACTTTTGACAGTTTGGACAGAAAGACAACAACAGGTGAACCGAAGGAGCCTGGTCATGGGGATAAGCCAACAGGATTCAGATCAAGAAAGAAAACAATAAAATAATTTATAGTAGCCCCTGGTAGCCCCGGTAGCCCCCAGTAGACCCTAACCCCAGTCAGAAGGAATTCCCAAAGGTCAAAGACCATTCCCATAGCAACACCAGCAGAATTAATCACCATGACAACAGCAATTGCTCTACCCAGAAGGTACCAGAAGCAATGGACACCAACTACCCTCACTTGACAGCTATGGGATCAGTGTCTGTGTTTGGTTCCACACTCTTTCACACACACACACCAAGCTACTGTATGAAGAAATTGTAAATGTACGCACCCATCATGCTGACATTGTGCACAGGTACAACAAAAGGATCCCAAGCATGGTCACATATATACACCCACCATCCACACACACACCCACCATCCACACACACACCCACCATCCACACACACCCACCATCCACACACACACCCACCATCCACACACACCCACCATCCACACACACCCACCATCCACACACACACCCACCATCCACACACACCCACCATCCACACACACACCCACCATCCACACACACCCACCATCCACACACACACCCACCATCCACACACACCCACCATCCACACACACACCCACCATCCACACACACACCCACCATCCACACACACCCACCATCCACACACACCCACCATCCACACACACCCACCATCCACACACACACCCACCATCCACACACACACCCACCATCCACACACACCCACCATCCACACACACACCCACCATCCACACGCACACACCATCCACACACACCCACCATCCACACACACCCACCATCCACACACACACCCACCATCCACACACACCCACCATCCACACACACACCCACCATCCACACACACACCCACCATCCACACACACCCACCATCCACACACACCCACCATCCACACACACCCACCATCCACACACACACCCACCATCCACACACACACCCACCATCCACACGCACACACCATCCACACGCACACCCACACACACAACCTGTAACCCACCGGCTCCAGTGTCTGCTGCTGGGGTGGGTGTGGCTTCCGTAGCCCCGCCCTCGGCTGCAGCAGGGGCATCGCAAGGAGCAGCAGGGGTAGCAAATGCATCTGCGGTCCACACACACATACGCACGCACACACATACATGCACATGCACGCACACACACTCATGCACACAAAGAAATGACAGAGAGAGGGAGAGAGAAAAAAGAAGACATATAGGAAGTGTGTAGGAGTGGTATACAAAGAAGGAAGAGAAAGAGGGATGAAGAGAGACAAATAAAAGGAGAAAATAGAGTTGGGAGAATATGAAAGTCAGAAGATACAGTATAGCAAGTTTTACAGAAACATACCACCTTTATACGTTTGTGTTCATCTGTGTTGTATTTTTCAATCTTACTAAGATGGACACAGTCATTTAACCACAAGATGGTTAAAATGACTGTAAGAAAAACCAACATAATAAATGGAGTTTAGAAAAGCTTGCAATTAGAACAGTGGTTTGTCGCATGATTGATGCCAGAAGGATGAGTGGATGAGCACACACACAGGCAGGGTCTGTACAGGTGAGGTTCCTCTATGAAGCAGTCACTCTCCCTGTACAGGTGAGGTTCCTCTATGAAGCAGTCACTCTCCCTGTACAGGTGAGGTTCCTCTATGAAGCAGTCACTCTCCCTGTACAGGTGAGGTTCCTCTATGAAGCAGTCACTCTCCCTGTACAGGTGAGGTTCCTCTATGAAGCAGTCACTCTCCCTGTACAGGTGAGGTTCCTCTATGAAGCAGTCACTCTCCCTGTACAGGTGAGGTTCCTCTTTGAAGCAGTCACTCTCCCTGTACAGGTGAGGTTCCTCTATGAAGCAGTCACTCTCCCTGTACAGGTGAGGTTCCTCTATGAAGCAGTCACTCTCCCTGTACAGGTGAGGTTCCTCTATGAAGGAGATTTGGACATAGCAGCATGTGTTTTGCGTGGATGAGATAATGATGCTGTTTGATAGATTTACTTTTCACTAAGGTGGAGGAAAAGCTTGCCTGGCTATCATACCGAAGTATGTGAAAATGAATGAGAAGTGTGTGTTTGTGTCAGTGGAAATGTGGGGATATACAGGGGGTGTGTTTGTGTGCGTAAGTCATGTATTTGTTCCTTTGTGTATTGACATTAGCACTGCATATGCTAATTTTCTTTCTGAGTAGTGATTTTAAAACAACCTGAAATAATAAACTCCTTCGGTATAGAGGATCCTCACTGTATAGTCCAGCCTTTAGGGTTACGCCAACACTCAGCACATTAGCAAGGTAGCTTATTTTGACCAGAAGATACAGCTTCTGATGAGCTGCTGACCTAGGTAAGACTGAAGATATTTTTTTCACTACACTGGCTCATCAAAACCCAGGTTTTTAATATAACTACACTTCACAAAGGTTTCATTTTGTTGCTACAAGCTAGCGGACATTCTAACAATGTCAATACATTTACACTCATTTATGAGATAAAATAAAAACTTTCATGAATTTGCAATCAAGTGTCCGACTTAAGGGTGTGGTGCGCTAAACCTTCATATGGAGTGTATATATTGTCATTCATGTGAAACTGCTGTTTTTGGGTGAGTGTGTGTGACTGTGTGAGTTTGTGAGTGTGTGTGGGGTGGGGCTGAGCTGTCCAGAGTGCTCCAGAGACCCAGGGGTGACCCCTGACCCACCACTGACCTCCCAGCAGGTCCATACTGGCGGCGGCGCTAGTGGGAGGAGCCAGAGCTGTCTCCACGGCAGCAGGGGAGGGAGTTACCGCAGCGGGAGAGGGGGTGGAGTCTACAGCAAGAGTTGGGGCTGGAAGCAGGGACTCGGCCATCTCTGCCAGAGCACCAAGAACCCCAAACCACCAAGAATGTTCCCAACGCAACCAAATAAAGATCCCAAAACAATAATAATAATAAAAATAAACATTAAAAACAAATGGAATTAAAAAAAATGGAAGAAATAAAAATTTGTCACCAAAAGCATCACGATAGTGAAGAAACAAAACAACCAAAATAGGAACCAAAGCGAACAGCCCCAATGTGAACCAACAGAAACAAGACGGAGGAGGGGGGGAAAACAGAGAGAGAGAGACACTACTGAGACCAGTGAGAGAGAGACCCCCACTAGGACACATACTGGTCTAACTGGAGCTTTACAGTGCTAAAAACAGGTGCATTATGGGATAGCTCACCTGACCCAAGGAGGTCTGAAGAGGCAGCGCCAAGGAGGAATGGGACAAAAAAATCAGCTTTTAATAACTGCAATGTGAGTTACAACAACCATTTAATTTTAGCTTTATTGGCAGTTATAGTCTTAGAATAAAAATACAAATGTCTTCACTCATTGTATACTGTATATGATATGCATTATAAAACAGATACATTGCTGGTAATGTTTAATAGGTCATATATGAGTTCTGTAGTATGTGTTGTGGTTGTTCCATATGGTAGAAGTCGACGTTACCTCCCCAGGATGTGGGGGCTGCTGACGCCCCGACACACGGTCCTGAAGAGGAGAGAGGATCCAGGTCCAACAGGGAACTACAGAGATGGAGGGAGGGGGAAAGGGAGAGGAAGATGGAGAGACAGGGAGGGGGAGATGGAGAGACAGAGAGGGGGAGATGGAGAGACAGGGAGGGGGAGATGGAGAGACAGGGAGGGGGAGATGGAGAGAGAGAGACAGGGAGATGGAGAGACAGGGAGGGGGAGATGGAGAGACAGAGACAGGGAGGGGGAGATGGAGAGGGAGAGACAGAGACAGGGAGGGGAAGAAGATGAGGAATAGATACAGAGATATATTTTTTAAAGATTGTGAGAGATAGCACAGTGACAGCAGTATGAGAGATAGCACAGTGACAGCAGTATGAGAGATAGCACAGTGACACCAGTATGACAGAGATAGCACAGTGACAGCAGTATGACAGAGATAGCACAGTGACACCAGTATGAGAGAGATAGCACAGTGACAGCAGTATGAGAGAGATAGCACAGTGACAGCAGTATGAGAGAGATAGCACAGTGACAGCAGTATGAGATAGCATAGTGACATAGCAGAGGATTACACTGCATGCCCACTACAGCGAAGCAAATAGCTGCACTGCAGTTTTCTAGAGCCATCAATGGTTCTTTGCTCTGGGGGCGTGTCAGACAAGTGACTGCAGAGCTGTAGTTTCTAACACTTTTGTAGTTCGTATTGGAGTCATGGCCAAGTGTGCAGACTTTGGTCAGTTAAGGGTTTAGGCTAATGTATTTATACATTTATTGTAATAGTTAGTATTTATGATAGCTAGCTAGCACTTCAGATATTTCTCCAGTAACATTTGCTGGCAAGCTAATTTACTGTTTTACTTATTTTATTGATGATTATAACTGTGTGTTGAACACTTGCTGGTTTTTGATATGTTTTAGTAGATAACCACACCCTGTATGAACAAACAAACAAACCGTTAATTGACTATTCGGAAAGGACTGGATGGGCAGCCATACAGATGCTAAGTTTCTCCACCATCTTGAAACTGTGTGAAAGCTGGATGACTAACCCTAACCCTAGACATGTTGGACACTCACTCCGTCTCAGTGGGCGGGGGCTCGAGAGTCGGAACAGCAGCTGACTTGGCGGGCGTGGAGGTGGGGGACACATTGTTGGTGGGAGATCCCTGGATCACAGGCAGGGAAACCCCAGTTAGTGGCCCTGTTCCCATGGGAGAAATTAAACAGAAAATTGTTCCATGTACATGGTGCTGAAAAAGAAGGCTCACCTTTGTAGGAGACCTGAAACAGAGAAAGTAGTTTAGCATCTGAAGTTCCACACAGCTAGATATGATAACACCTTCAAACAGTAACAATATTGTATCACCTACCACTACCATGTTAGGGTTAGCAGGGATTAGGGTTAGCCTAGATACCATGCGCTCGTGTGCTGGAACATCAAGTTTTGTGTGATGACATGACACAAAAATTACATGTGTTTTACATGTTGTCACATTTATATCACACATTTACATGTGTACCACATACATGTAATGCAGATGTGAGCATCATGTCAGTATTATTTATTCTAGCGAACAGGTCTGATCCAGCAAATAATTCTAACCCAGTAAATGACTGGAGGGTATATTTTCTCTAAAAGAAGAACAAACAATTGGATCTTTTGTTGATAAGAAAGATGTTTGCCGGTGTAATCTGTTAGCATTTTCTGTCTGTCAGCGCTACATCACACGTTTCATTGCTTTGATTGGTTGTGATCCAGTTGCGCCCAGATGCAATTTGGTCTGCTCCTGTTGATAGCACCAATGGGAAATCAAATAATAACTGAAAAGTTCCAGACTAATACGCATATGCGAATTGGTCTGGCGATGCCAGGCTACATGTCTGTATAAACATGAACCAGCATTATGTGTCTGTATGTCTGTGGTCACATCTTCACTTCAATCACACACAGCTCTTCACATGGTTGGCATGTGACTTCCCATCCAGGGTCATGGAAACCTGCTACATCTACCACTGCACCTGAGGTAAACCATGCTACATCTACCACTGCATCTGAGGTAAACCATGCTACATCTACCACTGCATCTGAGGTAAACCATGCTACATCTACCACTGCACCTGAGGTAAACCATGCTACATCTACCACTGCATCTGAGGTAAACCATGTATGCTCACCCATCACTGGGATCCCAAATGACAACCACAAAGGAATAAAGAGGGAGGGTTAAAGAAAAATTGAGGAACAAAACAACTAAGTATGTATGTTTGGTAGTGCTGGGTCTGCCTGGGACAACAGCAGAGAGGGTGTCTCTACTACTAGTAGTTCTGGTTGTATCAGGGGGAGCGTGTGAATGTGTTTATTACTAGTAATGACTAGGGTGTAGCAGGCAAAAGGCTCAAATGCAGATCTCAGATCAGCACACCAGGATCGCAGCCTCACTAATGCAGATCTCAGATCAGCACACCATGATCACAGCCTCACTAAAGACATTTCAGCATCTCTGATGTATGTATCAGTTAACACAGCAATTCTTTATGAAAAAATATGTTAATTAATGTATGTAAATTAGACAAAATGGAGTGTGAATTCTTAAATTGCCTGCTATAATCCATATCACTCTGGTCTGGCCTAATCTGGTGTAGTCTGGTTTGATTTGGTCTGATCTAATCTGGTCAATTCTAGTCTGACATGGTCTAATTTTGTCTGCCTCTCTTCTAATCTGGACTGGTCTAATCTGGCTTGATGTGGTCTAATCTGGATGCATCCAATCTGGCCTGGTGTGGTCTAATCTGGATGTGTCTAATCTGGCGTGGTGTGGTCTAATCTGGATGTGCCTAATCTGGCCTGGTGTGGTCTAATTTGGATGTGCCTAATCTGGCCTGGTGTGGTCTAATCTGGATGTGTCTAATCTGGCGTGGTGTGGTCTAATCTGGATGTGCCTAATCTGGCCTGGTGTGGTCTAATCTGGATGTTCCTAATCTGGCCTGGTGTGGTCTTCTTACCCCTTCTTTCCTCCCTTCTGGTCCTCCAGGCTGTTCATATGCGTCTCCAGAGAGTCCAGGATGCTGCTGGGAGCCTGAGAGAGAGCAGCACAGGGTTAGTCATGAGAGACAGCAGCACAGGGTTAGAGTCATGAGAGACAGCAGCACAGGGTTAGAGTCATGAGAGAGCAGCACAGGGTTAGAGTCATGAGAGAGCTGCACAGGGTTAGAGTCATGAGAGACAGCAGCACAGGGTTAGAGTCATGAGAGACAGCAGCACAGGGTTAGAGTCATGAGAGAGCAGCACAGGGTTAGAGTCATGAGAGAGCAGCACAGGGATAGAGTCATGAGAGAGCAGCACAGGGATAGAGTCATGAGAGAGAGCAGCACAGGGTTAGTCATGAGAGAGCTGCACAGGGATAGAGTCATGAGAGAGAGCAGCACAAGGTTAGAGTCATGAGAGACAGCAGCACAGGGTTAGAGTCATGAGAGAGCAGCACAGAGATAGAGTCATGAGAGAGCAGCACAGGGTTAGAGTCATGAGAGAGCAGCACAGGGTTAGAGTCATGAGAGACAGCAGCACAGGGTTAGAGTCATGAGAGAGCTGCACAGGGTTAGAGTCATGAGAGACAGCAGCACAGGGTTAGAGTCATGAGAGAGCAGCACAGGGATAGAGTCATGAGAGACAGCAGCACAGGGTTAGAGTCATGAGAGAGAGCAGCACAGGGTTAGAGTCATGAGAGAGCAGCACAGGGTTAGAGTCATGAGAGAGAGCAGCACAGGGTTAGTCATGAGAGACAGCAGCACAGGGTTAGAGTCATAAGAGAGCAGCACAGGGTTAGAGTCATGAGAGAGCAGCACAGGGTTAGAGTCATGAGAGAGCAGCACAGGGTTAGAGTCATGAGAGAGAGCAGCACAGGGTTAGTCATGAGAGACAGCAGCACAAGGTTAGAGTCATGAGAGAGCTGCACAGGTTTAGAGTCATCAGAGAGAGCTGCACAGGGTTAGAGTCATGAGAGAAAGCAGCACAGGGTTAGAGTCATGAGAGAGCAGCACAGGGATAGAGTCATGAGAGAGAGCAGCACAGGGTTAGTCATGAGAGAGCTGCACAGGGTTAGAGTCATGAGAGAGAGCAGCACAGGGTTAGAGTCATGAGAGAGAGCTGCACAGGGTTAGAGTCATGACAGAGAGCTGCACAGGGTTAGAGTCATGAGAGAGCAGCACAGGGTTAGAGTCATGAGAGAGAGCTGCACAGGGTTAGAGTCATGAGAGAGAGCAGCACAGGGTTAGAGTCATGAGAGAGAGCAGCACAGGGTTAGAGTCATGACAGAGAGCCTGCACAGGGTTAGAGTCAAGAGAGAGCAGCACAGGGTTAGAGTCTAGGGTCTAGGGTATGACACCCTAACCACTGCATGTTGGCACAATTTCATAACACAGCACCACCGCAAACCACAGGCCAGCGAAGGGTTAAATGAATTAAAGATCCTGGTGAATTCAATAATTTCGAGGGGGCGGAGTTTCAGCTCCTTCAGGAGACATGCCCCCCCAGTCTCAAGCAGAGACTGCTGATTTTCTCACAATTTCAAAGCCTAATTTAACATACTTGTCTGTTTTTTTTTCATTCGAATTTGGGTGGCTGGTTAACAAAACATTCTTCTGTGGTGTAATGATCTTAAAACTCATTTTCAATTCCACTTTACAGGATCTTTAAGGATCACACACAGTCACACAGCAAAATATCAACCTGCTACAGCAAACTAGTAACATAATTGAGCATGCCAAAGACTCATCCTCCAAACAGGCACTCTGCCAGGCCACCACACATCTCTATGGTTACCGGGTCCTCAAGAGGCTTAAAGGGACAGTCCTCATCATCAGAGTCCGCTAGATCCACCACCACACCAGGGTGGAGACACTGGCGGGTATGGAAGGTTAGGATGGATCAAACCTATCTGTGTGTGTTCGGGTTGTCTTTATCCATTCTCAACATATGACTTATTATCTAAAAACATGGTTAAAACAAGTCATTTTCCATCACAGAGGAAACAAACAGGTCACATGACCCTACAGCAGCATGTCCACTCACATAGTTGATGTCAGGAATGTCATTTTTCTCAACTCCAACAGTCTGCAAGAGCAGAAATCAAAGGGGAGAATTAATACAACAAAAATACACATATCTTACAATTGTTTCAACTCAGGCCCAGCTTGATATTACACGTTACCTCAGCGAGCTTCAGGAACTCTCCGATCTTGGTCACTCTGGTCAGGAACCTCTTGTAGATCTCCAGAGCCTCCTTGCAGTCACTCTTCTTCATTTTGAAGTACTTCTCTGTAAAGGGTTTAGGTTAGGGTTTGGTTAAGGTGTTAGTCTGTAACTACTGCATAGCTACACACCACTATACCTATAACATGCAACTATACTCCCACTAGGGGTGGGCGCTATACCGCTATGAACGTGAATACCGGTATTGCGCTGTTTGTACCTGGTGTAGGCTTAAGCAGCTGTTTGTACCTGGTGTAGGCCTAAGCAGCTGTTTGTACCTGGTGTAGGCCTAAGCAGCTGTTTGTACCCGGTGTACTAAGTTACTGCATGTGATACCAGCAAATTTGTCCTCTCTGCATGCTGTGTTTGAGATCTTGCTGTACTGTCTTGTAAGAGACTGCACCCACATTATTGTTGGGTTACTTCTGTGTTCACGGTTCAAAATTGTTCACTATGCTTGTTCAATAGACCCTTCCGTAACTATGACCACCAAAATACTGTTAGAACTGTGCACTTCTGCTCCTTGATGTTTTGCTGTACTTGCTGTACTTTCTGCATGCAGGATTTGAATGTGGCTTTGGATCTGCTCCCACTGTTGAGGAGGCTGCTGAAGGACCTGTGTGTTTGTCTCTGTGTGTGTATGTGTGTGTGTGTGTGTTTGTCTCTGTGTGTGTATGTGTTCTACAACAGTGGAAGGGTAGCTCACCCAGCAGGTTGATGACACCGTCATTGTAGGAGGCAAAGAGCTTCACCAGGTCCTTGAAGAGCAGCAGGAACGCTGCGTTGATGATGCCGTTGTTAAGCTCCTTGGGATGGACCTGAGGGCACAACAGAGAGAGAGAGCTAGCAGTGTTTCCCAGACATTGATTTATTATATATAATATAAATATATATATTTTATCGCGGCCCGCCACAATTAAAAATTGACCTCCACAAATGTATTTACTTGTTTTGCCATGTTGAACAGTAAAAAAAATATGTTTTTCATTAAAACGCATTGATGAGCTAAGCCCCTTCTTGCTCCACCCGCGTTCTCTGTCTCTCTCTGTCTCTCTCTGTCTCTCTCTGTCTCTCTCTCTGTCTCTCTCTCTCTCTAATGGACTACGCCCTCTCTCTCCGTGCACGCTCTGAATCAATGCGCGGGACAAACAGCCTTTTCCCTCAGAGAAGACGGCAGGAGAATCAATCCAGAGTTCACGAACTGTTAGTACGTCTATTCTCTGCTCAAATGTGTCCAAAACTGATACATTCAAGTTAAATACAATAATATTCATAGTTAAATACATTCGGCAAATATAACAATATGAGTCCAATGTAATGTTTATACTACGTAGGCTAAAGCTCCAAAAACCTTTATTCTCAAATGAATGCAAACATTTTTACTTGTTGCATTACTTGTCCCTATCTACACTCACATCAAACCGATACTAGGACATATGTAGCTGCCGCAACAATGTTTTTCTTTGCCAACGCTTTTAATAATCGATTTTAATCGATTTAATCGATTCATTGTTGCAGCCCTAGAGCTTAGCTTTATCTGTACCAAAAGGAAAAGTTTAGGAGCAGTTATAACATAGGTTTGGGCTGAGCCACACATTTTTACAACATCTGGCTCCGCCCCTGCCTACCGCCACAAATATAATCACATTCTGGGGGAAACACTGACTGTGTTAATAGAGGAAGAGAGAGAACTATGTTTATAGAGGAAGAGAGAGAGAACTATGTTTATAGAGGAAAAGAGAGAGAACTATGTTCATAGAGGAAGAGAGAGAACTATGTTTATAGAGGAAAAGAGAGAGAACTATGTTTATAGAGGAAGAGAGAGAGAACTATGTTCATAGAGGAAGAGAGAGAACTATGTTTATAGAGGAAAAGAGAGAGAACTATGTTTATAGAGGAAGAGAGAGAGAACTATGTTTATAGAGGAAGAGGGAGAACTGTTCATAGAGGAAGAGAGAGAGAGAACTATGTTTATAGAGGAAAAGAGAGAGAGAACTATGTTTATAGAGGAAGAGAGAGAGAACTATGTTTATAGAGGAAGAGGGAGAACTGTTCATAGAGGAAGAGAGAGAGAGAACTATGTTTATAGAGGAAGAGAGAGAGAACTATGTTTATAGAGGAAGAGAGAGAACTATGTTTATAGAGGAAGAGAGAGAACTATGTTTATAGAGGAAAAGAGAGAACTATGTTTATAGAGGAAGAGAGAGAGAACTATGTTTATAGAGGAAGAGAGAGAACTATGTTTATAGAGGAAGAGAGAGAGAACTATGTTTATAGAGGAAGAGAGAGAGAACTATGTTTATAGAGGAAGAGAGAGAGAACTATGTTTATAGAGGAAGAGAGAGAGAACTATGTTTATAGAGGAAGAGAGAGAGAACTATGTTTATAGAGGAAGAGAGAGAACTATGTTTATAGAGGAAGAGAGAGAGAACTATGTTTATAGAGGAAGAGAGAGAACTATGTTTATAGAGGAAGAGAGAGAACTATGTTTATAGAGGAAGAGAGAGAGAACTATGTTTATAGAGGAAGAGAGAGAGAACTATGTTTATAGAGGAAGAGAGAGAGAACTATGTTTATAGAGGAAGAGAGAGAGTGTTCT
The DNA here is from genome assembly GCA_023658055.1 of Thaleichthys pacificus. Lineage (NCBI taxonomy): Eukaryota > Metazoa > Chordata > Actinopteri > Osmeriformes > Osmeridae > Thaleichthys > Thaleichthys pacificus. The sequence continues at coordinate 19,000,035 of CM042869.1, read as the reverse complement.
CAGCAAGGGTCTGTATTGTGTTCATCCAAGTGTCCAGGTCAGTTCCACGTTGAGCCAGTGCAGATGAAACTCACATCAAACTCCAGCAGCGTGTCGATCTGGGCCTGCAGGATGGGCATGCCCTTCAGGAGTTTCTCAGGAGTCATGGTCCTCATCACCCCGTCAGCGCTGAGGACACAGCAGGTTCTCACTCACAGATTAGGACTAGGCTGGGTTATACTAACAACGGACTACAGATAATTACGACATATAAGGGTGCACTGGCACAAGATAAAAGGTAGAATTATTCCTAAATTATGTTTAATTTATGACTTCCAATGCAGGCCATTAATAACCCTTTTTCTTTCATTATAATAAAACATATTATTTTTTGTAATTATGTTTTATTTTTTAAGAGAGATGTAAAAAAGAAATAGCACAGGCCAATTAAGGGATGTGCAATATTACAGCTGGGAAGGAAGCAGCAATATACTAAGGAAGATTTTTTCCAGGGACTGGAAAGTTTTTGGGCAGAGGTAGACAGAAAATTACGTACACAAATCAGTTAGGTAAAGGGTCAGAGTTAGGTAGAGGGTCAAGGTTATGTAGATCCTGGTGACCTCTAACCCCAACCACAGCGAGGGCTGTGGAGACAACCTCATATGATGCTCTTTTACTGGCTACTATGGGATGACTGACATACCCTTTCTTGACCTTGGTGAAGTCGAAAGCCATCTGGCGATAGGCGAAGGCCTTCTCATTCAGGTAGCGGCCGTATCGTCTGATGAAGGTAGACATATCATATCCTACAAACGGGGACAAAATGCCATCCACACAGTCACAGTCTACAACTGTACATATGAGATAACTGCATTCTCTCCTCTCTGTGACCTTTTGGTAAAACCTAATTTCATCAGGACACAAATTGTCTCAGTACAAGTGCTACAATACATCTTTTATCTAAAGACTGATCTGTTAGTTATTGATTTTATTGAAGCATCTGATGCTGGTGCTCCTTGGGAGAGCTAGCTGTGCTAGCCTGGTACTACTGGTCCATCAGAGCTAGCTGTGCTAGCCTGGTACTCCTGGTCCATCAGAGCTAGCTGTGCTAGCCTGGTACTCCTGGTCCATCAGAGCTAGCTGTGCTAGCCTGGTACTCCTGGTCCATCAGAGCTAGCTGTGCTAGCCTGGTACTACTGGTCCAGGGTATTCCAATATTGAGACATGCAGCCTTGCCTGATAAAAAGAGAGAAAAAGAGCACCTCAGTCCCATCCTTACCGTGAGAGCCAGTTTTGTCGATAAAGTTGCTGAGGTTGAACAGTGCTGTTCTGGATGCCAGGTACTGGATAAACCTCTGAGGAACACACAAACACACATTAGAATAAGGGAGGGAGAGGGAGGAGGGAGGGGAGGGAGAGGGAGGATAGGGAGGCGAGGCGGGAGTCCTCAGGTCTTGTCAGGGAAGCAGCTTTCAGCACCATGGACAGAGCAGCCTAACTCTTACCCTAACCAGAGCACTCTTGGGACTAATGACAACTCGACAACCTTCTCTGTCAGATTGAAAAGTAGGTCTAGTTTAAAGCAAAGCCTAACATGCAAGCTCCTTTTACCAAAAAAAACTCTCAGAATACTCTGATGATACTCATGGAGGCAGACAAACTTACACATTTACTCCACTTCAAATAACATCTGATTCTACAAATGACGTCAAGACCTCAAGATGGAAGCACAGGATTCTCTGTTACAGGAAATACACCTAAGAAACACCTCAAGCTACTACTTTTATCAAAGTATCCGGAAACCATTTTATGTTTACCTAGCATGGCTGTGCTAAATTAATTAAGTAAATTAAATTAAGTACTGATACCAGAAAATTACAAGTACGGAGTATCTGTACTTCGTTACTTCTGGTTCTCTCTCTCCCAAGAAATGCACCCCCTGCTAACTCTGACTCGGAAAGTGCCACATGCATGAAACTTACTCTGGTTACTCATACTCAAGTGGCTTAGAGAGAATAACATGAACCCTTCCTCTGCCTAGTCCCCTTAACATGAACCCTTCCTCTGCCTAGTCCCCTTAACATGAACCCTTCCTCTGCCTAGTCCCCTTAACATGAACCCTTCCTCTGCCTAGTCCCCTTAACATGAACCCTTCCTCTGCCTAGTCCCCTTAACATGAACCCTTCCTCTGCCTAGTCCCCTTAACATGAACCCTTCCTCTGCCTAGTCCCCTTAACATGAACCCTTCCTCTGCCTAGTCCCCTTAACATGAACCCCTCCTCTGCCTAGTCCCCTTAACATACTCTGCCCTCCTGAACCACCCTCTGGGCCAACTGACCTCGTTGCCATGGACACACATGTGGTGAGTAGTGACGAGGGCCTTGAAGACCACGACCCAGCTGGCGTTGGTGGCCCTTTCAAACAGCGTGTCGGCCATCTGAGGGATGTTGACGTTTGTGGCGTTGGTGGCGGAGATCAGATCTGCATCAGGAGAAGGAGCTGTTATGTTGCTGTTCAATGCTAGCGCAGGTCAGTACGTGTTCCAGAGAAGATCCATGGAAATGACTGGAACGGGCTGAACCCCAACATACTACAGCGGTTAGGGTTAGGGTGGGTTAGGGTGGGAACCTCTGGGATCACACATCATCCCACACTTACCTTCGCATACACACCCACACAAACACCATTCTGCACAGACGTACACCAACCCAGCCCCCCTCCCCCACACTTAGTCCTGAAGCAAGTCTAATGAGACAGATTCCTCACACATCCTCCCCCACACACACACACTCACACACAGAAGATCCAAGGCCACACAAACACACAGAAATAATGCCATGTCATCCTCATCTCCCACATGGCATGGAAAGACAGACCTGACACAAAAAGTCAACAGATTGATGCTAATCACTGTTGAGGGGGTCTGGTGTGGTGCGGCGGACATGCACGCAATTAAACATACAGTGTGCACACACAGACACACTACAGCTAGCTGCAGTTAGCATGCTACACAGACACACTACAGCTAACTGCAGTTAGAATGCTACACAGACACACTACAGCTAACTGCAGTTAGCATGCTACACAGACACACTACAGATATCTGCACACAACCATACACAAACACACACCCATACTGACAATCACAACCATACAACCACACTTACAACCACATACTTGCACCACAGAAAATTACTAAAAGGCTGTTACATAACCTCTGCCACCAATTGGTAGGAGTTGAACTCAACATCTATGCACATCTATGCATCTATGCAGCGAAGTCCACACACACTCCCTCTCTCAATTTCCAGGTCTACAGAATCCATCCCATTTTATACAGACACTCACACCTACACAGTACACACTCACACCTACACATGTAGTACGGTACCCAAAGAGTACTTTTAAATACACACATTTATATTGATTAATGCCTTTTGTTTGTTTGTGTGTGTATGTGTGTGTGTGTAACAAGGATTGACTGGTCTAAATAAAGAGTCTTACAGTAATCCCCAGTAGTCAGGAGAGCTCCTAGAAGGAACCTGCAGCTATACAGGGTTAAGGTTAGCAGCCGTGTCCACAAGACAAACATGCTGGGTTAGGGTTAGTATCCGTGTCCAGTGTCCTGGGTTAGGGTTAGTATCCGTGTCCAGTGTCCACAAGACAAACATGCTGGGTTAGGGTTAGTAGCCAGGTCCAGTGTCCACAAGACAAACATGCTGGGTTAGGGTTAGTAGCCGTGTCCACAAGACAAACATGCTGGGTTAGGGTTAGTAGCCGTGTCCAGTGTCCACAAGACAAACATGCTGGGTTAGGGTTAGTAGCCGTGTCCAGTGTCCACAAGACAAACATGCTGGGTTAGGGTTAGTAGCCAGGTTCAGTGTCCACAAGACAAACATGCTGGGGGGTGGGGCGCACATGACTGTGCTGTCATGTCCCTGAAGTAGACCAGTATGTGTCAGGGCTAACATGATGTCCCTGAAGTAGACCAGTATGTTTCAGGGCTAACATGATGTCCCTGAAGTAGACCAGTATGTTTCAGGGCTAACATGATATCCCTGAAGTAGACCAGTATGTTTCAGGGCTAACATGATGTCCCTGAAGTAGACCAGTATGTGTCAGGGCTAACATGATGTCCCTGAAGTAGACCAGTATGTGTCAGGGCTAACATGATGTCCCTGAAGTAGACCAGTATGTGTCAGGGCTAACATGATGTCCCATGGAGAGGTTCCTAGCAGTGCATAGTAGACTCAGTCCTGTTAGGGCTAACCCTAACCCTGCATGGACACAACCCACTGCAGTCCTTATACTAGCCTCAGCATTGTCACCTTTGGCTGTGTAAATAATGCATGCAAGTCATTGGGCTGATAACTGCATTATTCATCAGGAGAGTGGATCACTCGGTCTGAGTCCTGGCTCTGCAGACACACACAGGCTCATCCATACCTTGACTCGGCCATCGCCTGCTTTAGTCTGATGGATGCCTGGGTGATAGTGATTAACAACTTCATGCGGCTGTTCCTGTCTTCATACATGCCAGCATGGCACTGTGAGGTCTAACATTTCAATAACACACTCCTGAATAATACAGACCTGAAGTTGTAAACTAGGTATGCTGGTCTCTGTGGTCTTAAACTACCCTGACCTGATGTTAGACAGATTATTACCCGATTATAACCCTAACCCTAACCCAAGTCCCTAACCCTAGTCCTTACCACAATCACTAAACTAATCTAGGGAAGATGGGAAGATTCTTTTGAGATAATAAAATGCAAAACATACGTAAAGGTATTCACACCGATTGAATGTCCTGCAAGGCACAGGTAAGGTAAAAAGAGTGTGTTTGGTGTAAAATGTGTTGGAACAGGTCCCATGTATGTGTCAGTCTTGATTCATGACAACTGCTTCAATCACTGTGAGGAAGAGAGGTCAGCACTGGGGTCATCTCCAAGGAAACATCAATGCTGGCACACCTCCCCTCACACTGGGTAGGAACAGCAAGGTGAATAAACATTAGCACTGGCCAGATATATCTGCAGGCCATGAATTTTGTGGATGGTGATACATTAATACTCAATTTGTGACAAATTGTGTAGGTTCCTTCACGTGCATGTGTGCATGCAATGCTCAATTTAAACTGGGTGTGTTGCCATCATGTCCAGAACCACAGTAATGGGCTCATGCTCAGGCTACTCACACTCAAGGTGCTTCTTCTTCGGCGCCATCACCTCGTGAGTGGTGGCTTTGCAGACGGCACGAGCCATGTCTGATCCCGTCAGCTGGTATTGCGCAGCGGCAATGCGATCTGTGAGCGTCTGCCCCGACATTTTCTCCCCGTATAGTAGACCACCTCAGGAATTACGTTCACCAGGTCGATTAAAAAATTATCCGAAACCGCTTTCGACACGGAAAATGTGTATCACCAAATTCCGGTGCAGTCCTCTCCCTCACGGGTAGGCCTATGACCTTCTGGACTGGCGACAAATAGCACAATTTGAATAATACAAATAAAGAGCAATTGTTTCAAATCATTACATTACATATGTGTGTGTTCACATGGACAGACTTACGCAAGATGGCCAATATTCGTCGTGTCCCTTAGTAAGCTAGGCTTCCGTTCAGTTCAGCACCTTGGATAAAGCTAGCGACTCTTACGTAACACTACGCTAGCCGTGAAATCTATTTGATCACCCCACAGCAATAACAAAAAACTAGATTAGATTCTTACGACAGTGTGGCGCTTTATAGCACGTCAGAATGGTTTGGGTAAAGTCTTCAACCTCAATTCAAATCTAGGCTATTCCTTCTAGCAGTAGCCTGGCATTGGATAGACGGACAATTGCTTCCTCACCTTAGTCAACAGAATACACGAGAAAAGACAAGCACGAGTAGAATGCAATGCTATCTAAATAACGGTTTTTCAGTAATGACGCGACGTGAGCCCGGCTGCTCGTGAACTAGGCTATAATCTACACTCCGGACCTTTTTCAGGATGAGGAGTCCAAATGAGATGCTTTGCCCTTCTCCTCTGTCGACAGTAGATGCGCTCCTTTCCCCCTCTGGCGGTCACCAACTCTGACGCTGGCGCGAGCAACCTACAGGAGTAGCTATTGGAGATGCTCGAGAAAATGTATTGTTCAATTCCACTGACTCATTTGATTATTTATTTATTCATGTAAGTGCCTATATTATATCTACCTTCTCCTCTCCCAGTGTCAGTATATACACAGACAGGGTCAGATGACTTGGTTAACAAACACGGTATCCTACCGTATCATGTTAGTGGCCGCAATGGTGCGTTCTTAAAGGGGACTATCCTAGGTATAGGATGGCTGGGAGGTGTGTAAACTAGCCGTGACTAAAGAAACGGATGTATTCTGACATGATCATTTGCTTTTGTGCGGGTTTGAAATCAACGGCAATTACAAATGGCTAGGAAAAAAAGATAGTCCTAGCTTCGCCTACTACGTAGGCTGTTTCCTCCAGTGTGTAGGTAGCATATACCGCGCTTACCAGAAGCACGAATATCATTATGCACCAACAGTTAATTTAGTTTGTTTCCAAATGCACTACTGTTGCCTGTGTAGTAGCCTACACAATGTGTACGCAAATGGTCAGAGTGTCTATGAAACGACGTTAATATAAAATAAGCCTACATCGACCATTATAGACATTGTCCAGAATGCGTGTTGCAGACTACAAAACGTGAGTATGAACTGTGTGTGAACTGGATAGTAACTACTAACCCTAACCCACCCGGGCAACTGAAACGGACTGGGTTCTTTGAGGCTTGCAAGACCAGTAGGTCGGATATTGCTTCCTAATATGTTTGTGCTGCTGGACCTTTTGAAAGTTTGAGAAAAAAAAAGTATTCATGGCTGTTTCAGTACAAGTGTTTTCTTTGTACCTAAAAGATTATCACCTAAAATATATTCAATTTGTCCGTTTGTGCGCATCACAGGGTTTTGCCTTGCTGAGGGCGGGGTTATGTGACGTATCAGGAACTTCAGCCACGTCGCAGAGTTACCCGGAAGGTTTTTGTCCCTCAACAGTTTTGCTCACACAACTGGCATTAAGTAAGTTACAACAAAATAATATTGAAAACAAAATACGATTTATTTTAGTTGATAGAAACTGTTTCATTGATACTCTTTCAGATTAAATCAATCACGAGCTGAGTATGCATACATTTAATAGACATTCCGGCAGATACTTTTACCATTCACTCAATGAGGTCAGTATCATTGCAGACGCTGTACCTTGATGTATGCACTTTTATGAGAAACTAGAGAGGGTGCGTCCGTTGCAGCCCCAGCTGACAAATATGTTTTACTGTATCACCTTCAAACCTTTTGTTTATCGATCGCATACTGAATCAATGGATTTGGTCGCAACAAATCCTTTCAATGTAGTCTACCACCCATGAAAAATATTTTCTTTCTCCAAATGTTTGATGGGATATCTCACCTTTCAAACAGCCTGAAAGGGAGTCAGGTGGCTGAGCGGTTAGGGAATCGGGCTAGTAATCTGAAGGTTGCCAGTTCGATTCCGGCCGTGCCAAATGACGTTGTGTCCATGGGCAAGGCACTTCACCCTACTTGCCTCGGGGGGGAATGTCCCTGTACTTACTGTAAGTCGCTCTGGATAAGAGCGTCTGCTAAATGACTAAATGTAAATGTAAGATGCATTCAAGGTTTACCAGCATCGCTTCCATGCAATACCCGTGATTAATCAGTAATCAGTTCCACTACAATAGCTCAACACAGCGCAGGGAAAACAAAGCTGACAACCTAGGCTAGCTAACTGGTTGGTAGTACTGTAGCTGGCTACCAGCTGGCATATCCGGTGCTTTAGATAACTGCATATCAGTAACAGAAGAGCAAATTGGCAGATATAATGTACCATTTTGCTCACCTGGAGAAGCTGGCTGTGCTCCGTTTTGCTCCTAGCTTCAGACCTGACCCCCGGACCGGTAAGTAACTTGAACAGCTGAGCTAACTAGCTATAGCTCTACTGCTGTGTCGGATTGCTAGAGCTAACCAGTACAAAGGGCGAAAATACAGGGTGTTGATATCACAACCTGGAAACATAGCTAGTAGAGCCAGACCGATAAAAGATTTTTAAGGCCGATACCGATACAAATATTTGGTGTTTTAAAAATCAGATATTCCGATATATCGGCCGATATATATAAAAACACAATTTCAGAAACGGACAAACTATGCAAAGCCAACACTCATAACATGGTTGAAGGGTGTTTCGTCCGTTTTTAAATTATTTCTTTATATTCATTTATAGGCCATTATGAGCCTTAATTTTGTACCTTGTTTGTATTGTGAAGGCATAATAAAATTAAAATATTGTGCATTATAAATGCCGATACCGATAGTTTGGAAAATGCCTAATATTGGCCCGCCGATAAATCGGTTGGGCTCTAATAGCTAGCTACATAAGACGTTATCACCCTGGCCTGTGCCTGAAGCCTTTCTGCAGCTGTCTGTTTACAGTTTTAGCAAGCTAGCTGTCTCCCAGAAGCTAACGAGCTATTGAACTGATGTTCTGATTGGCTGGGTGTGGCATTTATCTCAGTATAACTCGAGACAACTATCAACTCGGCAGAAAACTTCCCTCCGTATGCCTTCGCCTCGTCCATTAGTTGTACATAGCAGGTTAAGTTATCCCTTACTTCTCATACAAGGTGTTGCGTGAGAAATTGGTGAAATGCGTGAGTCTTACGGCGAATGCGTGAGACTTGTGTGCCCTGAAAGGCAAGCACACCCAATGAACGGTGGTGTCGGTAATAGAAATGCAAACGTTTATTAATAACATTACACCAAGGTCTGAGAGAGATGTTGAAGAGTATGGTCAGCCTAGGTCTCAACCAGTCAACGTCACTCCTTTGCTGTCTGTCAGGAATGGCGCAGTTCGAGGAAGTATCCCGGAAGTCCGCTCTCCACACCAAGCCAGAAGGCCTAGTGCTGCAGTACGGCACGGCAGGGTTCAGGACCAGCGCCAGACTCCTCGACCACGTCATGTTCCGCATGGGCCTGCTGGCGACGCTGCGCTCCAGGAACACCCAAGCCACCATAGGAGTCATGGTCACCGCGTCACACAACCCTGAGGTCTGCTGCAACCCTTCCTCTATAACGACTGGATCTTGTGAATAATATAGTAATATGACCCCAAAGTACTGAAGTGTAGAGCATGGTATCTGTCCCTGGGCTGGAGTTGGTATGCTAAGAATAGTGTCTTTGTATTTTTAAAGGAAGGTTGTCAACTATTGATTTGGTTTCCGGTGAACTGTTCTGTTTCTACTACTCGCTCCCTCCATCCTTCTATTTTTACGGTTTCTCCGGTAGGAGGAAACCTATTGTTTTCAAAATGCCAGAAAATTGGTATAGATGCCTTATTTCTCATCAGGAACAAAAAAGCCTCAAGGACCCATAAGGTCCGCCATGATAGATTTTGCTGTACTGTCCAAATTTGGTACAACCTTCCAAACCATTCTGCTCATGAACCATACATCCAATCGACTTGAACTTTTTTCGAAATTGCTGAAAGGGGTGTATTTATGTAAATGTACACATACCTCAATATATTTGTGTCAATAAATCAAATAGAATTTTAAGTGATGGTTTTTCAAACCTAATAGGGTACCATAAACAATTTGGTATGTCAAAATGTGATTGAATTAGAGTGGTTTAAACTTTGGCCGAATCTAACAACGCTTACCACAGGAGAAACAGATTACTTTTTTTCGACAGTAATTGACAACAATAATATACAACACTGAGAATAGCTCAATGGGCTAAGATAGGGTACTGTAAAGTGTAAGGTCATAGGTTCAAGTCCGTTCACAGCCTTTGGGCCTGTCATAATTCAGATTTTCTGTTTAGTTGAACAGGATGACATCATTCTGAAGTACCTTACGCAATTTCACCTTGATATGTCCAAAGATGACTGAATTACAGCTGCTTGAACTTTGTCCCATAGCTAACCAAAGCCTTTTCTATTCATATAAACTCAACAGTTGATGTGTAGCAGAGAGGACATAGAGGCTGACTTGCAACCTCATGCCTTTGAGTTTGAATATCCATTTAGCCTGTTGTTGTTTGCCAAACATGAAGCAATTTTGCTCTCTTGTTGTCCAACTCTTGACCTTGTACAATGTACATTTTTATAATATTCCCCATATTCTCCCCATTTTGCGGAGGAACCCGCATCGCTGCTTGCAATTCTATTTTGTTGTATTCCTTTTCTCTCTGAAAACCTTTCTCTTTTATATGCTCCCTCCCTCCATCTGTCCAGGAGGATAATGGGGTTAAGCTGGTGGACCCTATGGGGGAGATGGTGGCCCCGGCATGGGAAGGCTATGCCACCGCGCTGGCCAACGCTGAGCAGGACTCACTCGTTGCGGCTCTGGAGGACGTCATCGAGAGAGAAGCCATCAGCATGGACCAGCAGGCCAGTGTCTTCCTGGGCAGAGACACTAGGTACACGTTCCTGCTTACAGCATGCTAGCCCAGCCTGTACACAGCATACTGCACATATCTAGCCCAGCCTGTACACAGCATGCTGCACATATCTAGCGCAGCCTGTACACAGCATACTACACATATCTAGCCCAGCCTGTACACAGCATACTGCACATATCTAGCCCAGGCTGTACACAGCATACTGCACATATCTAGCCCAGCCTGTACACAGCATACTGCACATATCTAGCCCAGGCTGTACACAGCATACTGCACATATCTAGCGCAGCCTGTACACAGCATACTGCACATATCTAGCCCAGGCTGTAAACAGCATACTGCACATATCTAGCCCAGGCTGTACACAGCATACTGCACATATCTAGCGCAGCCTGTACACAGCATACTGCACATATCTAGCCCAGGCTGTACACAGCATACTGCACATATCTAGCCCAGGCTGTACACAGCATACTGCACATATCTAGCCCAGGCTGTACACAGCATACTGCACATATCTAGCCCAGGCTGTACACAGCATACTGTACAGATTGCTAGTCCAGTGAATAATATTATATACAATAAACATTTTATTCAATTAGCTGTCGCTTAGGGTTGCTTTCTTCCAAAGCGACCTACAGAGGAATTTAAACCAGCAACCTTTTGATCTGCAGTCTAATGCTCTACCCCTGAGCTATACCAGAGGGTTAGAGAGACACAGCACGGTCAGATGAACTGATACAGTAGGATGTTCTTCACCATGCAAGAACGCTGGAGATGTCTTGGGTTACTTTGTGAAACGTTGTCCTGTTTCTCCAGAAGCAGCAGCGATAGCCTATCACAGGCAGTGTTGGATGGAGTCTCTGCCCTCGGAGGTCAGAGCAGAGGTGAGTGTTCTCCTCAACTCTTACTGATTGGTCCATGCTTGTGTCCTACTAGACTACATTTACATTTATGCATTTAGCAGACGCTTTTATCCAAAGCGACTTCCACGAGAGAGCTTTACAAAAGTGCATAGGTCACTGATCATAACAACGAGATAGCCCCAACATTGCGAGCAGCCAAAACATGAGCATACATTGTGAAAAACCAAATAAGTGCCAAAGGGAAGAACCATAAGAGCATGCAGTTAAATAAGTCACAATTAAACAACATGAAACTCAAAAAGTGCAAGAGTGTACCTATAGAAAAACAGCCTTAACCCTAACCCATCAACAGTAAAATATTTCACAGCGAGTACAAGAATTTAAATCCGTTACAACTAACCAACAAGAGTAACAAGTCTCTCAATAAGAGTCATTGTGATCCTGAAGGAAACTAGAATCAGAATGGGTTTTATTCGCCATGAAAGTTTGCACAGACAAGGAATTTGTTTTGGCAGGAAGGTGCAAACATTAAACATATAGGAATCTCAAATTTAAATATGAGGACTAACTATACTAAGGGTATATAACTAGCAATACTAAGTGGAATTAGAATTAAAATAAACTATACAATAAAATATAAGTTGCAGTAATTTACAATATATGTCCAGCAAAGCATTCCTAAGACTAAGGCCGGATCCCAATACTCTGTCTTACCCCTTACCCCTAGCCCTTACCCCTTACCCCTTACCCCTTACCCCTAGCCCTTACCCCTAGCCCTTACCCCTTACCCCCTAGCCCTTAGCCCTTACCCCTTACCCCTTACCCCTACCCCTAGCCCTTACCCCTACCCCTACCCCTTACCCCTAGCCCTTACCCCTACCCCTTACCCCTTACCCCTTACCCCTACCCCTTACCCCTTACCCCTACCCCTACCCCTAGCCCTTACCCCTACCCCTAGCCCTTACCCCCTACCCCTTACCCCTACCCCTACCCCTTACCCCTAGCCCTTACCCCTACCCTTACCCCTTACCCCTAGCCCTTACCCCTTACCCCTACCCCTTACCCCTTAGCCCCTAGCCCTAGCCCTAGCCCTTACCCCTAGCCCCTTACCCCTAGCCCTTACCCCTTACCCCTAGCCCTTAGTTTACCCCTAGCCCTTGTGTCTCAAAACTGAGGGGTAAGGGCTACATAGCCCTATGAAATGAAACACCACTTGGTTACGTATATCGATGTCTATAAATGCCTATTTTACATTTAATGTTGTTGTATTCTTTATTTTTGCTGTTTTTAAATGTAATTTGTATGGTGTCCTTGAGTGTCGAGAAAGGTGCCTTTAAATAAAATGTATTATTATTATTGTCTCCAAAGCAAGTAGTGTTATGCACTGATATCAAACGAAATTCGTTTGTAATTTGCTGCTAATGGAGTTTAATTAAAACTGTAGACATGCATGGAGTCCATTCAAGTCTAATCAGAGAAATGCGGGACTGTTGTGCAAATCAGCAATGTAACGTTAGCATAGCAAACTAGCGATTTAAAAAAACGTTTCAATTAAGAACATGGTTCCAAATACATATAGGACTGTGTAGAGCACAAAACAAGACTGTCATAATTTTTTAATCAATTATTTAAGACGAAAATATTACATTTATGGGACTCTGGGGATAATCTGTCCGCCATTGTTGCAGGTAGCTCTGTATCAACATACCCCTTGGTTTCAAGTAAGCTCCCGAGCTTACTTGGTTTTAAGGGGTGTATACCCCTTTGTCTTAGCCCTACCCCTCGATCAAAAAGAGTATTGGGACACCACTTACTCTCACAGGAACGCACAAAACTAAGGGCTAGGGGTAAGGGGTAGGGGTAAGACTATAGAGTATTGGGATTCGGCCTATGTCTGATTGGTCCATGCTTGTGTCCTACTAGATTATGGCAAGGTGACGACACCCCAGCTTCACTACATGGTGTGCTGTCAGAACACACAGGGTCGCTATGGAGACGCTACAGTCGAGGGCTACTACCAGAAGCTGTCTCGGGCCTTCATCCAACTCACCAAGAATGTAAGAACCCTAACCTGCCTGCCTGACAGGTATCCACCAATCCCTCTTCTTCCAGGTGTCTAACCTCCATAACTCCTCCTCCTCCAGGTGTCTAACCGTACAGACGACCAGAAACACCTCCTGGTGGATGGGGCTAACGGGATCGGGGCTCTGAAAGTATGTGAGCTGGAGAGATACCTTCAGCGGGAGCTCAAGCTCTCCCTAGTCAACGACGGCAGCAGCGGGAAACTCAACCACCTGTGTGGAGCAGACTATGTCAAGATGCAGCAGAAAGCACCTGCAGGTGGCGCTGGGAGGGGGAGGTGGGGCTGGGAGGAGGGCGGAGGAGGAGGTGGGGACTGGGAGGAGGGCGGGGGAGGAGGGGGGGACTGAGAGCAGGAGGGGGAGGAGGGGGGTGAAAGCAAGGTGGAGAAGAGGGATGAGGTGGGGCTGTATATAGTATATAGGTGTTTGCCCCCCCAGGTCTAAATCAGGCTACAGGTGTGTGTTTGCCCCCCCAGGTCTAAATCAGGCTACAGGTGTGTGTTTGCCCCCCCCCCAGGTCTAAATCAGGCTACAGGTGTGTGTTTGCCCCCCCCAGGGCTAGATCAGGCTACAGGTGTGTGTTTGTCCCCCAGGTCTAGATCAGGCTACAGGTGTGTGTTTGCCCCCCCAGGTCTATATCAGGCTACAGGTGTGTGTTTGCCCCCCCAGGTCTAGATCAGGCTACAGGTGTGTGTTTGCCCCCCCCAGGTCTAGATCAGGCTACAGGTGTGTGTTTGTCCCCGCAGGTGTGGAGATGAGGGCAGGGGAGCGCTCCTGCTCCTTTGACGGGGATGCAGACCGGATCGTCTACTACTACAGAGACTCAGCAGGGAGCTTCCATCTGCTGGACGGAGACAAGATCGCCACACTCATCAGCACCTACCTGAAGGACCTGCTCACACAGGTACACACACACACACAGGTACACACACACAGACAGGTACACACACAGGTACACACACACACAGGTACACACACACAGGTACACAGGTGCACACACACTCACACAATGTGTTGCTTTGATGCATTCTTATGGCATGTAAGACCATTTTTTCCTTATTCTTTCAGCTGCAACCTTGATAGTTAAACAGTCTTGGAACCAAATTTAAAAAAAAATATTTACAGAACATAATTCAAGTTAGTGTTAGGTCTAACTATTGCCTTCCTAAGAAATACTCTAACCATTCATACTTCTAGGAATGATGATTCTGTTTTCCAAGAATGAATTGGTCGGTAGGCGGTGCTTTTATACGTGTTAATCTGTGATCTCGAACATAACCTGCTCCCAAACCCCATGGCAATGTATCCCGGTAACAAGTGACCCACCATTGTGACACTGAAGACCGGGATAAACCTGAAGATACCTCGTTTACCCCAAATCCTGCTTGATAGTTCAGCTCTTTGATCTGGCTGTGCTTCTGTGATCCTGCAGGCTGGGCTGGACCTGCAGATAGCTGTGGTGCAAACAGCATACGCTAATGGGAGCTCCACAGACTACTTAGAAAATACCATGAAGGTGAGAAACACACACACCCGCGCACACACAACCCCACACACACTCGCACGCACATGCACACACATATACATACACACTACCTAGCAAATACCATGAAGGTGAGAAACACACACACAGGCACATACACAACCACATACACATGCATCAACATGCACACACATACACACAAACATACATACTCATGTAGCATACTTGTACTTAAAGAATAGATGCATCTAATGGGAGGATGGCAGAACCTGGGTTCCTGTTTTGCTGTTGTATGAAAGTGCACTTGTTTTCTCTCCCAGGTGAAGGTGAAGTGCACCAAGACGGGAGTGAAGCACCTCCACCACGCAGCTCAGGAGTTCCACATTGGGGTCTACTTTGAGGCCAACGGCCATGGAACTGTGAGTCCACACACATACACACTGTCTGGTACACACTACACGCACACACACACTGTCTGGTACACACTACTAATGAACATCATTAATACATTTGTGTGTTTGTTCTGGTTGTGTTTCAGGTGTTGTGGTCATGTTGTGGTTGTGTTTCAGGCGCTTGTGGTCATGTTGTGGTTGTGTTTCAGGTGTTGTGGTCATGTTGTGGTTGTGTTTCAGGTGCTGTGGTCATGTTGTGGTTGTGTTTCAGGTGTTGTGGTCATGTTGTGGTTGTGTTTCAGGTGTTGTGGTCATGTTGTGGTTGTGTTTCAGGTGTTGTGGTCATGTTGTGGTTGTGTTTCAGGTGCTGTGGTCATGTTGTGGTTGTGTTTCAGGTGTTGTGGTCATGTTGTGGTTGTGTTTCAGGTGCTGTGGTCATGTTGTGGTTGTGTTTCAGGTGCTGTGGTCATGTTGTGGTTGTGTTTCAGGTGTTGTGGTCATGTTGTGGTTGTGTTTCAGGTGTTGTGGTCATGTTCTGGTTGTGTTTCAGGTGTTGTGGTCATGTTGTGGTTGTGTTTCAGGTGTTGTGGTCATGTTGTGGTTGTGTTTCAGGTGTTGTGGTCATGTTGTGGTTGTGTTTCAGGTGTTGTGGTCATGTTGTGGTTGTGTTTCAGGTGTTGTGGTCATGTTGTGGTTGTGTTTCAGGTGTTGTGGTCATGTTGTGGTTGTGTTTCAGGTGTTGTGGTCATGTTGTGGTTGTGTTTCAGGTGTTGTGGTCATGTTGTGGTTGTGTTTCAGGTGTTGTGGTCATGTTGTGGTTGTGTTTCAGGTGTTGTGGTCATGTTGTGGTTGTGTTTCAGGTGTTGTGGTCATGTTCTGGTTGTGTTTCAGGTGTTGTGGTCATGTTGTGGTTGTGTTTCAGGTGTTGTGGTCATGTTGTGGTTGTGTTTCAGGCGCTGTGGTCATGTTGTGGTTGTGTTTCAGGTGCTGTGGTCATGTTGTGGTTGTGTTTCAGGTGTTGTGGTCATGTTGTGGTTGTGTTTCAGGCGCTGTGGTCATGTTGTGGTTGTGTTTCAGGTGCTGTGGTCATGTTGTGGTTGTGTTTCAGGTGCTGTGGTCATGTTGTGGTTGTGTTTCAGGTGCTGTGGTCATGTTGTGGTTGTGTTTCAGGTGTTGTGGTCATGTTGTGGTTGTGTTTCAGGCGCTGTGGTCATGTTGTGGTTGTGTTTCAGGTGCTGTTCAGTGCAGCAGCAGAAGACAGGATCCTGCAGCTGTCTCAGGACCCCAACATCAACGACGAGAGGAAGAGAGCAGCGTTCCTGCTCCAGAACACGGTCGACCTCATCAACCAGGTAGGACCTCATCAACCAGGTGGGACCTCACCATCCTGGACTAATATATTCCAGGAGATGATTTTGTTGACTTTTTTATGACTTATATCGGTTTTATTATGCTTTTTCACCATCTCCCCCCACTTCTGTCTACTTCTACCTCTTTTCTTCTCTTCTTCCCTCCCTTTCTCTGCCTCTCCCTCTCTCTCCACCTACCTCTCTCCCGCCTCTCTCCCACTCTTACTCCCACTCCCTCTCCCTCCTTCCCTAGACAGTGGGTGATGCCATCTCAGACATGTTGTTGATAGAGGCTGTGCTGGCCATCAGGGGCATGACTGTTCAACAGTGGGACTCGATCTATACAGACCTGCCCAACAGGCAGCTCAAAGTCAAGGTGTGTGTGTCTTCTGGACCTGTAGAGACTGCTGCTAGCATGAACACGTGTATCTCTACACCTCTAGAGCTACGCTGCTAGCATGAACACGTGTATCTCTACACCTCTAGAGCTACGCTGCTAGCATGAACACGTGTATCTCTACACCTCTAGAGCTACGTTGCTAGCATGAACACGGCGGTAGGACAAACACATGGTGTTTGACAGCAGGCGTGTGTGGCCTGCAGGTGGCAGAGCGGGGGGTGATCGTCACAACGGACGCTGAGAGGAGGACGCTGAGCCCTGCAGGACTACAGGAAGCCATTGACTCCCTGGCCAGGAAGTACGGGCAGGGACGCGCCTTCGTACGGCCGTCTGGGACGGAGGACATCGTCAGGGTGTATGCAGAAGCAGCCAATCAGGTGAGACAGGAGAGCTGGCTTGTGTGTGTACCCGCCTAACCCTAACCCGACAAGAAGAAGAAGAACGGAAAACAAACAACCCTGACATAAACATAGTTAGAAATAAAACTGAACTTTAAAAAGCTAGAACTGTGTGTAGATAGTGTTTTGATGATAAATTCTAAATATGCTTTCATCAGATTTGATCCAACAACATTACTATTTTGCCGATAATGCAGCAAATGCTGTCCCATTCCAAATTATAGCATTTTGAGCCCTTGCAGCATCTTGTACTCAAATCACTTACTAGGTGACGTCAAGTAAGTCTGTCAGGGTTCAGGGTTTAGGGGGGACATTGGGATTGGGCCTTAGTGTCATAATTGTCTGCACAAATTTGTCCAAAACTGATATTCAAGTTAAATATAATAATATTCATAGTTAAATACATTCATCAAATATAACAATATAAATCCAACCTAATGGGTATATACATTCAAAAAACTATTTTGCGCTCAAATTAATGCTTTAAAAAAAACTTTTTTAGGTCTTTATTTACACTAACATCAAAACGATACTAGGACATAGGTTTGGGATAAGCCCCTAATGTTGACAACGTCTGGCTCCACCCCTGTCTACCACCACAAATAGAATCTAATTGTGGGAAACACTGGTGCATGTGTGTGTGATGCAGATCTGATGGTGTGTGTGTGTGTGTTGCAGGAGATCTGATCGTGTGTGTGTGTGTGTGTGTGTGTGTTGCAGGAGAGTGCAGACGCCCTGGCCTATGAAGTTAGTCTAGCAGTACACCGCCTTGCTGGGGGAGTGGGAGAGGAGCCCAACCCTCCTCAGTAGAGAGATCACACACACTCACCACATGAGGACACAATGGAGTGTAAGCTATGCTAATGCTAGCTATTGTAATGCGAGCTAAATTAATGATAGCTATGTTAATGATAGCTATGCTAATGCTAGCACATGCAGTGCCAATCTTTTAGTCACCCTCTTTGCAGCTATAACTTCAGGGGTCTCACAACAGCTTCGACATGTCAATGTAAGCGTATTTCATGTATTAAATAGGCTTTTCTTACAGACTGGAATAATCTACTCTATTGAGCTTATTTTACACTTTCTGATGTTAATTCATATTTTTTTGGTATAAAATTACTATATAAAATCTTATTGATTGTGTTTCAGAAAAAAAAAGAAAGAAAAAAAAGGGCCGATTGTGCTGCTATAGTCAACAGTATATCATTATTGGGGAAATTGATATGAAAACTGCTTGATTTTTCATCATTACATTATATGAATGCAAACTGTAGCAAATAAACATACAAGTCTGAACTAAGAACACAGGAATGATGCTATTATTGCTTGGCATTTATTTGTATTGTTTGCACATAATCCAGAGGAGATGGACACACAGCAGAGTTAATGCTAGCAGGGAGTTCACCAACACTTTTAACCTCACTCTTTCAAATGAAGCCTAATGTTGATTTATCTCCAATTTGCCACAAGTAGGCAAGTTCATTGACTATTTGTGCATGATTATAATTCTAGCATATTATGTAAGCAAATGGACTTGTCCAGTGATCTGGATGGTACTAGGAAATAGCCGGGTTATGGGGCCATGCAGGCTGGGCTGGTGACAGGAGCTGGTCTCCTAACCCTAACCCCAGAGGTGCTGATCTAGTCTTCATCTTCGGCGGCGGCTCCAGAGATGGTGATGGTGCGCTCCTGTGTGTCCCTTTCCAGTGTGTCCTCATCTGTTTTAACTGTTCTGGGAGGAAAGAGCACGTATGTGTGGAGAATACTAATTATAAACAGCTAGAGCTTTTTGGTTTGTGCTGAGCAGCTGATCTTTACCTGATGCAGTGGCGGTCCTAGGACATTTGGCGCCCCGGGCAAGGTTGTCCCCTGCCACCGCCCCCCCCCCCCCCCCCCCCGGGTCACAGTTTACCCCTGCCCACCCCCCCCCCCCCCCCCCCCCCAGGGCGATATTTATCCCTGCCGCCCCCCCCAAACCTGCGTTTTCGGGACGACAATGGGTGTGAACACCAACCGCACTACCTTTTTTATGCCAGCAGAGGGCGCCAAACACAAAAATATCCCATGCCTAGAACCGCTACTGACCTGATGTTAGGGTCAGTGTTAGGGTCAGGGTTTGTACCTGATATCAGGGTTCGTACCTGATGAGCACTGTCTTTCTCTCTGTCAGCTCTTCCGCGTAGCTCTCTGTCTGGCTCTCTGATGACATCACTTCCACCGTCACATCCGAACCGTTACTGGGAGCCCCGCCCAGATCATCTCTGCCCCTCGTCCCCATGGCGAGCGTAGTGGGGCTAGCGACATCAGGGGTGGAGCCAACAGCAAGGGAGGCGGAGCTAGCACTGATGGTCAAGGCTCCTCCTGCCACCGGCGTCCAGGGTCAGGCTCTGGACCATGCTGCTAAGACGGCTGTCCTCACCCTCAATCAGCTTCCTGCCAAATACAGAGATGCACGGAGCACAGGACAATCAGACTGGTGGCCCAACAATCTCAAAATCTTCCTGCCAAATACTAATACACAATGGTGCAAATATTTCTGGAGAAGGGGGGTCAGAGGGGGGGTCAGATGGCTGAGCGGTTACGGGAGTCGGGCTATTAATCAGAAGGTTGCCGGTTTGGTTGCCGGTTCGATTCCTGGCCGTTTCAAAAGACGTTGTGTCCTTGGGCAAGGCACTTCACCCTACTTGCCTCGGGGAGAATGTCGCTGTACTTACTCTTAAGTCGCTCTGGATAAGAACGCCTGCTAAAATGACTAAATGTAATGCAAATGTAAATAATGTCAAATGATGTACTGTATTTTATTGTATTCTAAAAATTATCAATATATCTACTACTATATTTTGCAGAGGTGAGAGAGGTCACATGTAAGGTCAAAGAACAAAAGTAATTTCTTCATTTTACTTTGAAACAATAAATAAAATCCTGAAGACCAGGCCCATTGATCACCAGGTGTATGTGGGTCACCTGTAGGTGGTGATCTCAATCTCCAGCGCCATTTTGATGTTGAGCAGCTCCTGATACTCTCTCAGCAGCAGAGCGATCTTCTCCTTGGTCACCTTCAGCTCCAGCTTCACCACCTCAATACGCTCCTGTGGGAAAATATTTCACAATGTTGACATGAACTTGAGACATATGCACACACACACACACTCTTTCACACACACACACACACACACACACTCACACATGTGAAGCGTTATGGAAGTCATTCCTCACCTGCAATGTCTCCTCCTCCCTCTTGAACCTCTCAACTGCATCCCGGATCTGAGACTCTAGAGACTCGTTCCTTGTCCTCAACGACTCCAAATCTCTCTCCCTGTTTAGGATCTACACACATACAGTACGATTCTCTCTGTTTAGGATCAGGGTTAGAATGTTTTGATGATGGAAGATCAAGAAGGATCAAGCTTACGTCTTTCTTGTGACCAGCAATTTCCAGTCTCACACTTCGAACGCTCTGTGCGTGTTTAGTAGACGCGTTCGTGAGGTCCTGAAACTTTGATTTGTACCAGGCATCCATTTCCTGGGACACGAGAAACAGAAACATACTGATAATTAAGGGATTTCTGAAAAGTATATAAAATATATATATAATATATATATATTCTGTGAGTATATAAAAGCATATACTCATATTGACCCAAAAGATAGTGAGTGGGTTACTAGTGGCTTACGTGTAATGTGTAACAACCAAAAAAAAGGTGTAATAATGTAGTAATCACGCACAAGAAGGGTGTACCTGTAGATTCTTGGCGGCGATGCTGTTGTACTGGGACTGAATCTGCTTGAGTGCGGATGAGAGGTCAGGAAGAGCAAAGCTCATGTCCACCTTGGCCACAGAGGAGAAGATTCTGGCCATCAACTCCTCAATTTCCTGTTGAGGGGGGAGTAAAGTGGCAACTATTTAGACTTCCTGCTTCGTATAGGATACAGTCACATTAGACCAGGTTAGAGAAGAATGCTTCTGTACATACTACAACTGGTTTTATTGTATCTGGGGTCCAGATTGTACCTCCTTATGAACTCTCTGCAGGAACTCCAGTTCCACCTCCAGGTTCTCCAGCTGCTTCTCCAGAGTGATGCGGGCAGAGGTCGCTCTGTCCACATCCTAGAACAACAAGAGGCACCATGTTCATGATTAACTGGTAGAAAAGGCAAAGCAGTGAAAGGGAGGAGCTCTGCCAGCGTAGCTCTGTCGCTCCATCTCTCACCGGGCGGAACGCTTCGATCTCCATCTCAGCCTTCTTCCTGGCTTCCAGAGCTTCTTCATATTTCACCTTCAGCATCTGCAACTGGCCGGACATGGCCTCCTTCGCTGCCAAAGCCAGGCCCTGCATGTCAGACAACACACACATCAGACAACACACAGCTCAGACAAGACACAGCTCAGACAACACACAGCTCAGACCTACTACTCAGAACAGTTTAGTCGAGAAGTCAAAGTAGACAGGCCCATTCTGAAACAACCAGACAAACTATCACCAACATTAACTGTTAGGTTGAGCACTACTCTGAGCTGGTGTTCACTGACCCTCTGGACTCTCATCTGCTCAGCAATCCTGTTGAGCTCCCTGAGCTGGCCCTCGTACAGCTGCCTCAAGCCCGACGGCTTCACGAAGCGGCTCTTCAGGGCATCAATCTCTGCCTCCAGCAGCATGTTCTGCTGCTCCAGCGTGCGCACCTGAGACAGGAACATAGAGACTAGGTCAGGGGTCAGAACCAGTCCCATCACTTCTAATCACACAGAACCCTTAGAACCTTAGGAGGAGGAACCATGTGGGGAGTGTTTTAGAGAACGTTGATTGTGGGAAAGTGGGCACGGTTTGCACTGAATGATTTAATGAGTTTGTAAAAAGATATTGAGCCATTAATAAAAAGGAAGGCGAGCCAACAAAAACATTTTAGAGGACCAAGGTTCAAGTCGCTGGGGTGAGGTCTCACCTTCTCAATATAAGAGGCCAGGCGGTCATTGAGAGCCATCATCTCCTTCCTCTCGCTGGAGCGCGTGCTGAGGAAGGCCTGGCTCTCTGCAGCAGCCGCGTCCAGGTCCAGGCTCGGCCCCATGCCAAAGCACAAGGCCCTCATGCTCACACTGCTGCTGGGGCAGATCACTGCCTTTCATTTCAGAACTACTTTTTGTATCATCAAATGTGCCTATACTGTTATTTTCGACATGTGGATTGTGTATTACCAGGATAATTGGTCATATGACAGTATACACCCCAAAGCTGGGCTTCACACACTTCATCTAAAAGTTTCTTGGGTTAGGCCTACCTGGTCATGCGGGATTTGCGGGAGTTGGAAAGAGTCCTCCGCCCGAGGGATCCCCCGCTGCGGCTGTAGCTGGCGGAGCGCGGGCGCACGGCCTTGCGGGTGGGAGAGGGGCTGGAGACTCTCACCTGGAGGGAAGAGGAGGCGGCCATCGCGCCCTCGAAATGACGGCGGTAAGATGACATCCTTTCTGGGCTGCGACTCATTTTGACTGCTTGTTTATCCGCAACTTTACTGAACAGGGGGAAACAGATCACTCACATCAACAGTGAGTGGTGATAGTGTTTTTATACCAAAGTTAGAGCCCTTCCCACTAAAGCAAGACGCACCACCGGCGAAGAATGTCGAGCCTTCCCATCCCAAGGCTGACTGACAACTAAAATATCTATCGGGGCTCCGTAAGTAGTATATTTAGAGGGTTGAATGAGTCTTAATAATTGAATCCATAAACGGAGGTAATTAATTCACTTTTCTGTGATACATTTAGGGTATCCTCACGCCTTACTCCATAGTTTATGGCGTGGTTCATTTCAGTAAGACTATTTTGTGTTGTTTGAAAAACGCACTAGCCCAACTCAGCTTTAATCTAATTACTCATTGTTTATGGAAAGTGTATAGTCTGCTTCTTCATACTGAGGGGAAGGGGGGTTGCATGGAAGTGGCAGGTGCAGAGGGTCGCATTCTACTGAAGATGTGAAGAGAAACCACGAGTTTGAACTTAGAGAACACATCCCTGCTGTTGTCTGGTCTATGTAAACAAGAAATAAATCATTATTGCTATCAATACGCAGGTTATAAAAAATGTTTTCTAAAAGGTCTATGTGTTGGAAGGTATCTCATATCTTCTTAAAGCCAGACAATCTAGGTCTACAGAATTACAAAATGTAAGCAATTATTAACAATGTAGTAGACGGAGTCAAGGGGCTGTTTCATTAGCATTTTTGCTTTCAAATCACCAGACTGAACTTCTAACCGGAACAAAACTTCCGGAACCAAGTATACCAACACGGTGGCCCAGATACCGTTTTGAGCTGCTACATAAATTGATTTTTACACGACTTTCTTCTCGCGGTTTACTTCTTTGTTATAAAAAAGTTATTTTTTCCCAACTCCTGAAATATGGCTGGGAACTTCTGGCAGAGTTCGCATTAGTAAGTATCCAACTCAAACATGCCCATCCCCTTACATTGTGTTAGCATGATAGCTAGTTAGCCTAGCGAACTTGGCTGTGTTTGTTGGTTTTTATCGACTACAACAACACCCGTCCCTGTCTGATATTACCGTACACATATAAATTGTTATTTTAACAATACAAATAAATGAAAACGCGTAAGTATTTCGTAAGCCAGCTAACTAGTGCTAGCTAGCTTAATGTTTTTTGAGTGGTTACTGTGTTAGCGTATGCGTACTAGCTAGCTAGCAAGTCTGAATCCCTAATAATGTGTAATTTGGTCAGAGTCGTGTTTCTTTCAAGACACGTTTACTCAGTCACAGTGTACGTTTAATACAGTTGTACAAGAATGTGTCTATCCATCTATCTAATGTGTTCATTATTAAGTATTGTCCCCTTTCTCCAGCCTGCAGTGGGTTCTGGACAAGCAGGACCTAATAAAGGAACGGCAGAAAGATATGAAATTCCTCACAGAGGAGGAATACTGGAAATTGCAGATCTTCTTTGCCAATGGTAACCATAGCAACACTGCGTGACAGACAGATAGGCATGTCATGGACATGCACCCATAATGTTGGGTTCCAAAGATATTAAATAAAATAAGAATGGATTTGTTTAACAGACGCCTTTATCCAAAGTGATGTACCATGGGTGGGGTTGAACTGATGATGGGATTGATCTGGGGTCAAATGCTCTACCACAGCTATACCCATCCACTTGGCAGGGAAGCTAATGGATCTGAGGTAATAGTGCTCTGGGTTTGACTCCTCATCCTGTGTATTTGGGTTTGACTTGCTGTCCTGTCCCAGTCATCCAGGCCCTGGGGGAACACCTGAAGCTGAGGCAGCAAGTCATTGCCACGGCAACCGTTTATTTCAAACGCTTCTATGCCAGGTGAGCTGGTGGCTGCAGTAACACTTAGCTACGATACCAGTTAGCTTGCTGATGACGAGTTGATGTGTAATATCTCAGTGTCTGCATCTCTCTCTGTAATATCTCAGTATCTGCATCTCTCTCTGTAATATCTCAGTGTCTGCATCTCTCTCTGTTCTCAGATACTCACTGAAAAGTATAGACCCTGTGCTCATGGCTCCCACATGCGTGTTCCTGGCATCCAAAGTGGAGGTAAAACCTCCCGACAGGGTTGAAAATGATTGTTTGTAAGGCTTTGTTTACAGTACATAGGGTAGTGGCTTAGTGAGTGTGGGGAAGTGTGTTGTGGTAGGCTGCTTGCTTTAATGATATGTTCCTCTGTCTGGGTATGTGTTATTCCCTGCAGGAGTTTGGCGTGGTCTCCAACACCAGGCTTATCTCTGCTGCTACTTCTGTGTGTAAGTGAGACGTGCTGGGTGAGAGTGAGACGTGCTGGGTGAGAGTGAGACGTGCTGGGTGAGAGTGAGACGTGCTGGGTGAGAGTGAGACGTGCTGGGTGAGAGTGAGACGTGCTGGGTGAGAGTGAGACGTGCTGGGTGAGAGTGAGACCTGTTGGGTGAGAGTGAGACCTGTTGGGTGAGAGTGAGACCTGTTGGGTGAGAGTGAGACCTGTTGTGCACACTAGGAGCCAATAGGATGAGTTTTCTGGAAGCATGATGGTCTGAGTGATTTTCTTTCCTTACAGTGAAAACCAGGTTCTCTTACGCGTTCCCAAAGGAGTTTCCCTACAGAATGAACCATGTGAGTACTAGTGTAGTGTTGGTGTGCTGCCACAGGCTACAAACAGGCCCTGCCTCACTTTGTGCCTCCATAGTGATAGAGTACATCCTCCCTGTCTCCATAGTGTTATAGTATGGTACATTAGGCTGGTATGGCTGAGCGTCCGTGTTGAGCTGCAGAATAGCTACCTCAGATGCCACATTCCACAGCTGCTGTTCTCACGGCTGTGGAAAAGCTCCCGTTGCCTCGAGAGATGGTGACCAGCTCGGTCGTGAGTGTGTGTGTCCGCACCTCTCAAGGCCTTGCTAAGTGTTTGTGAAGGCAGCACAAAGTAATTTAGTCTCCACTGAGTCTCTAGGAACCCTCTGGGGCCTTCCGAACTCCTCGCCTGTCCCAGAGCGTCTCCCGGTGAGGAGGGATGGGGACAAATGATTCACACTGTTCAGATTAAGCTGGCAGGATGCTGTGATTCTCCAGCATCATCGCACAGCTGTCAAGCTGTTGGCTTGAGCTTTCAAACTCAAGCCAAAATTGCAGGTTTGCAAAACTTATCGATCCTGCCTTTTTAATGCATCCTGTTTCCTCCTTGTCACCATAGATACTGGAGTGTGAATTCTACCTGCTGGAGCTGATGGTGAGTCCTGACCACTCAGCCGACTGATGTCATCACTTCAGATGCTTGATCATCCACGGATATATCTTCAAGCCACATAGTCCTGAAACGCACACATTATCCACACAGTCCTGAAACGCACACATTATCCACACAGTCCTGAAACGCACACATTATCCACACAGTCCTGAAATGCACACATTATCCACACAGTCCTGAAATGCACACATTATCCACACAGTCCTGAAATGCACACATTATCCACACAGTCCTGAAATTCACACACAGGTTCAGGAATAACTCTGTCCCTGTTCCAGGACTGCTGCCTGATCGTGTTCCACCCGTACCGGCCGCTGCTGCAGTACGTGCAGGACATGGGGCAGGAGGACATGCTGCTGCCTCTGGCCTGGTGAGGGGGGGGGGCTCTGTAATCTGTTCCTCTGTACCTGAATGATGATCAGGATGTGGGTTAATCCCTGACCCTGTGTGGGTTGACCCCTCACCCTGTGTGGGTTGACCCCTCACCCTGTGTGGGTTTACACTAGGAGTCACTGGCAGCCTCTGTTTTCTCCTCAGGAGAATAGTGAACGACACATACAGGACAGATCTCTGCCTCCTCTATCCTCCATTCATGATCGCACTTGGTAAGACTTGGATCCTGTAACTATAGTAGTGAAATGCTGTGGTGTTACGTTAATAGTCTTCCCTCTTTTCACCAGCCTGTCTGCACGTGGCCTGTGTGGTGCAGCAGAAAGATGCCAGGCAGTGGTTCGCTGAGCTGTCAGTCGACATGGACAAAGTAAGAAGATACAGGTTCCAGAGTGTCTTTATTTTCCGACTAGGGAGATTATTTAGCGGCCAGGGTTCACATAAAATACAATACAAAGGAGAACATAAAACCCTGGAAAATGGAGATTCATACCAAATGCAAGTAAGCGAATAAGAAAGTGTGCAAAGTACAGGATAGTGCAAGGTATGCAGACAATGTGCTGCCTGCCATTTAACATAGCAGTAGCACTTGGGATGAAGGGAACTTGGAGTCCTTCAGTCCTGCAGACGTCCTACCAGCTGAGGCAGCTGAGCTCTACCCCTGGGGAGTGGGGTCCCAGGCAGCCCAGCGTAGCATCAGCCCTCCTAAGGACCTGCCCATTAGAAACACCCAGGAGCTCTGCATGCCTCCCTGACACCTTGCTGGTCACTTTAACAAGCGTCCTGAATCTGGTCTTACAGGACAATTCAGGTGTCCTAACCAGGCAGCACAGAAGGTTAAAACCGATTTAATAAACCTTCTAAGAATGTCATCATCTCAGAAAAAGGTTTTTGGGCCAATGAGTTTTAACCTTTTAGCTGGATTTCTGTATCATCCAAACCCCCAATTTTTTGTTGTTGAAAACCCACAAGACTGTTCAGAAAATATTAGATTTCAGCAATGGTATCATGGACACAACTGGCTCTGAACTGTTTTCAGCAAAACTGTATTACATTTTTTTCACTAGACCTGTGTGTGACCTGTTGACTGCGTTTTGATTGGCAGATCCTGGAGATTATCAGGGTGATCCTTAAGCTTTACGACCAATGGAAGAACTTTGATGACAGGAAGGAGATGGCATCAGTGCTCAGCAAGATGCCGAAGCCCAAACCCCCCCCCAACAGGTCAGGCCAAACCCCCCCCCCCCTCAGGTCAGGCCAAACCCATCCCCCAACAGGTCAGGCCAAACCCCGCCCCCCCCCATTAGGTCACCTCCGGACTAAACCTGTCATAGCCTTCTCCAAAACTTTCCTTTACTTGTCCTAAAGTTCCTCTACACTACTCCTGAGCACTCACAACATAGGCACTAAAACTTTCTAATTGGTCGATTTTTATTATTGAGTTTGTCTAATCGTATACTTTCAATCTCCCTGTGTGTGTTTGTGCCCTAGTGAGAATGACCAGAGCTCCAATGGAAACCAAAACAACTCCTACAGCCAGTCATAGTAAGATGAAGGGGGACTACTATTGACATCACACATCCACATTGTGACATCAGAGGGAATTTCACACATTGCAGTGCACTGAAGCAACCTCCCCTCCCAGACTGAAACATCCATCTCCTCCCATGTGCTGATTCATCTAATAGGAAGCAGGGGTTAAGGTTAGAGGGAGATAGGAATGAGGGGAGGGAGAGAGAAATGGGGAAGAGGAGAGGAAGAGATAAGATAATTGAAGGGGCTGGGGAGAAATGAGAGAGAGAAATAAATAAGGTGAAAAGAGGTGGGACTAAAAGAAGGTGTTATAATTACAATGATGATCCTGACTTCCTTGACATGTTTCAGGGGTTGTTATTTGCTCTGTGGGACCAGAGAACTTGATCATTAGTTGTGTGTGTGTGTGTCACAACACTCCCGTGTGTATGTGCGTGTGTGTGTGTTTGCAACAATAAGTAGGTGTTTTTATTCCTCAGGGAAAAAGAAGTCCTTAGTTGTGGTATGAAGTCCAGTGTGGTGTGTGAGGTGGGTGTAGAGCTGGGAGGTCCAGGTGACATATTGACTTATACTTCCTCTGGCTGTAAATGGCCTTACTCATTTTATTCCTTGTTTGCTTTTTATTTTATGGAGCACACGCTCTATGAAAATTATGTAATACTGAAATGTTTTGTTTACTGTGAAGATTACATCAACAGTTACCTTCCTCACTCAACACACACCTCAACCAACACACACCCCTCCTCACCCAACACACACCCCTCCTCACCCAACACACACCCCTCCTCACCCAACACACACCCCTCCTCACCCAACACACACCCCTCCTCACCCAACACACACCCCTCCTCACCCAACACACACCCCTCCTCACCCAACACACACCCCTCCTCACCCAACACACACCCCTCCTCACCCAACACACACCCCTCCTCACCCAACACACAGGTGTCCATCCTCTTTGGGCCGGCAGGGTTCTATGTTGTTTTTCAATTCAAGGATTTTCCTCATATCTGACCAGCTCTAACCCTTACTGGCCAGGAAGGGTCCAATTTATCTTTTCTGTGGATTTGTTTTTTAAATCAAAATGAATTATAGCAAATTTGTTTGTGTATATTACCTGTTGATATATTTTAGTTTGGTGATACTTTGAGAGTTTGTATGTGTGTTCCTGTGTTTGAATGCCTTACAGAATAAAGCTGCTGGATTCAAATGTACATGGTAAGACATCACTTTTCTGTTCAAGCAAGCTGAGCTGGGGCTGAACTCTTCACCTCACTAGACTGACATTATGATGTTCTGCCTGATGTGTGGAAAATCTAATTGACTTCTTTCAAATAGATAAAATAGTTATTTAATAATGCAAGACTCCTTTCAAGTCAAGCACATTCTTGGTTAGTCAACAGTGAACTGTTTCTGTGGGGGGACCACCTCTCTATAGCTGAGGACCCTAGCTCCACCCTGGGGCCCTAGCTCCACCCTGGGACCCTAGCTCCACCCTGGGACCCTAGCTCCACCCTGGGGCCCTAGCTCCACCCTGGGGCCCTAGCTCCACCCTGGGACCCTGACCCCTAGTGGTATGATCCTGTAAAAGGAACACAACCTGCTGACACGTGGACATTATCAAAGCAAATTAATTTATGAAGAAAAATGTATATGCGGGCCTAAACAACATTACATTTCGCTCTTGTGTTTAATTCACTGTGCGAATGTGTCCTTTGGATCGAAGTTATCCATATAGCGGTAGTAGCCTACCGCCTGCAGCCACCAGAGGCTGGTACCCATAGGTACGGTCTCCGTGACGTCACTCTCATCCGCGGCAGAGAACAAGAACACAAGCGCAGCAGCGGCGAGCGGCTGCGAAGGATGCCGACCCCGCCGCGGGGACAACCGCCAGGCGAGATGGTCCCCCTTTGCTGTTTCCTCGCCGCGTCTACCTCCACAACACCCCAGCACTCATGAAGCCCCCGTTGATGAAGCCAAAACGGGCCAAAGAAAGGCGGAAAGAGGCCAAGGACAGAGAGGATGTTCTGGCGCGTCGGGTTTGCCTGGACGCGGCCGTGTGTGGTTGATCTCGGCCGGAACCAGAGTTTCTCATTCGGTCTTTGCGGCTCCGATGAGAACGTCTCGTTCTACGGGTACATCGTCGCCTATCCACTGCAGGACTACGGCGGGATCATGTCAGCTTTGGGCTCGGACTCGTGGTGGCGGAAAACGCTGTATATAACCGGGGGGGCTCTGCTCGCTGCCGCTGCCTATCTACTGCACGAGCTGCTAGCCATCAGGTAGGCTACTGTAAAACCGTAGAGGCGGCAAAAAACAGCAAAATACACCGATGTTTGCATGGTTTAGTATCAGCGTTGACATTAGTTCAGTTTAATGGTTTGTTGTGGTGGCTGACCATAATATACTCGAAGCAAATGCTCGCTTAAGTGTGTTTCATTAGAATGGTAAAATACGATATAATCTCCACGGGTTGGGCGGGGTGAGGGCAGCACAAGCGGAATCGTTTGAGAATCAGGACTCGTGAGGCTGTAATGCAACGGCCCGTGCCCGGTAAAGGAGATTCCATGTTCAAAAGCATTATGGGATTTTTTAAATTTAATTACAATCCCATATATTTGAGAGATTCAAAAATATACTAGAGATAGGCTATTGTTTGCCAAGGCTTACAATTAACAATTTCTCAAGGACATAGGCTACTGTGACTTGTGGGCTGTATGGCAAGCATCGCCGGTGACTAATTTTCTCGCGCTTTCGTTTGTAGTATGACCTTTAGGTTACAAATGGCTCACATGAGATAGACAGATAGTATCGATTCGGTCGTAAACCAGTTCCAAAGACACGAATTACTCAATTTAAAACCCGATATATTTTCCGTAGCTGAGTAAACAATAGTCTATAGTCTAGTGTGTTTGGCCGCTGTTGTTTACTTAACACAATCTCAGGTTACCTGCAGCAGTGGCCCCGAGGCCTACTCGCCAAGGACGTTTAGATCAACTACACGCCGTCTTAGATCGATGCTGGACTTAGGGTTAGGGTTAGATGATTCACTGTTTTCCATTAAGAACAGGTACAATCCTACTTTTTCAAAATATATTTTGTGTGGTTGTAATGCAGACGTTGCTTGTTTTGTTTCGGTCTACAATCACAGGCTATATCACATTGTTTATATAGTCTACCCTGGATTTTTGTATTTATCTAAAAGGATAGTATTCATTTTGTCATTGAGATGAAAGATGCATTTGTGGAGAAGGTGAAGTGAATCGCCTCAGTAATTCAGAACCCACTCATGCGACCATCATTTTTCAGCACTTCTCAAAGTGAACAGCTCCATTGCTGATCTGCCTTATTCACACGTGAGTGCAGAGCCCTTTGGTGACCGTGCTTGTGACGTTTTAGTTGGTAATGTTATCTAGTGCAATGGCTATGTTAGGGTTAGGGTGTGCTGTGTTTCTTAGCCATGTCCTAATTGCTTTGACATTGCTTTCGTCCGGTGCTCACGGCTCAGGCCTGATGCAAAGCTCAGCGCTTGTTAGCTACTCAGAGTTACATGGAAGTACCCAGTGCTAGTTAGCTGAATGTACTGAGTGCTAGTTAGCTGGAAGTACTCAGTGCTAGTTAGCTACTAGTTAGCTGTACTAGTTAGTTGTACTAGTTAGCTGTACCAAGTATGCTAGCTGATCACACACTGAAGGGTGTGCCAAAGACAAGCACACTTTATTTTATTATTTTATTTATGAAGCATATTGCTGTGTTAAGTTTTTGTGTGTACAAAGTAAAAGGAAACATGCATAGGCTATTTTAAGATGAAGACTAAGGCCGATCTCAATCTTGTCCGTTGCTCACTGATACCATAGGGTGAGTCCTCCTTTCCAAGTCCTGCTTCTAAAGATCTTTAGGGAATCAGTTGGTTATCAGCATTGATAAAAATAAATAAATAAAGATTTCTCATATCAAACCTGGGACTCATTGTTATGATCCAGCACTGAGGAGAACAGTTTGGTGGCACAGTTTCATGCTATAAACAGGCATAAAACACAACTGCTGAGGCCAGTTGCATAAACTTAGTTTAAGACTAGTCTTAGCCTTAGACTGTCTTAAACTTTAATTTAACGCTTTTCTTTGGCCAAATATGTAACTACCTTACCTATGTGTGTGTAAAAAATGCTGATATGGGATATGAAACATAACCATTAATCAATATGCAAGCAGCCAGTTGAATGATGAATTGAGGCTGCTCTGTTGAATTCATAGCCTATATTTGTAAATCAGACTTTGAAAGAGTCAGTGCCTCCCCAGCCACGAACCTCACCGCACGTCACTGCCTCCATGTTTTCTTTTTACTTGAAGTGTCTTATTTTACCCATAATGCAAAGCGCAACAGACTATCTAAGTCAGTCTTACGTTGGCTGCTCGCAATGTTTGGGGCTATCTCGTTGTTATGATCAGTGACCTATGCTCTTTTGTAAAGCTCTCTCTTGGAAGTCGCTTTGGATAAAAGCGTCTGCTAAATGCATAAATGTAAAATGTAAATGTAGTCACTGATAGTAAAGCTTTATGCAACTGGTAAATTGAAGTGTCTATGGCAAGTCGGACTTAAAGTTGCATTGAAGTCTAAGACTAGGTCTATTTTTATGCAACTGGCCCCAGATTGGTCATTCTCTATGCTCGTCTTACTTCTATTGTGTGATTGGTTATTCTTTATGCTTGTTAAGATCCTTTGGTATGATTAGTCATTCTCTATGCTTGTTAAACTCCTACCGTGTGATTGGTGGACAGGAAGGAGCAGGAGCTGGACTCTAAGGATGCCATCATCCTGCATCAGTTCTCCCGGCCTCAGACTGGTGCCCCCTCTCTCTCGCCCGCCTGCCTCAAGATGGAGACCTACCTGCGCATGGTCGACCTGCCCTACCAGGTGTGTGTGACAGATAGAGACCTGCCCTACCAGGTGTGTGTGACAGATAGAGACCTGCCCTACCAGGTGTGTGTGTGACAGATAGAGACCTGCCCTACCAGGTGTGTGTGACAGATAGAGACCTGCCCTACCAGGTGTGTGTGTGATAAAGACACAAAAAAGGAATATATATATATGGTGTCTATGTGTGAGAGAAAGAGAGAGGGGTAGAAGTATCTAGTGAGAGCCAAGCCTAACCTCTACCTCCCCCTCTCCTCCTTCTACTTCTCCCCCCTTCTTCTCCTCCGTCTACCTCTCAACCTCTCTCCTCCTTCTACCCCCCCTTCTACCTCTGCCCCCCCCTCTCCCTCTCCTCCTTCTACCTCTCCCCAATTCTACATCTCCCCCACTCTCCTCCTACCCCCACTTCTACCCCTACCCCCCTCTTCCTCCCTCTTAGAACTACTTTGATGGGAAGCTGTCCCCACAGGGTAAAATGCCCTGGATAGAGTACAACAGGCAGCAGGTTTGTGGGACAGAGTTTATCATCGACTTCCTGGAGGCCAAGCTGGGCGTGAGCCTGAACAGCAGGCTGAGCCCCCAGGAGAGGGCGCTGTCGCGTGCCATCATCAAGATGGTTGAGGAGCACTTCTACTGGTACGAGAGCAGGAACCACAGAACACCTGGCTAACACACCTGTAGAAACACTAGTGTTCAACACTAACGCATGTGTGTGGGGGGGCGTGTGTGCGGACGTGTTTGTGTATGGTGTGTGTGTGTATGGTGTGTTTGTATGGTGTGTGTATGGTGTGTGCGTGTATGGTGTGTGTATGGTGTTTGTGTGTATGGTGTGTTTGTGGGTGTGTATGGTGTGCATACGTGTGTGTGGGTGTGTATGGTGTTTGTGTGTATGGTGTGTTTGTGGGTGTGTATGGTGTTTGTGTTTATGGTGTGTTTGTGGGTGTGTATGGTGTGCATACGTGTGTGTGGGTGTGTATGGTGTTTGTGTGTATGGTGTATATGGTGTGTGTGTATGGTGTGCATACGTGTGTGTGTGGGTGTGTGTGAGCAGGACCATGGCGTACTGCCAGTGGGTGGACCGTCTGGAAGACACCCAGAGGCTGCTGGCGCTGAGTGGCCCACTGAGCGACTCCCTCCGCTGGATCTTCGCTCACCTGACCAGCGGCATCGTCAGGAGAGAGATGTACGGACACGGGATTGGTCGCTTCTCCAAGGAGGAAGTGTACGCTCTGATGGAAAAGGACATGCGTACTCTGGCGACCCTGCTAGGTATGACACAGGGCTCTGTAAGGGTTATGGACTGGGCTCTGTAAGGGTTATGGACTGGGCTCTGTAAGGGTTATGGACTGGGCTCTGTAAGGGTTATGGACTGGGCTCTGTAAGGGTTATGGACTGGGTTAGGGTTAGGGTTAGGGTTAGGGCCAAATATATTAACTAAGGCTTTGGTGTTTCCTTCTTCTCAAGTCCACAACTATTTCCTTAGTTTTTGATGCGTTAAGATGGAGCTTGTTCTTCCTACACAAGTCTACAGCCCAGTTCACCTCCTTGATGTACTGAGAGTCATCCTCATCTCTGATTAGGCCGATGATGGTGGTGTCATCTGCATATTTGAGCATCTTGAGGGAGTGGTGGTGAGATCTCAGGTCATTTGTGAAGATAGAGAACAGATAGCACACAGATTTGCGGCACACCTGTGTTGGGGGTCAGAGGGCATTAAGTTGCGTTGTTGACTTTGACTGTTTGAGTTCTGTTTCTCAGGAAGTCCAGTATCCAGTGACACAGAGCTATGTCGATGTTCATGGCTTGCAGCCTGGAGAAGAAAATCAGTGGATCAATTGTGTTGAAGGCTGAGCTAAAGTCAATAAACAGCATGCGCACTTAGGTGTTACTTGACTCCAGATGTTGCAGAGTAGAGTGAACAGCCAGGTTGATGGCATCTTCTACAGATCTGTTAGCCTGGTAAGAAAACTGATGGGGATCCATCAGCGGTGATACACTGGATTGTAGATGAGAGAGTACTAAAGAAAGAGAGTAATGAAGCAGTGACAGTACCAGTGGTTCTCTATGCAGGTGATAAGAGGTACCTGATGGGCTCCCAGCTGACCACGGTCGATGCTGCAGTGTTCAGCCATCTGGCCCCTGCTATGTGGACGCTGCCCGGCTCACGGCCAGAGCAGCTCATCAAAGGTGAGGTCATCAGCACGCAACACAGAGGGACGTGTGAGGTCATCAGTACACGACATGAGGACATGTATATAATGCATAACTAAACTCATCAATCACTCGAGTCTTGATCGCAAAACATTTTTTTTGCAAAAGTGTTATTTATGATTATTTTGTGGTAAATACTAGCTTTTTTCCCTTAGTGGTGAGAACACACTCAGAACTTCTGAAAACACACTCAGAAAACACACTCGGAACACACTCAGAACACACACTCACAGACGCATGGCTGTATGGGTCTGTCACTGAGTAACCTGTGCTCCCAAGGTGAACTGATCAACCTGGCCATGTACTGTGAGAGGATTCGCCGGCGCTTCTGGCCTGAGTGGTTTGTGGACCTGGAGGACTTCTGCTACGGCGACAGCAGCGAGGACAGCGGGCAGCCAGACCTGGGACTCTACTCTCACACAGATACCTTCCAGGAGACTCCCCACACACACATGTCGGCCGAGCCCTTGTCCCCGCACACACACAAACACACTCCGGCTGAGCCCCTCTCCCCGGAGAGCGACCGGACGGGCCAGTCGCTCTACGACTCTGACATGGACACGGAGTGTTCCGAGATAGAACAGTTCAAGTGTTGATGTTGCTCGGCAACACACACATCTTTCTCTGCAGATGCCCCTGGGGAGGACAGTTCCCCCTACCCCTGGGGAGGACAGTTCCCCCTACCCCTGGGGAGGATAGTTCCCCTTACCCCTGGGGAGGACTGGTCCCCCTACCCCTGGGGAGGACAGTTCCCCCTACCCCTGGGGAGGACAGTTCCCCCTACCCCTGGGGAGGACTGGTCCCCCTACCCCTGGGGAGGACTGGTCCCCCTACCCCTGGGGAGGACAGTTCCCCCTACCCCTGGGGAGGACTTGGGGGTTTCAGCACCAGGAACTCTTCGCTGCCTGTGTGACTCGAGACGTTGACTTGAGATTTTGCACAATAAAGTAGAGAAAGTGAGAGATAGCTCAAGAGAAGGAGGGATAAAGTGAGAGTAGGGATTGAGGAGAGATGGAGGGATGGAGAGATAGTGAAGATGGGTGGAGATGGAGATAGATCCTAGGAAAAGAGAGGAGGAAAGAAAGAGAGGAGAGAATGATAGAAGGAAATACCAGGATTCTATGACGCCATAGCTGAGAAACTCCTCCCCTGGCCATCCCTGCTTCCTGCCGTCACTGCGGCAACCATGTATGTGTAGTACCTGTGTCCCCTAATTGAGCCACACACCCCAAGTGTGTGTGTGTGTTTGACTAACAACCACTTGATCTGTGCCCTTCTTAAATTGCATCGCTGGTATATTATAAAGTATGTTGATACTTGGGGAACTGAACAGTAGAACAGTTCAACATAAATACATCAGATCTTGAATCAAAAACAGAATATTTGATTTAATATGATGACTATAAATAGTATAGATAGCTTGCAGATAAATAATAGATATATAAATATAATGTATATGATTTCCAATGTCATATATTGTAAATAAGTGGTTGTCCTGTAGGATTCCTCCGTGCTCGTTTTACCTTGTGGGTGGTCTGGAGCTGCCCTTTGACCCCTGCAGTCTCCATGGCAACCTTAATCCCTAACTGCACCAGTGTGTCCCTGCTAGCTGCAGTATGCGTGGAGGCCCACCCTCATGATGCACTATTGCTGGTAACGGACCACATTCCAACATGTCATCTCATGAGACATTTTTCAACTGACCATTTACATTTTGAATTGCAGAGACCTCCAGAAGCCTTTGAAGGTGTCATCAATATTTATCCATGGTGGCATGTGTGCTGAGATGGGTCTGGTAGGGTTAGCTATTGATAGGGTTAGGGTTAGCCATCAATAGGGTTAGCCATCAATAGGTAGCACATTGGCGTTGTATAACTTTTGGCACAAAGAGTGTTCTGCAGACATATATATAGGAACCCAGATATAGATCTGATAGACTGTATGTCTGTGCAATCAGCCATCAAGTGCAGATGGAACAATCACTCGGATATAGATTAGAGGTGGAGGTACATGGCTGCTTTACGTGCCAGCAAAACTTTCCCTCCGGTTATCTGTTATCCACGTTTCTATGCAGGGCTGTCTTTAGGTGTGTTTGCTTCCTTCACCAGGCCAGAGCAAGCCTTTACAGATGAGATAGATCGGAGGCAACACTCTGGCCTTTGGCAGAACTTTTCTGTTCTCGATACAGATGCCTGGTGCATCCTGCTAGAAAACTGCTCTTGGATAATCTTGGAGCGTTTAAATAGTTCCTTGACTTGATGGCTCTTTCATGGGACCTTGTAGTCACAGTTACATTGCTTCATTCTATACTTCTTCAGTTTGAACTGCTTCATAGTAAGAGTGCAAATAGAAAGCAGCTGTTACTTGTGTATGTGTGTGTGTGTTTACTTATAGTTTGCCATTCAGCAGACGTATGTTTGGCATGTGCAGAGATGGTACTCACATCCTTCACTCAAGTAGAAGTACAGATACTCATGTTTAAAAAGACTGGTTGAAAGGTAAAAAAGCATGGGCTCTGATATATACTCAAGTAAAAATGTGCCATTACTATGCTGGTGACTGGGGCATATCATATTAATACGTTAATACAAAAACACACTATAGACATGCAGCGCATTTGACAGGAATTCTTTTTGACACCAACAAGTTTTTTGTAACTTATTTTCAAAAACACACACACATTGAAAGGAGAGGAAAGGTAAGAGGGGAACAGAAAAACCTAAAGCAGATTAAAGCAGAGCAGAGTACAATATAGTACAGTATTGTAGAATCCTCATCAAGTACTCATCAATGATACAAACTTTGTTTTCTAAACAAACAAAACAAAATATTGTTGTCTTCTGCCCTGCTTCATCGTACCTTCGTAGACTAGCTTAGGTTTGTTGTGTATGATAGCCAGGAAATGAAAAAAGGCACGCAATGACAATAAATAATATTGATCATGCCACCAAATATAGATTAAAACTAAAGTAACAAGCCTGGCTTGAAAATGTAAGAAGTATAAAGTACAGATATTTGTGAGTGAAAGTAAAAAGTTTATAGTCTAAATAAATAGTGAAGTAAAGTACTAATACCAAAAAATTACGCCCAACCAAAATACAGAAACAAAGTATTTGTACTTTGTTACTTCCCATCTTTGGCCTTGTGTGTGCCTGTGTGTCTGTGTGAATCATTGTGTAAGTCTGTATGTGTTTAAGCGTGTGCGTGTGTGTGTTCGTGTGTGTGTGGCCTGTACAGTCCTTCCCGGTGGCTGCAGCGTGCGTGTGTGTGTGTGTTTGTGGGCTGTACAGTCCTTCCCGGGGGCTGCATGGATGAGTCATCCAAGCTCTTCAGATGAAGACCCTGATGGAGTGTGAAATACTAAGACACACACACACACTCAGGTAGAATACCCCCCCCCCACACACACACACACACACACACACACACACACACTCAGGTAGAATACCCCCCCCCCCCCCACACACACACACACACACACACACACACACACACTCAGGTAGAATACCCCCCACACACACACACACACACTCAGGTAGAATACCCCCCCCCCACACACACACACACACACTCAGGTAGAAGACCCCCCCACACACACACACACACACACACACTCAGGTAGAATACCCCACACACACACACACACTCAGGTATAAGACACACACACACACTCAGGTAGAAGACCCAAGTCTATTCAAAATCTGCCATTGACAAGGTGCATCTTTCTGATGGAGCTGATCTGGAAGAGCTGGTTCTAGTGGTGTAGTAGCGGGTTATGATGGTACCAGGACCAGTACCCAGAGCAGACTGGTAGCAGCTGGACGGTGAGACTGGGTTGTTGTTAGCTGTGGATAATAAGGGTGGGCTGCTGTGTGTCTGGAACATCCTGTCTGCATGTTGCCTTCATCAGCCCTGGAGAAGAACCAGCCCTAGACACATTGGCACACCTAGCCCTATTGCTAATGCCAGTGCCAGCATAGGATCCATCTACTCATAATGTTGTATACTGTTATTGATTTATATTCTTGTTTATGTTTTTCTTACATATATCTTATGTAAGGATGCTTTTCTAATGATGTGTATTTATTCTGTTAGTTCACTGTAAGGGAGTTTAATGTGGGGTTGTTTTGCACCTTAATGATTTTGTTTACATATTTATTTGCTATGTGTGAGTGTGTGTAACATCTGCAGTTCCGTTATGTACCTGGCCCTAACCCTAAGCCTAACCCTCAGAGCATAAACCATATCTGCAATTAAAGCAAACCTCCTGTACCTGCTCCCAGCTGAAGGAACATCACTTTGGCCTTGTGGACTTCAACTTGTTCATGATGTAACATCGGACAAACACTGAACTCACATTACTACAATATATGGTCAGTTTTAAACTGAAATCATGACATAATATTTTACAGTTCCCCTTGTGGTAAAGCAAACTAGTTCATTTAAAAATACTGTAGTAAAGTTATGTTTAAAAAACAAAGCTTCCATTTCTGTGCAAGTAGAACCATTGTATTCAAGAATGAGTTCTGAGCGTTCTGTGTTCTAGACAGACGGTGGTTCCACTCTCTGCATGGCAGGGCAGCATGGCAGATCTATGGGCCGCATGTCTTTATTATGAACATCCAGCAACACTTTCCACTGCTGAATGTAGCCCAGCCCAGGCGCTCAGCTTACCGGTTATAAACTGTGGAGAAAAACGATTGTACCTTCACCCAGGTCCAGAACACAGAGCAGGTCAGGGGTCAGAGTTCAGCCCCACTATGTCCCTTCCTTGTGAAGATCTGTGCTAGACGAGAACCCATATTGCATAGTCTGTCTGTTGTGCTGAGTCCCTACCTGTTGCACCAGGATCTGTACATAGGTCAGCCAGAAGAAAAAAGAAGAAAAAAAAAGAGCATTGAAAAAATGTGCCCAGGAGCTAAAATACAAAACTGTAATATAAATTAACCTTCCTATGAATGTAACTAGAAATGAGAGCAGATGAAGAATCACTCATGATATTAAATATAGCTGTGGTCATTTTACTGGGTGGCACTCGTCTTTTGTGTTTGAACTGTTGAATGCGCTCGTCCTACCTAACCCTCACCCTCACTAACCCTCACCCTCACTAATCCTCACCCTCACTAACCCTCACCCTCACTAACCCTCACCCTCACTAATCCTCACCCTCACTAACCCTCACCCTCACTAACCCTCACCCTCACTAACCCTCACCCTCACTAATCCTCACCCTCACTAACCCTCACCCTCACTAACCCTCACCCTCACTAACCCTCACCCTCACTAATCCTCACCCTCACTAACCCTCACCCTCACTAACCCTCACCCTCACTAATCCTCACCCTCACTAACCCTCACCCTCACTAACCCTCACCCTCACTAATCCTCACCCTCACTAACCCTCACCCTACCTAACCCTCACCCTCACTCACCCTCACCCTCACTAACCCTCACCCTCACTAATCCTCACCCTCACTAACCCTCACTAACCCTCACCCTCACTAACCCTCACCCTCACTAATCCTCACCCTCACTAATCCTCACTAACCCTCACCCTCACTAACCCTCACCCTCACTAATCCTCACCCTCACTAATCCTCACCCTCACTAATCCTCACCCTCACTAACCCTCACCCTCACTAACCCTCACCCTCACTAACCCTCACCCTCACTAACCCTCACCATCCCTAATCCTCTCTCTTCCTCTATCTGACTGCTGTTGTCTCAGACAAATTTGAGACACAATACTCAAGTAACGGGTTAGGACTCTAGCCTCTAGAGTATTATATATTATAACAATGAACATACAAGTATTATAACCCTTTGGTCGTTTTATAAGATACTCTACTATTATAATCGCACTATAATGTGTTACAATATAATAGACTCTACTGTTATAACCACAGTATAATGTATTTTAATATCAGATTGTACTATTATAACCACTATATTATGAGAAACTCTACTGTTATAACCACAGTATACTATGTTATATTATATTAGACTACTATTATAACCACACTATAATGTGTTATATTGTTATTATATTATAACAGACTCAACTCTGTGCCTCTGTGTGTAAGTGTGTGAAGGACTATGACTGTGTGTGTGTTTGTGATGATATGAATAATGCAGGTCCTGTAGCAGGGTGAGGGCAGATGCCTGTAGCAGGGTGAGAGCAGAGGCCTGTAGGAGGGTGAGGGCAGATGCCTGTAGGAGAGTGAGGGCAGATGCCTGTAGGAGGGTGAGGGCAGAGGCCTGTAGGAGGGTGAGGGCAGAGGCCTGTAGGAGGGTGAGGGCAGAGGCCTGTAGGAGGGTGAGGGCAGATGCCTGTAGGAGGGTGAGGGCAGATGCCTGTAGGAGGGTGAGGGCAGAGGCCTGTAGGAGGGTGAGGGCAGAGGCCTGTAGGAGGGTGAGAGAAGATGTCTGTAGGAGGGTGAGGGCAGATGCCTGTATCAGGGTGAGGGCAGATGCCTGTAGCAGGGTGAGGGCAGAGGCCTGTAGGAGGGTGAGGGCAGATGCCTGTAGGAGGGTGAGGGCAGATGCCTGTAGGAGGGTGAGAGCAGATGCCTGTAGGAGGGTGAGGGCAGAGGCCTGTAGGAGGGTGAGGGCAGAGGCCTGTAGGAGGGTGAGGGCAGATGCCTGTAGGAGGGTGAGGGCAGATGCCTGTAGCAGGGTGAGGGCAGAGGCCTGTAGGAGGGTGAGGGCAGATGCCTGTAGGAGGGTGAGGGCAGATGCCTGTAGGGCAGATGCCTGTAGGAGGGTGAGGGCAGATGCCTGTAGGAGGGTGAGGGCAGATGCCTGTAGCAGGGTGAGGGCAGAGGCCTGTAGGAGGGTGAGGACAGATGCCTGTAGGAGGGTGAGGGCAGATGCCTGTAGCAGGGTGAGGGCAGAGGCCTGTAGAAATATACAACCTGATGTTTTTGCTCCTTCATGTTTTCCGCTCCCAAGGCAGATGACCGCTGAAGCCCATTACAGTAAGAGTGACGAGACGTAGCAGACTGCGGAAGAGAGTCTGGTTAGAGAAGAGACACACCTGGTCTATGGTACAGAGCCTGGTTAGAGCAGAGACACACCTGGTCCTCCTAGACTTCAGGAGCTGCAGGTGTATGGTCGTCCAGCAGGTGGCAGTACAGGACTGTCGGCTCTCAGGCAGCCAGCAGACAGATCTTTCCGACAGATGATACAGTGGAACAAGGGCCTGGGTCTGGTCGCAACGATGCAGAAAATAATCAACCCAAATGATGCAAGATCAAAATATAAATATATATATATATGTCTGTATACAATTAACATAACTTCCAAGAATGTCTATGACATTGGTAGAATATTTAGATATTGTGCTAACATTTCATATTATCATTGGACTAAGCACTGAAAATGTTGTTGTTCAGTCTATTAACAATTCCTGATTAATTTAATTATGTTCTGGGGAACACAATCAGGTGGAATTTCAGAGCTGTAGGCCTAATGTTGAGAGAGCATTTCAGATTAAAAACAATATTCCTCTTTTTCGGTAAATGCAAACTGAACAATTTAAACACCTTAAGCGTGATAGCTGCATACCAACACGAAGGTTGGTCTACAAATCCTGTTCATTTTTGACATTTTAGTTCTAAAGTCAATTTAGGAACCATACAGACTTTTGCTTTCCTATTTCACCAAATTCAACAAGTATTCAATCTTACTTGACATTGTTGGATCTGCCTTTTCAGTATAATGTATAATGAATTGTAAACAAAGAAATTACGTTCAAATAGGCATATAAACAATGTTCATCTTTGCATAAATATTATTGGCAGGCAGATTGTGTAAAGACACAGTGTATTTCCCAAGACAATATTGTTGCAAATCAGTGGTAATACACACTTATCGGAAACCGCTGAAGGACATTTTTTTCAACCGAGACAGATTGATAAAATCCATAATTATAATGCAGGCTCGCGCGCCCAAGCCTGTTGCCACACAGCATAGCGCGATAGTCACGAACCATTCGTCAAGCCAGCTCAATAAATAATGTGAGAAGAATACAAAAGTATTATATAGCAAAACAAATACGTTTTAATGACAAAAAGCATATATAAATTGTGCAATTGTTTTCTTTTCCCTAATCAGAGTCACAGTTGAGGTCAATACAGATTAGGCTATTTTGTAAAATCCTAATTCAGTTTGGGATTAACAGCATTGTTCCGGGACATGCAAAATTTCACTTCAAATTATGAAATACTAAAATACCAGGAGGGCTACAAAGATAATTATGTATTTTTCGTGTTTCATTTAAAATCACTTTTCAGACATTTTTTTATGTGCATATGTACCCAGAGATTTAAACCGCAATAAGAGTATCTAATCTTCAAATTTGCAAACGATGAGGGATGTGAATTTTTGAACGACTATAAAATATGGATTTTGAAAGAAAATAAGATCATATCTGTAGGCTACTAGATAGGCTACGTGTTAAGAATTATGATATCGGACTAAATGTGATCACCTGTAATTCGTGAGCCTGCCAGTTCAAATGTCTATCTTTTCATTCCATGTTCAAGCTCAAAATCCTTCATTTGGATTTAAGTTACTAATTGTCCTTATTCTTTCTTTTTTCAATTCCCTTCGGAATCCAGCCTACAGAGTCCCATAATTCCAACTGCAACAGACGGGATCTTGCAGAGGTCCATTCAGGCCTACGATGGAACCATGATCCGTTGGGTTAGACTGGCACTAGTGTTCGAACACGTTTGTGCTTTGGCACAGACTGACATAAGGAATTCAACAAAACAAAACAAACAACAAACATACAAAGCGATACAAAAACGAATAAAGTTACATCCCACGAATATTGTTCTCAGTGAATGAATTCGTCATTAGATTCATTTGTGTCAGCTGGTAGCGTTATATTCCGTTATTATCTTCTTAGGAAATGAAGGCAGAAAGGCCAAGCCTCGGCGTAACCTAGGCTACAGTCCTGCTCTTTCAGGTCACAGCATTTATAAATATACAAGTACGAACAAACTGTAAACAGGCGCGCGGATATTCTGTCAAATGTACACATGGGCACTAAATGAAGCTTTAAAAATTATAGTTTTAGAAGTTTCACCCCAAAGCTACTTTAATTTGATTCTTCTTATTATTCTCTTGTTATTATCATTAATAGGCCTAGCCTAATCATTATTTTTAAAATTCTTATTATTAGGCCTGATATTTTTATTGCTATACTAACAATTGTATGGCCTATGTTTCTTCTGAACGGGATACATTCTAATATTTGTA
This sequence comes from Thaleichthys pacificus, assembly GCA_023658055.1. Lineage (NCBI taxonomy): Eukaryota > Metazoa > Chordata > Actinopteri > Osmeriformes > Osmeridae > Thaleichthys > Thaleichthys pacificus. The sequence continues at coordinate 18,955,543 of CM042869.1, read as the reverse complement.
GATTCCTGATAATTTGTTACATGATTTATTAGGCTACTTGGATGCACTCGCACAGCAGTACAACCAGATTCTAATTTGAATGTTTAACACTAGTGAAGAGTGCTAGCTATATTGAGCGCCTAAAGTTCAGTAAATTAATGTCAAATGTTAGATGACAATTCATCTGCAATTAGGCTATATATTTCTGTAGGCCTATAGGCCTAATATCCTTTCACATTTAAATGGTGACAATACAGCTGAACGAATGTTATAGGCTTGATAATAATAACATCAATAATGATGATAATAATAATAATATATGCTGGTGGTTGAAATGTCTTTTAGTCGGTAACAGGTGCAGCGGTTGCGGCGTGTCCTGCTTCTGGTGTCAGACCCCTGTTGCTTTTGTTATGACTGAAAGATGGCGTTTATTTACCCAACAACGACTGCGACTTTTCATGCCTGCTTTTTTCCCGCGGGTACAGCTCGTGCACACACTAGCCTATACTGTCTTTGATTTATAACACATTCTGACTTCACCTCATGTCAACGATGTCAAGAATAGCCTACTGCGCTTTAGAGGGCGTTAAAAACCCCATGTAGCCGCGGCCTCGGCTGCTGACTGCCCGCGTTCCAACTATTCCCACTGTGTTTGTAGGTTTTACATTAGCACTGGCTAACGTCCAATGCTAACTGGTCCGGCACAGAGAGACAAATGGGGGACATTCAACGCTCTTTAGGGGTCCATGTGTTTAGGATAATGGGTTCGGGTCATTGCACCGGAGTCTGGCCGCCGTGATGCGGGGGAGTGTCGCCATACATGTCCTCTCCTCCCTGTAACTGTCCTCCGGCGGGTGTCATTCGCTTCTCCTTCTGTCGCCTGTTACAGAACCAAACCCTCACAACCTCCTTCTCCAGCTGCAGGCTGTCCGCTATGGAGGTGATCTCCGCCGCGCCCGGTTTGGGGCATTTGAGAAAATGGCTTTCCAGAGCTCCCTTCACGCCCACCTCAATAGAGGTCCGCTTTTTCCTCTTTCTCCCCTGCGCCGCGATCTTATCCAGGCTTGTGGGGCTCCCCGACGTGGAGTCTGCTTCCTCGAGCCACTTGTTCAGTAAGGGCTTGAGTTTGCACATGTTTTTGAAGCTTAGTTGCAGTGCTTCAAATCTACAGATAGTGGTCTGGGAAAACACGTTTCCATACAGAGTCCCGAGAGCCAGCCCCACATCCGCCTGCGTGAAGCCCAGCTTGATGCGCCGCTGCTTAAACTGCTTGGCGAACTGCTCCAGGTCGTCCGAGGTCGGCGTGTCCTCGTCCGAATGGTCCGCGTGTCCCCCGTGCTGGTGGTGCGCGAGGGACTGCTGGTGGCCGCCGCCGTGCTCGCTCAGGTGCGGACTATGGCTGTGGTGCTCCTCGTCCCGCAGGCCGTGATGATGCATCCCCTGCTCGCCCCCGACCAGACCGAACCCCGACTGGGAATACACCAGGCTCTGTCCGTCAGACGTCGCCATACCGGGAATATGCGTGGTGGCCGTGCTCGTTCGCCATGCCCTGGCGTCGTGGTGTGTCTGGTGCGCGAGGTGAGGGTGTCGCTGTTGCTGCTGCAGACTAGCGGAATTCTGCAGCTCCTCGCGGTCACTGTTCTGCAGCACGGGCTTCACGTCCTGCTCTCCGAGGGGACTCGACGGCCAGGGCACCCCGTCCCCGTGCGACAGAGCAGTTATCCACTGGTGCGCGTGGCTGAGCGGATGACCGCCGCCCGATAACGTGTAGTCGTTCTGGAGCAGGGTGTGCGCGTCCCTGTACACTGCCGCTTGCTGCATGCTCCCGGACTCCGAGTGCGGCGGAGGCGCGCTGCTGGGGCTAGAGAGGACGCTATAGTGGTTGGATGCTGCGGTCGCCATAACTCTTGGAACCGGAGTGATGGCTCCAGTTAAAAACGAGCAGCCTTTGACAGTAACTCTCCTCCGCCACGGGGCAACTAGGCGTCTCTCTCTATCTCCCGGGCGCTGGGCCAAGGGGACGCAGAGGCGCGCACCTGAGGTCCGCCTCGCTCCGCTCTTTATTGGCCAAGAACGGTTGACAGATGTGGTTACCCCTGACAGCACCCCGCTCATTGGTCACGGGAGATTCTATAGAACCCCCTATCACTCTCCCCAACAATACAGTCCCGCCGCACACTACAGAGCAGGGAGGAACGTGGGTCTGGACAAGGATCTGTGGACAGACACTTGCCTCTGTGCAGAAATAGGGGTCACAGAAATACAGTCTTGCCAAAGTTTTATACATTTGGTTAGAAGCAGTGGTTAATAACCTACAGGGAACGTGTTTTTTAGAGGACGGTTGATGCGTAAAATGAGCAATGTTCTTCTTCTACCCTGGCATAAGTCTGTCAATTGCGCATTTCTTTTTAAAACCACATCCATAATCTGACAAAACTGTCATCACTGGAAAAAAGAAGGTTTAGTTGGCACTATCCAGGGTGCAGCAGCATAACTTTAGTTATATTGCGCTATTTCTCGGTGGGCGAGGTGGCTTGATCTCGGGCAGATATATGGTGTCATGGACCCTCCAGCTGCCTCTCTCCCATCATGACGCTGTCCAAAGACAGGAGCTGCATTTTCCCGGCCTCGTGCCCCGTTGCCATAGCGAGCGCAGTGAATGGAACAACAACGCCCACGTCACAGCTGCATTCGCCTCTCCTTTTCGATCTTTCCCAAAGAACCTATTCGTGCAGCTCGCTCGGCCGACGGGACGAATAAAAGGAGGCGAGCGGAGAGGGCACCTCGGGGCTAAAGGAGAAAACGGGGAAAGAATAGTCTTTCTTGCCTACTCGCGCGCCCATGGTGCCCAGTGCAACTTGCATGTTGGGTAAACTTTGGGATACTGGCACGCGGAGGTTTTGTGGTGGGAATCTATTTTCAAAGTAATCTCCTATTCTCATATCCCACAACCCCAAGAGAGAAGGCTAAATACATTTAATTAAAAATGTGATTATCATTTAGATAAAAAATATGGCAAAACAATGTTCATAGAAAGATGGATAAAAAAATACATGTAAACGCTGTTTCTCTGAAGTAAAAGCAAAGTGCCTATTACTAAAGGTCTTTAGTTAAACACATTTACATATTTTTAAATGTTCTGTAAGACCCCTGTGATAACTAACCCTAACCCTGGCTATTAAGCCAGTGTGATAAGAAAGCTCACTAGTTAATCATAAGTGGCCTATAAGATGAACACGTGAGCCTTCAAATAACCAGAGAAGAAGATAATGTTAACATGAGAACTTCCATCAGCCACTAATCACAGCTCACTGAAACTGAGAAATGCACATTAAATAACATTGATTGATCAATCTTAAATACATTAATAAGTAATATGTGTATATGTATTTATATATATGTATAACTTGTGTTTATGTTTTCACAATAATAAATAAATCAAAGAGCAGAGAATTAGATCAAGTGTGGGCATAAATTGACCCGTTTACTGAATAATGCGGATTGAAGGAACATTTGCGATGATTAGGGTCGCCAACGTGTCGCCAGGGGCTCTGACTAGTCATGTGTGGAGAGAGGCAAAACATATTACCCTAATGGACTAATATGCAAACTACGGGCTGGACAATTACCAGGCTTAATAACACATCCACCATGCAAGTCCTGTCCTTACTAGATGAAAGGGTTGCTGCTAATTCAGTCAGTAGACCAGTCTGCCATCAACATAGGTCACTGTTACACCACAAGCCCGGTGTCTTTGGCTCTGACTTCAGAGGATTGAGAGTTAATAGTGGAGAATCTGAGCATTAGATTAACAGTAATTATGTCTCCTGAACTGTAAAGATTCACTTTCGAACCAGCAAGCAGCCAGCCCTCCCAACCAGCAAGCAGCCAGCCCTCCCAACCAGCAAGCAGCCAGCCCTCCCAACCAGGAAGCAGCCAGCCCTCCCAACCAGGAAGCAGCCAGCCCTCCCAACCAGCAAGCAGACAGCCCTCCCAACCAGGAAGCAGCCAGCCCTCCCAACCAGCAAGCAGACAGCCCTCCCAACCAGCAAGCAGCCAGCCCTCCCAACCAGCAAGCAGCCAGCCCTCCCAACCAGGAAGCAGCCAGCCCTCCCAACCAGCAAGCAGCCAGCCCTCCCAACCAGCAAGCAGACAGCCCTCCCAACCAGGAAGCAGCCAGCCCTCCCAACCAGCAAGCAGCCAGCCCTCCCAACCAGCAAGCAGCCAGCCCTCCCAACCAGCAAGCAGCCAGCCCTCCCAACCAGCAAGCAGCCAGCCCTCCCAACCAGGAAGCAGCCAGCCCTCCCAACCAGGAAGCAGCCAGCCCTCCCAACCAGCAAGCAGCCAGCCCTCCCAACCAGGAAGCAGCCAGCCCTCCCAACCAGGAAGCAGCCAGCCCTCCCAACCAGCAAGCAGCCAGCCCTCCCAACCAGGAGTGTGTGTGTTTAAATGCATGTTCATGTGTGTGTGTGTGCGGCCATGCACATATTGTGTGTGGAAGTTTTTTTCTGGTTGTCCCCTCCGACAGGGTGACCAGCACACAGCCCTCCCCTGTGGGAACCGTCCTGCAGGATGAGTGGGGCTGGGGACTCCTTTATGCTGCCGGACACAGGGAGATAATGGCCTTCCCTCCACAGCTGGCCCACACAATCAAAGAGAGAGGGGCTCGGAGGATTCCAGCTTTAACCAGGCCATTGTGTGGACTAATTACATCTGAATGCAGGACCCCAAGAACTCACCTCCCCCCAAACTCAACCTGAAGAGAATACCCCAAACAACTTTTTAGAGAAGGAGACCCACACTCTCTCTCTCTCACACACACACACACACACACACACACACACACACACACACACACACACACACACTCACAGACAGACACACACACACTCACAGACAGACAAACACACACACACTCACACACACACCAGAGGGAATCTCTTCAAAGCACCCCGTCTCACTCACATGTGGCTCTCAGCATTAGATCAGATCTCAGGGAGCAGCACTAGAGAGAAGAGAGGAGGAGAGGAGGGAGGGGGTGGAGGAGAGACTAGTAGCAGAGGAGGAGAAGAGGGGGGGAAGAAGGGAGGGGAGAGGAGGAGAGGCGGGGGGAAGAGGGGAGGGAGAGGAGGAGAGGAAGAGAGAAGAGAGGAGCAGAGAGGAGAGGAGGGCTACAGGTGATGAGAGGTGGGTTCCCCAACCAATGTAACCCCCCTCCTTAGCCTATTTGCCTCCATCTCCTATCAGGGGACTAAACGAATGTTCTAAACAGAATTTCGTTGTTTTTCTATGACAATGACAAATAAATATTGAATGAATGAATGAATTTGAAGACGCCAGCAGTACAAAGTAAATCTGGTGTTGTGTAAAACCGTGACGGGTTATCAAATGCAATCTCTCTTGTTCTCATGTCATCTGTTCTGGATATTGTGATGGACAAAAGAGAGAGAGGGTCAGTCCATGGTAAACAGACTCGATCTTCATGTGTTTGAGTCTCCCTCTTTCTCCTTCCTCTCTCACGTTCTCTACACGCGTGTGTCAGCATGTAATTCTTCCCTGGACCTTGTATGTGTATGTCTGTGTGTGTGTGTGCATGAGTTTGTGTGAATGTGTGAGAGTGTGCATATGTGTGTTTTGCGTATGTGTGTATGTGTGTAAGTGTATGTGTGTGTGTGAGTGTGTGTGTGTGAGTCAGGGTTAGGAGGTCCCGCTTGGCGCTCAGTTTAGCATTGATTTATTCTCTTTCTCCAATTTATTTCCCTCCGCCTGATCTGCCTCTGGGAGGACGACTGGAGGAGAAACGCCAACCCTAGTATCCATCCCCTCCCTCTCTCTCTCCCTATCTCCCCTCCCTCTCTCTCTCCCTCTCCCCTCCCTCTCTCTCCCTATCTCCCCTACCTCTCTCTCTCCCTCTCCCCTCCCTCTCTCTCTCCCTCTCCCCTCCCTCTCTCTCTCCCTATCTCCCCTCCCTCTCTCTCTCCCTCTCCCCTCCCTCTCTCTCTCCCTCTCCCCTCCCTCTCTCTCTCCCTCTCCCCTCCCTCTCTCTCTCCCTATCTCCCCTCCCTCTCTCTCTCCCTATCTCCCCTCCCTCTCTCTCCCTATCTCCCCTCCCTCTCTCTCTCCCTATCTCCCCTCCCTCTCTCTCTCCCTATCTCCCCTCTCTCTCCCTATCTCCCCTCCCTCTCTCTCTCCCTATCTCCCCTCTCTCTCTCCCTCTCCCCTCCCTCTCTCTATCTCCCCTCTCTCCCTATCTCCCCTCCCTCTCTCTCTCCCTATCTCCCCTCCCTCTCTCTCTCCCTATCTCCCCTCTCTCTCTCCCTCTCCCCTCCCTCTCTCTCTCCCTCTCCCCTCCCTCTCCCTCTCCCTCTCCCTCTCCCTCTCCCTCTCCCTCTCCCTCTCCCCTCCCTCCCTCCCTCTCTCTCTCCATATCTCCCTTCCCGCTCTCCCTCTCTCCCTCCGCTCTCTCTCTCCCTCTTAGCCCCTCTCTCCCCTCCCTCCCTCTCTCTCTCTCTCCCTCTCCCCTCCCTCTTTCCCTCTCTCCCCCCGCCTCTCCCTCTCTCCCCCCGCTCTCTCTCTCTCTCTCTCCCCCTCTCCCCCTCTCCCTGTCTCCCCTCCCTCTCTCTCTCTCCCCCCGCTCTCTCTCTCCCTCTCCCCTCCCTTTCTCTCTCCCTCTCTCCCCCGCTCTCCCTCTCTCCCCCCGCTCTCTCTCTTTCCCTCTTAGCCCCTCTCTCCCCTCCCTCCCTCTCCCCGCTCTCTCTCTCTCTCCCCCCCTCCCCCCCTATCCCTGTCTCCCCTCCCTCCCTCTCTCTCTCCCTCTCCCCCCCCGCTCTCTCTGCCCCTCTCCCCCCCCTCTCTCTAGTGACACCAGGAGACTAGTGACACCAGGAGACTCTAGTGACACCAGGAGACTCTAGTGACACACCAGGAGACTAGTGACACACCAGGAGACTCTAGTGACACACCAGGAGACTAGTGACACACCGGGTGTGTGTGTCTATATGTGTGTGTGTGTTTGAGTGAGTGTGTGTGTGTGTTTACGTGAGTGGACACCTCTTGATGTCACCCCATCTGCCTCTGCTCACGTTTGTAAATCACTTGAAACCCACTCATGCTCTCCTGCATGAAGCAACTGTAGAATAGAGGAGCTTTGAAACAGAGGTGGGTGTGTATGTGTGCGTTTGTGCATGAATGTGTAAGTGTGTGTGTGTGCATATGTGTATGTGTGTGTGTGCGTGTGTGTATGCATGTGTGTGAGAGCCGTTAAACCTACTTGAAAGCTGGCCCCCTCCCCCCCTGCCCTGATCGATAGTTGGGGGCCAAGAGCAGGATTAAACCAGGGCTAAATCTAGTCCAATCAATACTGATGGCCCAGCCCTGGGTTAAGAACAGGAGTAAATCTTGGCAGATCCATACAGCTAGTATCACTAGGGCCCCTGTCACAGATCCACATTCAGCTAGCCTCACACATGTCCAGCTATCAGTGACCAGTCCTGCTAGAGGGAGCTAACCTTAACACCACCGATCTCCAACTCTGAGGAGCATTAAAACTAAAAAACATTCAGTATGTTTTGATTGGACATTGGAATGACGTTCAACATTGTTTAATGTGTTGTTATAAATAAAGGGTCAATATTATTTTGTAGATATTTTATTATGAGAACCTTGTTTATCCAACATCTCTCTTCCCTTTGAACCCTCCCTTCTCTCTTCTCTCTTTCCCCTCCCCTCTCTCTCAATATGGGGGAGGGATGAGGGTTTGTTTCATTCAGAGAACCACTTACTTGCATTTCTTTTGATTCATGCCCCCCCTCCATCCTCTGCCCCCTTCACACACACACCTCAACCCTCTGCTTCCCTTACTCACACACACACACACACAACCCAACACAACCATGCACACACACACACACAACCCAACACAACCATGCACACACACACACACACACACACACACACACACACACACACACACACACACACACACACACACACACACACACCCTAACTCATATTGGAAGGACAGACAATGTCAAAAATCACACTATAACAGTCACATGTTTTAGATTCTCTATATTATAGACTATATTATAGACTATATTATAGACTATATTATAGACTATTGGTCTTCATTCCCAGTATACTGGGAATAGGCTGTGAATACTTATTCCCAGTATATTTAGTTGTTTAGCTGAATATTTTTTATAACCTTTTGGTGTGTCATGATTGTGGCAAAAAATAAAATTCGGACCCCCCGGGCCTCCACCCCTGGGCCCCCCACCCCCTGGGCCCTCCACCCCTGGGCCCCCCACCCCCTGGGCCCTCCACCCCCCTGGGCCCCCCACCCCCCTGGGACCCCCACGCCCTGGGCCCCCCACCCCCCTTGGCCCTCCACCGCCCTGGGCCCCCCACCCCCATTCCTGATCACCCATGACCATGTGAGGGAGATGTTTGAAATTGTCTGCGCCAAAAAGTATTCCTGGCGAATGCGCTGCGTGTCTATAGTGTGTTTTTGGATGGGATAGGATGTGAGGTCCAGTTACCAGCGTGACAATAAAACAGGTCGTAGTAATGACTAATGACTACAACTTTTTACTTGAGTATATATCAAGTGCTGATCAAATGATTAATGATTAATCGTGTTTATTACGGTCCTCCCACAGATATTGGATCTATTACATTTTACTGTCAAACTTTTAGATTTATTGGTTGCTGTCAGGATGTGAAGATTATTTCAGCAAATACCGTGCATCCGGAAAGTATTCACAGCGCTTTACTTTTTCCACGTTGTTATGGTACAGCCGTATTCCAAAATTGATTACATTATTTTTTTTCCCTCAAAATTCTACACACAATACCCCATAATGATAACGTGAACAAACAGTTTTTTGGTAAAATAAAACATTTTTCTTATTAAAAATAAAAAACGACATCACATGTACATATGTCAGCCTTTGCTATGACACTCAATATTGATCTCAGGTGCATCCTGTTTTCACTGATCATCCTTGAGATGTTTCTGCAACATGATTGGAGTCCTGTGGTAAACCTCCCTGTTTAGGTTGTCCATGCTGCCCGTGTGAGCGACCCTCCACCTCCCTGTTTAGGTTGTCCATGCTGCCCGTGTGAGCGACCCTCCACCTCCCTGTTTAGGTTGTCCATGCTGCCCGTGTGAGCGACCCTCCACCTCCCTGTTTAGGTTGTCCATGCTGCCCCTGTGAGCGACCCTCCACCTCCCTGTTTAGGTTGTCCATGCTGCCCCTGTGAGCGACCCTCCACCTCCCTGTTTAGGTTGTCCATGCTGCCCCTGTGAGCGACCCTCCACCTCCCTGTTTAGGTTGTCCATGCTGCCCCTGTGAGCGACCCTCCACCTCCCTGTTTAGGTTGTCCATGCTGCCCCTGTGAGCGACCCTCCACCTCCCTGTTTAGGTTGTCCATGCTGCCCCTGTGAGCGACCCTCCACCTCCCTGTTTAGGTTGTCCATGCATCCTCTTCTGGTTCGATGTCTAAGCGCCAAACACCTGTTGTAACATCCAGCATCTTTTGTAAAATAAATCTCACTTCACCCACCCTGACTAAAATGTCCATGTCTGGGATCTCCTGCTGCCAGCTCCTCTACTGACCAAGCAAGTGAACATTTTAGCGAGGAGGCATGCAATGTGTGCAATATGCAGGAAGTTGGATTACAACTGATAGCCGCTCAATATAAACATCACTGGTAAATTGTTTCCTTTACATTATTTGAGATGATAGTCAGCAGCTATGATAGTCACCATCTATGATAGTCACCATCTATGAGATATCTGGCCTTAAAAAAAAACACAGGCGTTGTTTGTTGCTGCTTGTGAGACCACTGTGTCTGCTTGGTTAGCCTAGTTGTTACTGACAGGGCCACTTGTGTGGCTTGATTGTGTGTGTGTGGCTTGATTGTAGGTTACAGGCCTATGTGTGACTGTATGGGCATCCAATGTCACTGAATGTCAAACTGTGAATCCATTTGCCTTCTATCCTTGGTCGCCTTGCCCTCCTAGTTTAGACTCTGTTTCCTGATAAATCCTGATGAAATCACACCTCATGATGTCTGTCTGTCCATCACACCTCATGATGATGAAATAGAAATTGCAAAGGCTAAACTTAAGTATAAGAGTAAAATCAAGTCTAAATTCAGTGAGTTGAACCTCAGATCTGTGTGGAACGGCATTAAATTGATGACAGGCCTACATAAAGGCAGTAACACTGTGTCCTAGCAAATTAATTAAACAGTTTTTATATGAGATTTTCTAATAGTGAGAGAGAATTAGTCACATGCATGACCAGTGACTCCTCCGTTTTTGATATTGATGTCTCTAAGGTTTAAATATTATTTAAACAAATCAAGGTTAGGAAAAGTCCTGGCCCTGACAACGAGTGCTTAAGTCCTGTGATGGTCACTTAAGTGAGATTTTACAAGTGATTTTCACTCAATCCTTCCAGACGCAAACTGTGCCAAGAATTTTGAAACATTCTATCATCATTCCTGTGGCTAAGTGTAACAACCCCAAAATCTTGAATGCACATTCGACCTGTAGCTCTTACCTCATTGGTGATGAAAACCTTTGAAAAGTTAGTTAAGCAGGTGTTATTAGAGCAGGTGGAGAAACAGTTAGATCCACTGCAGTTTTCTTATAGGGCTAGGAGAGGTGTTGAGGATGCAAAACTTGCATTGTTTAATTCTCTCTATCAACATCTGGAGGCCCCAAAAACTCATGCTAGGCTCCTTTTTATCGATTTCTCATCAATATTCAACACTATTCAGCCATACTTGTTGGCTGAGAAACTCCAGGCTCTTTATAACTTGAATTCTACCCTAATTGGTTGGTTACTGGATTTTCTGTCAGATAGGTCGCAGTGTGTGAGGGTTAATGGTGCCTTATCCTCAAAAGTCCTTTGTTCCACAGGCTCTCCTCAGGGCTGTGTCCTTTCACCATTGCTTTTTATTTTATATACTAATGACTGTAGGAGTAGGTATGAGAATAGGCAGTGTGTGAAGTTTGCAGATGACACAGTTATAGTGAGCCTTTTGAACAATGAGGAGGAGGGGCATATTCCTGTAGTTGATGATTTCATTGCTTGGTGTGACAACTTTTGTTTATCTATCAATGTTTCCAAGACCAAGGATATCATTTTTTATTTCCGTAAGTCACAGCACAATGTTCCGCAAACTGTTATTCATAACAAGAATGTTGACACTAGCTGAATATAAATATTTAGGAACCATCATCAACAACAAATTATCTTTTAGCATACTGAGGCTGTCTGTAAAAAGTCCCAACAGAGACTTTTCTTTTTGAGGAAGATAAAATCATTCAGGGTGTGCATGACTTTGATGACTTTGTTTTACCAGTGTTTTATTGAATCTGTCTTGACATTTGGCATTGTGGTGTGGTACAGTGGTCTTCCAATGATCAGCAAGCGTAAGCTTACAAAGCTGGTAAATGTAGCATCTAAGGTGGTTGGGGTACAGTTAGCCCAGTTGCAAGATATATATGATAAACGGGTTAATAGGTAAGGCTAAACACATTTTAAACTGCCCTGATCACCCACTTTTCGGGGAGTTTAATTTGCTCCATTCAGGTTGCTGCTTTAGGCTACCTAGGTCTTGTGCCAGAGATTCCTTCATTCATGTGGCTATTATGAACCTGAATTCACTTGGCTGACATCTAGATTTCTTTTTTTTTCTCTTTTCGATAGTATTTCTTTCTTTATTTTATTTTTTCCTGCCAATGGCCATTATGATGGATTCATGTTGTAGGCTACTGTCCCAATTGGACCCTGTCATTGGGTTTGGGGGAAGGTGTGTCTCCATCGTGTGTTCTGTGTTGTGTAATGTTGTTGGCATTTGGCGATGCTGTTCTGTTTCTGACCCCTGCTGCACACTCATTTCCTCTTGAAAATTTCCTTTTGAAGGATAAATAAAGTTGAAAGTTGAAGTTGATGTCTGTCTGTCCCACCCGTCCTCTCTGTATTCCCCTGGAGTACTACTAGCCCCTCCCACGACTACTAGCCCCTCCCACGACTACTAGCCCCTGCCACGACTACTAGCCCCTCCCACGACTACTAGCCCCTGCCACGACTACTAGCCCCTCCCACGAGTACTACTAGCCCCTCCCACGACTTTCAGCCCCTCCCACAAGTACTACTAGCCCCTCCCACGAGTACTACTAGCCCCTCCCATGACTTTCAGCACCTCCCACAACTTTCAGCCCCTCCCACAACTTTCAGCCCCTCCCACAACTTTCAGCCCCTCCCACAACTTTCAGCACCTCCCACGAGTTTCAGCCACTTCAACCAATTGCATTGATGGTGAATCTGTCCTTAACCTTTTCTAAAGTTAACTTCCTGTGGTGGCAATTTGTCCTTTTCATGTTTGGCTCACCTGTGATTCATCTGGGCCTCTCTCCTAAATGTCTGCCCTGGTGACTGTTGTCAAATGGACCTGTGGGGGGGTTGCCTGAACCACCACTGCATTTAAAGATCCCATCCTGAAACTGAGCCAAGATGGATTCTGTAAATCGAAGTGAAATGGGTGGAGGCAAGACCTAGGGGAACAATCATGCCTGCTCTCAATACGGTGATAAAACAAATCTCCGTCTTGTTCTTTCACTCTCACTGTGCCTCTCTATCCTACACACAAGCACACACACTCACACACAGACACAGACACACAAACACACACTTATTGTTGTCTAACTGCAAACACAATAGAGCCCAGATAGCCTAAGGCATAGATATATATAAAGACTAGATGTCTTTATATAGTCTAGAACGTCCGCACATGGCGTCCATCTTGCTACAGTCAACTCGCTCACCCATAAGATTGTGTTGATGCTACATGTAATTTTTAAATGACCATAACTTGCTCAATTTTTAATCGATTTTGAAACGGTTTGGTTTGTTATCAACGTCAGAGATGTCGTTATGCCACTGCATACTTCTATTCTATAAAAAAAAAAAAAAAACATAATTATTCATAAGTATGCAGTGGCATAACGACATCTCTGACGTTGATAACAAACCAAACCGTTTCGGTTGAAAATTGAGCAAGTTATGGTCATTTAAAAAGTACATAATCAACATAATGTTATGGGTGAGCGAGTTGACTGTAGCAAGATGGCTGCCATGTGCGGACGTAAGAGAGTCGTTGTCCGGCAACGCGGACGAGACATCTACCCTTTATATATATATATGGCCTAAGGTCCCAGAGGGTTCTGGAAGGTTCCAGTCTTGTGGGCTGTTTGGAACCCTAAAAGGGTTCTATTCCAAACCACACAAACTGGTAGTCTCCGTCTAGAACCATGGTGAGATTCTATACAGCCCCTCTGGCGTCAGACCACGCATACAGATTATTAAAGCTTGTGTGTGTGTACATGGCACAGGGACATTATTGGAGCTCAGAGTGTAGGCATGTCTGGGTTAGGCTTGCACATCCCAGTCACACACACCTCTTGCCTCAACACACACATAGCAGTGTCAATATATGAAAGAAGGAACCAATGTAAATTGCTTTTGTCAAGGCACAATAGGAACCATGGTCTCCATGCATATCAAGTATGTTTCAGATGATGGGGAAAACATAAAAAACAACCCAGTTCCTCTCAGCGGCAGGCTAGCCAATTAATTTGGGTCTCTGATCTCAAAGGCTTGGAGGAGAGGTGCTCGGCTAGGCTAATTTACGTAGCATATCCCAGGTCTGTATTAAATATATTCATGAGGCTAATTCCGTTAGCGCCCCAGCCCTGTAGCATGCGTGCGCTAGCTCCCATTAGTGCTAATCCGCCTCCAGTGGAATACACACAGACGCTGCTTTTCTGCATAAAGCAAACAAAATTAAATTCACTTTGGCTCTAGATTCTAGAGTTCTGCCCCCCACCCCAAACACTCTCTCTCTCTCTCTCTCTCTCTCTCTCTCTCTCTCTCTCTCTCTCTCTCTCTCTCACTCACGCTCTCTCTCTCTCTCTCTCTCTCTCTCTCTCTCTCTCTCTCTCTCACGCTCTCGCTTTGTCTCTCTCTGTGGGATAAATTACTCCAGATTCATAACCCAGTAAAATTACAGGGAGGGAAACATGAGACTTCTAGTCGATTGGGATCACCCTCCCAATACACATCCTCCCAACAGACACACACATACACACACACAACAGACACATACATACACACAAATGCTACAGAAACATTGTGGATGGTATTGAAACTGTGATTTAGTTATAATAAAGCTATTGTTGATGCTACATGTCTCAGAATGCAGACAAAACTGCTGATCTGATCTGGAGTGTGAGGGATCAGAGGCAAATGCTGGGCACACATGTTTGTGTGTGAAGGGAGAGAGGGAGAGGTATATAAAGGGAGAAAAAGAGTTAAAGAGAGACAGAGTTAGAAGGGGGGAAGGGGGGGAGAGAGAGAGGTAGAGTGGAGGGAGAGAGAGAAAGAGAGGGAGGTAGAGGGGGATAGTTAGAGGGGGAGAGAGGTATAGGGGTGGAGAGGTAAAGGGTGAGTCAGGTGGCTGAGCAGGTGGCTGAGCGGTTAGGGAATCAGGCTAGTAATCTGAAGGTTGCCAGTTCGATTCCCGGCCATGCCAATATGACGTTGTGTCCTTGGGCAAGGCAACCTACTTGCCTCGGGGGGAATGTCCCTGTACTTACTGTAAGTCGCTCTGGATAAGAGCGTCTGCTAAATGACTAAATGTAAATGTAATGTAACGTAAAGGTAGAGAGGCCGAGGGGGAGAGAGAGGTAGAGGGGAGCGTGTCTCCAGATAGCAGGCTGTCTCCAGATAGCAGGCTGTCTCCAGATAGCAGGCTGTCTCCAGATAGCAGGCTGTCTCCAGATAGCAGGCTGTCTCCAGATAGCAGGCTGTCTCCAGATAGCAGGCTGTCTCCAGATAGCAGGCGGGGAGCGTGTCTCCAGATAGCAGGCTGTCTCCAGATAGCGGCTGTCTCCAGATAGCAGGCTGTCTCCAGATAGCAGGCTGTCTCCAGATAGCAGGCTGTCTCCAGATAGCAGGCTGTCGACCCTCTAACACAGGAGCAGAGGGAGATGTTGGAGAGGAGGAGTTTACTGCAGAGCTGAGCTAAAAAAGAGCTGCTTGGCTGTTTTGAACTTGACCTGGGGCCAGATCAATGTGTTTCTGTGTGTGTGTGAGTGTCTGTGAGCGTGTGTGTGTGTGTGTTTGAGTGTGTGCGTGAGTGTGAGCGTGTGTGTGTAAGAGTAAACGTGTGTGAGCAAGCCAGATCAATGTGTCTCCGTGTGCCACGGAATGAGAGAGCACACTGATTACCCAGGGGCTGGTGGGGGAGGGAAGAGGGGAGGGAGGGATGGAAGGGAAGGAGATGTGTTGAGCAGAAGACAGAGCTGATACCAGGATTAGAGAGAAGCTCATTTTCATCTCATTTCACTCTCTCAGTAGTGTGTGGGTTCCACATGACCAGTCCAGCTGATATACAGACCAGGCCAGCTGAAGATGTTTGCTGGAATAACTTTCACTTAACAAAATTTTCTTCAGAGCTGTTTGACATACAAAACAAATATATTTGTCCATAAGTGAACAATTAATCTGAACGACAGTATAGATCATAAAAAATAAAACTCTTTTGTGTGTGGGGTGTGTGGGGTGGGGGGTGTGTGTGGGGGGGGTTGTGGGGTGGGTGGGGGGTGTGTGGGGTGTGTGTGGGGTGGGTGGGGGTGTGTGGGGTGTGTGTGGGGGGGTGTGTGGGGGTGGGTGGGGGGTGGGTGGGGGGTGGGGGGTGTGTGGGGTGTGTGGGGGGTGTGTGTGTGGGGGGGGGGGGTGGGGGGTGTGTGGGGTGGGTGTGGGGGGTGTGTGGGGGGTGGGGGGTGCGTGGGGGGGGTGGGTGTGTGGGGGGTGTGTGTGGGGGGAGTGTGGGGTGGGTGGGGTGGGTGTGGGGTGGGGGTGGGTGGGGTGTGGTGGGGTGGGTGGGGGGGGTGGGGTGGTGTGTGGGGGGGGGGTGGGTGGGGTGGGTGGGGTGGGTGGGGTGGGGTGGGTGGGGGGTGTGTGTGGGGGGGGGGTGGGGTGGGTGGGGGGGGTGGGGTGTGTGGGGTGGGTGGGGTGGGTGGGGTGGGTGGGGGGTGGGTGGGTGTGGGGTGTGTGGAGGTTAACGAGAGAACAGAGAGCCCAAGACGGTCAGGGTGAGCCGGCACATTCTCCAGCCCAACAGGGAGGCTCCTCCTGGGCATCAGTATGCACCACCATCCCCCTGCTCCTCTGGACCTCATCAGTGCTGTGTGTTTATGGCACGCGCCTCAGTCGATTTGTGTGTATGTAGGTGTGTGTGTGCGTGCAAGGCTCATTAAAGACAAACAGTGTGTGGTCATAGTACTGGTCAAGGTGTGGCTGCTAGAGTGACAAACCCTAATCAGGGTCATGCCTGAAGCCTGTTGAGTGACTAGATGGTCTCTATGTAGAAATCTAAATGGTCTATATCTGGGGTCAGAATAAATCAAAACATCTGAAATTCATTTAAAAGAGTAAAAGAAAATATTTCCTTTTTTCTTAAACATATTTTCTGTATCCACAAATCAGTGTATCGCCTCCATTCACAAATCAAGGTCTAGTCAGGATGGCAAGGCAGGTCTAGTCAGGAAGGTCCTATCTATATGGTGTACATGGTCTATGTAGGGAGTCAGGTGGCTGAGCGGTTATGGAGTCGGGCTCGTAATCTGAAGGTTACCGGTTCGATTCCTGGCTGTGCCAAATGACGTTGTGTCCTTGGGCAAGGCACTTCACCCTACTTGCCTCGGGGGGAATGTCCCTGTACTTACTGTAAGTCGCTCTGGATAAGAGTGTCTGCTAAATGACTAAATGTAAATGTAAATATCTATATGGTCTATATCTATAACATGATGTGTTTGAGTTCAAAAGCAGAAGCTGACAGAACAGACTGATGGCCTCATGTAGTAAAGGCCGATTTAGGGTACTCTGTTTTCCAAAAAACGGACACATGGGAATGTCTCATGGAACGCCCTCCCCGACCTCTCCGAGAGCCCTGGGAAAGCCCCTTGGAGAGCACCGGAGAGCCCCTCCGAGAGCCCGGAGAGCTCGACGTGCACCTCCTGAATTTCCTAACTATCCGTCGTAATTTCGGATAGTTATTATTATTTGAAAACGGCTAATTTGTAAATTTGCTCAGATTTTTTGATAACCTAGCTAGCATCGCAGTGCAGCGCCACCTACTCTTCTGGCGGTGCACTGTTTTCAGCACCCACAGCCTACGGAGAATCATAAACGAAAAAGAGTCTATCCGTATCTGTCCGTATACGTCTGCCCGCCCATCCGTAAACGGAGTCAGAGTAGCATATGAAGGCCTTAATGCTTTTGCGCCCATTTCAGTCGTATCTGTTTCGCAACGTTGCTCGGATTGCTGCTGCCATTTCACCAGGAGACATATGCGAGAAAACCTGCATCCTGGTTTACACCCGCTTTTAAGAGGCGCAGAATTTTACCGCAAAATAGAGGCGCGCTTTCACGGACGGTTTTTGTACATACCGCGGAATACATAATTAGGCGCACTTTACACATCCCCTCCCATCTCTTTATGGAAAACTCCCACTTTCCCCTTGACCCTCCCGTGAATGCATATGCATGACACGGAAAAGCGCAATTTGCCATTTTCAGTACCCGCGACAGGCAGTCTGCGCTTTTACCTCAGTGCGGCATGTTTGTACATACCTCGCCATGCTTTTACGCGGACGTTGCGAAACAAATACGCCTGAAATGGCCGCAAAAGCGTTAGTACATGAGGCCCTGAGTTGATATGACTAATTAACCAAATTAAAGACACATATTTTATTGTAGACATAGAAACACAAAAAGAGGAGAGGTATGATCACACACACAGACTCACATTTAACTCCTGGATTGATTTCTTGTGTTTCGATATAAATCAATGATGCTTGTATATGTCAGGCAGGGTCATCCCAGCTAAATCCTTCAATTCAATATCCAAGAAAGAGAGTGAGCGAGGTGACAGAGATAGAGAGGGGGGAGAGAGAGGGAGGAGGGGGGAGGTGGTGAATGTAGATGGTGAGGGGGGTAGAGAGAGAGATTGAACAAGAGATAGGAGGGAGGGGGGAGGTGGTGAATGTAGATGGTGAGGGGGGTAGAGAGAGAGATTGAACAAGAGATAGGGAGGAGGAGGTGGAGGGGGTGAATGTAGATGAGGAGGGGGGGGAGTGTAGCGGATTTGACCACCTGCTTTTGGGTCTATATAAACATAGATGTACTGAACACACGTACACATTGCATTATTTAACATTTCATAGAATCTAGAATGGGAATCATGTTAGTTGTACAGATGATGCAGGAAACACATTCAAGATGCAGATATGCACGCACATACACGTACACACACACACACTATAATACACACACACACGTTTAACTACATGTAAATAAATCACCCATCAGAGAATTATCACGTAAATAAACGTTCATCAGAGAGTTATGTAAATAAACGTCCATCAGAGAGTTATCATGTGCAGGGTGGGTCTCAACACCAGAGAATGTCTAATATGGGGAGAACTGCCATTCTCGGGAAACTTCCAGGTTCTGAACTGGTTGCAGTTCCACTTTAGTTCCATATGGGGGCGCTCACCAGTGAGTGCAGAATGAATGGAGGTCTATCGAGCTATACCCCTCAAAATCCACTTTTCTCAGGATATAATTTTTTGTCTAGTAATTTAAATGTTGCATTCGAAAGAGGAGGTAAAGAAAATACACACTGCTGGGTGTTAAAGGCGCTTTTTGGTTCTAAAAGCCTCTTAAAATGTCAATGACGTCATACAATCAACATTCATTAGCAGAATGCTAGCGTGTTATGGGCAACAACGACTCACCCTGTAAGAAATCAAAAGGACATAAGTACTTGTTCATTCAATTGAATTAAATCTGAGATTTCTCAATGACAATCAGGCAAAAGAGACAAATGTAGCCGTCTAGGTCCATAGACTCCCATTCATTTTGCACTCATTGCCTCATGCTGGCGATCACCTCCAGTGGAACTCTGGTGGAACTGCAACCAAATTCGGTAGAATGGGGCTTAATAGGGAGTGGCCAGGCTCTCTGTAGACGGGCTCTGTCAACACTCATACAAGAGATGGGGGATATCTGAGACTTGTAGGTTTTGATTGTGATACTGTGTGTGTGCTAACATTTGTGTGTTAACACATGTGTGCACGGATATATCTCTGGTCTGGTGTGTGTGTATGTGTAAGAAGCTCAGCTCTAAAACACTGTTGTAGAAGTGCTGACATCATGTAGATATTTTTATGAAGGATTGTTGCGTAGTCCAGGTTCAAAACTCTCCAGCGAACAGTATGGAAATCACTTCAAGCACAGTTGACTGAAATATGTTTGTTTTTGAACAGATAATCTTCAGCTTCAATATTTAACACAAGAAATATCAATCTAGTGAGCTGGCTGAGATGTCCTGACACTGCAGAATGCTGCATGAAGAGAGAAGGGCTGGATGTTCGCTTATCAAGAAGAGGGCAGAACTGCTGTCTGCACACACACCTCCTCACACACACACACACACTGCACACACACCTCCTCACACACACACACTGCACACACACCTCCTCACACGCACACACTGCACACAACCTCCTCACACGCACACACACTGCACACACACCTCCTCACACGCACACCTCTGTTTTCTGCTCCACCAGGATGGAGCCCATCTTTACTGCATCTACTTCCTGGGAGTCACATGATCAAAGCTGTTATTACAAAACTGCTCCCCCAAGACAGGTGGGAAAACACACACACACACAATACACACACACACAATACCTACATACACATGCATATGCTCATACACATACACACAGGTGCTCATACACACACATTTTTATACAAACACACAGAAATGTAAACACACTTACAAACTTGCGCGCACACACACACACACTTTTTTACACACACACGTACACAAATGTAAACACACCCCAAACACACACTCCACCCCCCCCTCCCCCCCCCACACACACACACACACACAAACAAGTTGACGCCCGGCCCAATCCGTGATGGATTGGCTGCACCCTCGGCGTGACAGACGAGCGATGGATGGAGCAGAGAGAAGATGAAGGAGAGACAGAAAAGAGGAGAAAGAAGCTGAGAGCTGTGCTCCCCCTGCCAGACCAACCACATCCTTTCCTCCCCAGCACACGTGCCATTTCCTCTCAACAAACAACAAACAACCTGGAGGACGACCCTGTAAACCCTCTCCTCCTCTTTTCTCCTTTTCTTTCCTCTTCTTCCTGTCCTGTGTGTGAGATGACATCTAAAAACGTCATCTCACACACACACGTACACACGTACACACACACGCCACCTCAGTCCAAGGGCAATTGATCCTATCATATCTGGTCTTGACTGTTATGGTTTCATTGACCACAGTAGGTTGAGTGTATGTGTGTGCTTGTGTCTGTTCGTGTATGTGTGTGTCATAGCCTAAATTATAGCATAATAACTGTTTGTGTCTGTGTGTTAGTTCATTAGTTATGTTTATGTGTGTATCTGTGTGTCTATGCATCCGAGTGTGATGAGTTTACAGTAATGAAACCCTGTTCTCTGTCAGGGTTAGGGTTAGAGTCAGAAACTCCTGTCCTCCTTGCACATGTGTGTGTGTGTACGTGTGCGTGGGTTTGTGTGTATGTTTGTGTGTGCGTGTGTGTGTGATAAAGGGCAGTGTGTGGGTGTGAACGGCTGTGTTAGCCAGCATGTTCGACATGGCAAGTGTTTTCAACCCTTCAGTGTGCCGTGTGTGTAAACCACCAATTACACACATGGCTAATTACTGCTGTAATGATGTAATTAGCTGTGGTTGTACCAGGACAACACATCGACACATCCTTCACTTCTCAGAGAGGCACTGGCACCTGAGAACATTAAAACACACACACAGCTATACACACATTAATGTTGAAATTGTATACATGGTAATCATTCTCAAGCACTTCAAGGAAGGATTTAACATAGCAGTTTAACCCTTGTGCTGCCTTTGGGTCACATGACCCAAAGGTTCACAACGAACCATCGTTGTGTTTTACCCAATTTTACCCAATACAAAAACAAATAAATAGCATTTTCTTTTAACCTTGTGTCTCAGACCCCCTGCAATGTGGGGGTCTGAGACAGCCCGACGATTAAAAGAAAATGCTTCACTTTGTTTTTGTATGCGGTAAAGTTGTCGCAATACGACGGTGGGTCACAATGACTGATGGGTCAGAATGACCCGAAGAGAACACAAGGGTTAAACATATGATGGTTAACAGAAACACATGCAGCCTGGAGAGACAAACCTTTCACCTGCACCTGTAACTCTGAGCCTGTTTGTGTGTGTACGAGTACGAGTACACACACAACACGAGTGTGTTTATGAATGTATGTGAATGAGCGTGCGTGTATGAGTGTGTGAGTGTATGAGCGTGTGTATTTATGAGTGTGTGTGTGTGTGTACAGGAGTGTCTCTCTGTCTAGCTGCTTGAGAATCCAGTCACATCTCAGCTCAGCTCGCAGGCAGGAAGCTGCTTTCACACTCTCAGGTTCTGCTTGTCTAATACCCTTCTGAGTGTGTGTCTGTGTGATTGTGTGTGTGTCTGTGTGATTGTGTGTGTGTCTGTGTGATTGTGTGTGTGTTTGTGTGATTGTGTGTCTGTGTGATTGTGTCTGCATGTGTGTATGCAAAATACTTACAAATTATGAACGTGGGTTGTACCCTGTGTGTGTGAGAGTGTGTGTGTGTGAGTGTATGTGTGTGTGCAGGGCTCTACAGCGTTCCGATAAACCCACTTAGATGTCCTGATCCCAGCCCAGGGCTGCTTTAGCTGCTAGCTGATCTGTGACGGCCTGCCACTCACTCTCACACACACACACACACACTCACACACTCACTCACTCTCACACACTCACACACACACACACCCACACACCCACCCACACACTCTCTACCCCTCCTACCTCTCTACCCCTCCTACCTCTCTACCCCTCCTACCTCTCTACACCTTCTACCCCTCCTACCCCTCCTACCTCTTCTACCTCTCTACCCCTCCTACCTCTCTACCCCTCCTACCTCTTCTACCTCTCTACACCTTCTACCCCTCCTACCTCTCTACCCCCTCTACCTCTCTACCCCTCCTACCTCTCTACCCCTCCTACCTCTCTACCTCTCCTACCTCTATACCCCTCCTACCTCTCTACCCCTCCTACCTCTCTTCCTCTCCTACCTCTCTACCCCTTCTACCCCTCCTACCTCTCTACCCCTCCTACCTCTCCTACCTCTCTACCCCTCCTACCTCTCTACCCCTCCTACCTCTCTTCCTCTCCTATCTCTCTACCTCTCCTACCTCTCTACCCCTCCTACCTACCTCTCTACCCCTCCTACCTCTCTACCCCCTCTACCTCTCTACCCCTCCTACCTCTCTACCCCTCCTACCTCTCTACCCCTTCTACCCCTCCTACCTCTCTACCCCTCCTACCTCTCTACCCCTTCTACCCCTCCTACCTCTCTACCCCTCCTACCTCTCTACACCTTCTACCCCTCCTACCTCTCTACCCCTCCTACCCCTCCTACCTCTCTACCCCTCCTACCTCTCTACCCCTCCTACCTCTCTACCCCTTCTACCCCTCCTACCTCTCTACCCCTCCTACCTCTCTACCCCTCCTACCTCTCTACACCTTCTACCCCTCCTACCTCTCTACCCCTCCTACCCCTCCTACCTCTCTACCAGTACCAGTATTTGTGTGTAAACAATTGAGAACAACTGTAAAGAGAAGCAGAAATCTGCTAATAACATTGACTCTCTCCTCTCTCCCTTCACCTGTCTCCTCTCCTTCCTCTCTTCTCCTATCCTCTCCTTTCTCCCTTCACCTGTCTCCTCTCCTCTCCTTCCTCTCTTCTCCTATCCTCTCCTTTCTCCCTTCACCTGTCTCCTCTCCTCTCCTTCTTGCTCTCCTGTCGCTAGAGAGAGAGAGAGAGAGAGAGAGATTCTCTCCTCTGTGTTCAGTTGGCTTTCCTCCAACAGCCTGTGGAATCACTTACCAGCCATTGCATAGAGGTGGAGACACGCACACACACACATGCTCACACTCACATAACACACAGCCAGACACACAAGCAGATGCTCTCTTTCTCTCTATGCAGATCATTTGTGCGCACCCGTGCACACTCACACACACACCAGACCAGAGATATAGATAGTTTGTGTTTGTAAGGGGGGGCAGGCACAAGGCTGATCAGCTCTCTAATGAGAAGGAACTGAGAGGGTTAGGGTTAGAGGAGAGGGTTAGGGTTAGAACTCTGATCATATTTCACAACATTGTATCTGCTGCCCCACCCCCTTCCATCCCCTCCCTCTCTTCCATCCCCTCCCTTCTCTCCTTCTCTCCCATCCCCTCCCTCTCTCCTTCTCTCCCATCCCCTCCCTCTCTCCTTCTCTCCCATCCCCTCCCTCTCTCCTTCTCTTCAATCCCCTCCCTCTCTCCTTCTCTCCCATCCCCCCTCTCTCTCCTTCCCCCCACCCTCCCTCTTTCCTTCTCTCCCTCCCTCCCTTTCTTTCTCACTTTAACCCCTCCCTCTCGCCTTCTCTCTCTCCCTCCCATCTTCTCTCTTTCCTTCCCTCCCTTCCTCTATCCCTCCCCCCTCTCTCCCTCCCTCCATTTCTCTACCCCCTCTCTCCCTCCCTCCATTTCTCTACCCCCTCTCTTCCTCCCTGCCTTCCTCTACCCCCCTCTCTACTTCCCTCCCTCTCCCCCTCTTTCCCTCCCATCCTCTATTCTTCCCCCCTCTCCTTCATCCATCCTTCCCTCCTCCCTTCCTCCTTATTTATGTGCATACGCATTCCTAATCTCTCCATCCCTCCATCTCTATCTCAGTCTCCACCAGTAATAAGACCATCATGATGAGTCCATGATTAACTGTGGGAGAAGCTCAAATTTGAACATCCAACAAACTAACTACTGGATACACCTCCCCCCCTCACCATCCCCCTCTCCCTCACCATCTTTCTGAGGCCTCCCTCCCTCCCTCTCCTTTCTCTCCTCTCTTTATTTCTCTAGTTCTACCTCTCTCTCTGTTTACCACCTTCTCTCCACCTCATCTCCCTCTGGCTGGCCTGCTCTTTCTCTTTCTTATGTGTAGCTCGCCCCTCTCTTTCTCTCCTCTCTTTCTCTCCTCTCTCTCTCCCTCTTTCTACCCATCTTTCTCTCCTCTCTATCTCCCTCTTTCTACCCATCTTTCTCTCCTCTCTCTCTCCCTCTTTCTCTCTCTTTCCATCTCAATAAAGTGTGTTTATTTAAGCTTGTGCTTGAGGGTGGCGGCGACACTGTAATTTACCCGTGGGGTAGTCCAATCCATCACACAGACAACGTACACACTCATACACACACACTCCTCCACCATGCATCACCTGAGTCTACAGGAGAGTGTGCGTCTGTGTGTATCTGCTCCTGTGTCTCTGCTCATGTGTGTGTGTCTGCTCGTGTCTGTGTGTGTGTCTGTGTGTGTGTCTGCTGGTTTGTGTGTGTGAGGAAAATACAGAGAGTGAGTGAGTCCGAAGGAAAACAAGAGTGGAAGAGAGAGAGGGAGGGAGAGAGAGAACGGGAGAGGGAGAGAGGGATGAAGAGATTAGGAATGCGTATGCACATAAATAAGAGAGAGAAAGAGAGGGAGGAGACAGGGATAAAGAGGGAGAAGGAGAGAGAGGAAGGAGAGGGGAGGAGATAGAGAGAGGGAGAAGGTGAGAGAGAGGGGAAGAGAGACAGAGATAATGAGAGAGAGGGAGAAGGAGAGAGAGGGGAGACAGAGATAAAGAGAGAGAGCATAGATTGGTCACATAAAAACAGTGGTTGTAAGAGTACAAAGGTGCAGGACATCGCCTAGAAGAGAGGGAGATAAAGAGAGAGAGGATGGAGGGAGCAGAGAGAGGATGGAGGGAGCAGAGAGAGGGTGGAGAGAGGATGGAGGGAGCAGAGAGGATGGATGAAGAGGCAGAGAGAGGATGGAGGGAGCAGAGAGAGGATGGAAGGAGCAGAGAGAGGATGGAGGGAGCAGAGAGAGGATGGAGGGAGCAGAGAGAGGATGGAGGGAGCAGAGAGAGGATGGAGGGAGCAGAGAGAGGATGGAGGGAGCAGAGAGAGGATGGAGGGAGCAGAGAGAGGATGGAGGGAGCAGAGAGAGGATGGAGGGAGCAGAGAGAGGATGGAGGGAGCAGAGAGAGGATGGAGGGAGCAGAGAGAGGATGGAGGGAGCAGAGAGAGGATGGAGGGAGCAGAGAGAGGATGGAGGGAGCAGAGAGAGGATGGAGGGAGTAGAGAGAGGATGGAGGGAGCAGAGAGAGGATGGAGGGAGCAGAGAGAGGATGGAGGGAGCAGAGAGAGGATGGAGGGAGCAGAGAGAGGATGGAGGGAGCAGAGAGAGGATGGAGGGAGCAGAGAGAGGATGGAGGGAGCAGAGAGAGGATGGAGGGAGCAGAGAGAGGATGGAGGGAGCAGAGAGAGGATGGAGGGAGCAGAGAGAGGATGGAGGGAGCAGAGAGAGGATGGAGGGAGCAGAGAGAGGATGGAGGGAGCAGAGAGAGGATGGAGGGAGCAGAGAGAGGATGGAGGGAGCAGAGAGAGGATGGAGGGAGCAGAGAGAGGATGGAGGGAGCAGAGAGAGGATGGAGGGAGTAGAGAGAGGATGGAGGGAGCAGAGAGAGGATGGAGGGAGCAGAGAGAGGATGGAGGGAGTAGAGAGAGGATGGAGGGAGCAGAGAGAGGATGGAGGGAGTAGAGAGAGGATGGAGGGAGCAGAGAGAGGATGGAGGGAGCAGAGAGAGGATGGAGGGAGTAGAGAGAGGATGGAGGGAGCAGAGAGAGGATGGAGGGAGTAGAGAGAGGATGGAGGGAGCAGAGAGAGGATGGAGGGAGCAGAGAGAGGATGGAGGGAGCAGAGAGAGGATGGAGAGAGGATGGAGGGAGTAGAGAGAGGATGGAGGGAGCAGAGAGAGGATGGAGGGAGTAGAGAGAGGATGGAGGGAGCAGAGAGAGGATGGAGGGAGCAGAGAGAGGATGGAGGGAGCAGAGAGAGGATGGAGGGAGTAGAGAGAGGATGGAGGGAGCAGAGAGAGGATGGAGGGAGTAGAGAGAGGATGGAGGGAGCAGAGAGAGGATGGAGGGAGCAGAGAGAGGATGGAGGGAGCAGAGAGAGGATGGAGGGAGCAGAGAGAGGATGGAGGGAGCAGAGAGAGGATGGAGGGAGCAGAGAGAGGATGGAGGGAGCAGAGAGAGGATGGAGGGAGCAGAGAGAGGATGGAGGGAGCAGAGAGAGGATGGAGGGAGCAGAGAGAGGATGGAGGGAGTAGAGAGAGGATGGAGGGAGCAGAGAGAGGATGGAGGGAGCAGAGAGAGGATGGAGGGAGCAGAGAGAGGATGGAGGGAGCAGAGAGAGGATGGAGGGAGCAGAGAGAGGATGGAGGGAGCAGAGAGAGGATGGAGGGAGCAGAGAGAGGATGGAGGGAGCAGAGAGAGGATGGAGGGAGCAGAGAGAGGATGGAGGGAGCAGAGAGAGGATGGAGGGAGCAGAGAGAGGATGGAGGGAGTAGAGAGAGGATGGAGGGAGCAGAGAGAGGATGGAGGGAGCAGAGAGAGGATGGAGGGAGCAGAGAGAGGATGGAGGGAGCAGAGAGAAGACCCAGACAGCAGGAGTGGGCGGGACTCTTGCCTCTGTCACCATCTGGACGCCATTTTAAAACCATCAGCTTCAGATCCTCATATAAACAAGGGCACGACCCCAAACACGTCCCCTCGCTAAATGGGCTCCTCTCAAGCTGTTCTGGAGCCAAAATGGATGGCTTTATAGTATAGGGTCGATCATGTAATGGATCCAAAATGTCTGCCAGGGTATATTTAGCAATGGAGCGATTGTGTGGACGCAGTGCTGTTGAGATCCTAATGAACGGCTGCAGGGAAGCACAAGAGGATGTCATGATAGTGGTCGGCATGGAGATCTGAATCTGGAATAGAAGTGTAATAAATCTAAATCCGGATGCACACCTGCTGAACAACACAAGCTCCCTATGTCCATCGGTCAATCAAAACCAGGGGCTCATTATGAAAGCTGTTGCACAAATAGGGTAAAATTAATTGGTGTTATTTCAATTAGCATTCTGGTACTATCAGTGTCAGAGCATTAGGTGTTATGATAAGCTCACGTGAATATAGGAATGACAGAGATGGAGAGATTGGGGGAAACGGGAAGGAGAGTGTGTGTCAGGGATGTGTGTGTGTGTCTGATCGAGGGAGAGAAGAGGAGAGAAGGAGAGAGAGAGGGAGGGAGAAAGAGAGAGGTAGAGACAGAGGGAGTGAAAGAGAAGGAGAGAGAGGGAGTGATAGAGAGGGGGGAGAGAGAGAGTTGACGATCTGATATGGAGTCCACACAGCTTTGCAGGCAGCAGTATGGTAATGACATGGTAATGACATGGTAATGATATGGTAATGATATGGTAATCTGGCAGCGTTATTCTACTCACTAGAGACGAATTGGGAGAGGAACTGCCACGTTGTACACACCCACACCCCTCCCTCCCTTCCGACCCCCCCACCCCCTTAGCCCTCACTCTGCACTGCATGTACCCCCACCCCCCCTTAGCCCTCACTCTGCACTGCATGTACCCCCACCCCCCCTTAGCCCTCACTCTGCACTGCATGTACCCCCACCCCCCCTTAGCCTCACTCTGCACTGCATGTACCCCCACCCCCCCTTAGCCCTCACTCTGCACTGCATGTACCCCCACCCCCCCCACCCCCCCTTAGCCCTCACTCTGCACTGCATGTACCCCCACCCCCCCCCACCCCCCCTTAGCCCTCACTCTGCACTGCATGTACCCCCACCCCCCCCCACCCCCTTAGCCCTCACTCTGCACTGCATGTACCCCCACCCCCCCCTTAGCCCTCACTCTGCACTGCATGTACCCCCACCCCCCCTTAGCCCTCACTCTGCACTGCATGTACCCCCACCCCCCCCACCCCCCCTTAGCCCTCACTCTGCACTGCATGTACCCCCACCCCCCCCACCCCCTTAGCCCTCACTCTACACTGCATGTACCCCCACCCACCCCCACCCCCTTAGCCCTCACTCTACACTGCATGTACCCCCACCCCCCCCCACCCCCTTAGCCCTCACTCTACACTGCATGTACCCCCACCCCCCCCCACCCCCTTAGCCCTGACTCTGCACTGCATGTACCCCCACCCACCCCCACCCCCTTAGCCCTCACTCTGCACTGCATGTACCCCCACCCACCCCCACCCCCTTAGCCCTCACTCTGCACTGCATGTACAACAACTGTTAAATTGAGAATGCAGACAGACACACTGGCCAGATGTTTTCAGATACTACAGTCAAACAGACTAACGCTGCTCACAGACTAACTTTGCTGTAGCACAGATGCCAAACAAAGATCATAAAATGACAGGGCCCAACCCAAAACCTGCGTTCAGGTTAACAAAATCACCAGAACACTGAACTGAACCCAGACTATTGGCATGGGAAGCTTCACCTGTGGAACTCCAATATCAGCTACTGTTGTCAAGGAGTCAGAAGTACTCCAGTCAGAACAACACTGCTACCCTGTGGTCATAGTGTGCTACTGCAGGGGAGAGAAGATCCTATCATCAGAACAACAAACAGATTTCCCCTAAGAGGAAGAAGAGGGCATGTGTAGTCAGGCCACATCCAGGGATCTGAGCCCTTCTAGACCAGCAACACTGAAACCAGCCGGGCCAAGACAGACAGAACAAGAAAGAAATCCTGCAAAACAAGGTGTGACATAAACACACGTCCATGACTTAGGGTTAGGGTTAGGGCCAGAACAGTGTTGCAGCAGAGGCTCTGCTCTCTCTCTCCTTGCTGGCTGTCTCTCTCTCTCCCTCCTTGCTGGGTGATTGACAGGAGGGCCTCATCCATGCAATACAGCCCAGCGCACGTTCCTATTCCCCTCAGGCGTCTCCATCCGATGGCTAAATTAACCTTCCGTGCCGCGGGGAGGGGGGCCCGGCATGGGCCAATCAGCAGGTGATTAGGGCGGGGGTGGGAGGGGTGAGGGGTCATCGCCATGGGGCCATCGGCTGCCTGATTGGTTTCAATCAACAGCCGACCGCAAGGACAGCTGGGAGCTGGGACACAGAGGGAAGACTAATCAACGCAGCACACTGCAAGGCATGAACACGCACACACACATACAGCATACACACACAAACCACACACACACACACAGACAACACACACACACTTACCCACATAGCACAGCATGGATGTGTGGAAATGAACAGTCAGACTGGATAAACAAGAGATCCTGCAGACAGAGGAATACAAACACTAACACTGCTAGCAGACACAAACCCTGCTAGCCCCCTAAACTCTGCTTACCCTGCTAGTCCCCTAAACTCTGCTTACCCTGCTATTTAGTCATTTATCAGACGCTCTTATCCAGAGCTAGTCTTGCTAAATCTGCTAACCCAGCTAACTCTGCTAGTCCTGCTACCCCCCCCCCCCCAACTCTGCTAACCCAGCTAACCCTGCTAGTCCTGCTAACCCAGCTAACTCTGCTAGTCCTGCTACCCCCCCCCCCCTCAACTCTGCTAACCCAGCTAACCCTGCTAGTCCTGCTAACCCCTCTGACACTGCTACCCCAGCTAACACCACAAATTTAATTTTTATAGCACAACCCTAACCCTTAAAACCCTTAAAAAAGTGCTGTACATCAGAATATCCAAATAAGCACCAAAATGACTCGCATGCATCTAGGGATGCAATAATTATAGATTTTGATGGTACGAGGAATAATCACGGTTTCATTTATGCATTCAATTACTACATTAGGAATGTATAAAATTGTTTTTCACAGTTGCTGCCTTTCGAAACAGAAATCATAGTTACCTAATAATACAGTACCAAATAAATAAAACCGTAAATTAATGAATTAGTTACATTATATTTAGACTTTTTTATTTATATTGGGAAACCACAAAGACTGTGGCTTGTGTGTTCTGGATTACCTGCATAGACTGCGGCCTGTTTTCAGAAGGGTTTTATTACCTTTATTACTTATAATATAGTTTTTATTGATTTTATGTAAAGCACTTTGAGCTGCAATTCTTGTATGAAATGTGCTATATAAATAAATGTGCTATATAATAAAAGTATTATTATTATTAATGAATTAAACTACTTTTTTAGGTGTGCTTCTCAGGAGTAAATCCTAATGCATAACTAAGATGAGTAGTTTAAAATAATAACACAACTACTTATCCTACAATATAGTGTATTTGTGCAACAAAATTGCAACAAAACTTTTTGTTATAAAAATGTTCTATAAGACACTTCGAAATATAAACCGCATGCAAGAAAAATCCCAGATTACCCAAATTCACCCTACACAATAATAATATTAACTAGAGAGGGTACAATTTCTGGGGAAATTGTAGGGTGTGCTTGCTTGCGTCGGTTTTAAGTTTTTCCCTTCTAGTGATATTTTCAAGCATTTAGCCTACTCATATTGCATATTTCATTAAGAACACCCTTTGAAACAGCTGCAAACCCCCTTTGAAACAAGCTACTGTAACAACGTTGTCACTGGCAGTATGGAATCGCGATTCAAACAGTACCGTCTGCTAACTGAAAATATGCCCCCCAAAACGTAAATAAGTTTGACATTAATGTAGGGGGAAATGGCTAATTCAAAATAAGTTTGCTAGAGGCAAGCTAGCTGCTGTTGCTCCACATTTCACTGATTGTTTGAAAGCGCCGGAAATGAGAATGTTTCTTTTGACATAAAGTTTAGCTGTGGCATTGAAGACAGTACTACACACTGCCAGTGGGTGAGCCGAGTCTGACTGAGGCTAACGTCAAAACAAGCCGTGGTGTCACTCAAATTCCAAGTTCCAAGTACACAAATCACAAAAATATGCTGACGCGCTGGCTGTCTTCGCAATCGCCATATCTTTATAACACTGCCCTCCTTCTGATTTTTGATGTAGAATTGACCCTGGTACGAAATTAAGAAAATACTCATCAAAGATCGACAACAGCTGACGCAATCGTCAACGGAGGCTGACGGGGCTCTCACGTAGCAAACCAATCAAAGTTTTTACAGCAACCTACATTAAAATCTCACCATCTGGCTGTCTTCACAATAGTCATATCGTCATAACATTGCCCTCCTTCTGTTTTGTGGTGTAGAATTGACCGAACTATAAAAATACGAAAATACTAAACTACTATGACGCTTGCATGGCTGCCGCCTAGGCAGTCTCACGGGCGACCCGCACTCGCTGAAATTACAAAGACTTTCAGAACCTAAATAAAAAATCCGAGATGGCAGTTCCACTCGAAATTGCTTTCTCAACAAAACCCAATGGTTGGTAATTTTGGGGGTTGGCATTTTTCACTCATAATCCAAGCTCCAATTTGCGTGCTAGAACGTCTCTATCACGTTGTATCCATGCGTCGTTGCTAACGTGTGCTGACGTAGTGACGTAGGCTAGCACTGCTACTCTTCGTTGACAGAAGACACTTTTCGCCCCAAAAACTTGAGCTCAGCCTAAACCGTGCAATGGAACGTAAATCCCAATAGAAGCAACGCAATCGAGACCAAGACGAAACTTTTGACACCTAGGTTGTCTATGTAGGCCAAATATTGACTGAGTTTTAGGGGTGGGAAAATAATAATAATAATAAGATATATGTGAGAGAACAAAGGTTGTGCCATTGCCGAAGGCAAAGCACACCCAATAACAATAAACTAAGATATAAACGACCATCCGAACAAGAGAATGCTCCTGAAAAACTAGGCCTTTTCAATTCTAATTCACTATATGTATAGCCTGGTCCTAACCAGACTCTTGTACATTTAATTTGTACAAAGAGTCTGGGCTCGCTCCATTGACAAGCATTAACTTCCTTGAAGGCGGGTACTCTGTTGAAGTTTAAAACTATTGGATCTGCCCAGAGCCACTCTGGATCTGCCATAACCAATCGCTAGCGTTTGCCTTAGCCAACTCCTTAACGACCATCGGAGCTAGCTGGAAAATCAAACGAACCCCGTGGGGATCAAAGATTGTTCTTGCTCCGGCTTTAACTTCTGGATATTCGGCAGCGTTGCCACAATGGACCGAATGGCTTCGCTCGCATCTTTCTCCGCCGCCATTACGGAACTACAACACAAACTAGCGCACGACATCAACATCATCGTTCTCAGCCACTCCCTCTGTTCGCTGATTGGACAGGTAGAAAATTAACCAGAGACATCTGACTTACGTACCTCAAGCCCAGACCTAGTACAGAAGCAAAATCAAAATTGAGCAGAAGTACGTAGGAGGGCAGAGCCAGGCTACTATATGTACGCATCACTTCCGCATATTGCATAAGCCTGGTCAACAACTTCCGTTAGCTGGCAGTAATTTAAGTTCCCACACAAAATACCGGTTTTTATGATGAGTTTGGGTGATCTTCCCAAAATGACAATCACCGATGTACATAGGATGCTACTGTCAACTTCAACATTCAACTTTATTTATCCTTAAAAAGGAAATTAGTGTGCAGCAGGGGTCAGAAACACAGAACAGCACCGCCAAATGCCAACAACATGGCATTCTATGTTACTGCCCTTCAAGCAAGAGGGAAAAGAGGTTTAGATTGTACGTTTCGAGCTCAATCAACAATTACGAAGGTAAGTCACAAAGTAAACGTAGCTAGCTATCACTAGCTAGCTAACGGATTTGAGCAGTAACATTAGCTAGGCTAGCTAGTTAAATCTGTTAGCTACATTATAATGCACTTAATTATCTGATTGTCAGCGTGCTTGCTAGTTGATGTTAATCAGAATCAGAATGGGTTTTATTGGCCATGAAAGTTTGCACAGACAAGGAATTTGCTTTGGCAGGAAGGTGCAAACATTAAACATTTAAGAATCAAACATTTTTATATGAGGACTAACTATACTAAGGGTACATAACCAGCAGTACTAAGTGGAATTAGAATTAAAATAAACTATACAATCAAATATAAGTTGCAGTAATTTACAATATAAAAATACAAAAAATACAAATATTACAAAAAATACAGATAAATCATTGGTCTGTCATATATGTTCCCTATTCTGTGTGTGTTTCTGGATAATCTAATGTCCCTGTACTTACTGTAATTCGCTCTGGATAAGAGCGTCTGCTAAATTACTAAATGTAATGTAACACGTCTTTCTCAGTTTTTAACAACAATCTGGAAACAGGAGAGATATCTGTGAGGGCGACCTGTTATCGGTCGATGAAAAAAATTTGTGGTCAAGAGAGCAATAGCTTCAGGTTAACAGCCTGTTTTGGTTATTAAAAGTCACATTTCAAACTTACCCGGTAGTTCTAAACCTGTCCTATTTCCCCCCCTGAAATATATATCACTGTGCATATAGCCAATTGGGATACATTAGTAAATTAGGCTACACTAGATGCATAATAAAGTTTACCTTGACCTAAAGTATAGAATGTATTAATTTCAGAGGGTTTATTGCTCAATTGTTAGTTAGATCTACATGCTACCTGAATGAGCTGGGCTCGTGCAAGTCACAGAAATACATTCACATTTGACTATATGTGTGCTTGAACATCCAGCATTTTGTTCTAATATCGTATGTTTCCACTGGCTTCTGTCTGATGTCAGTTGGTGAAGTAGATGAAGACATACCTGACGAGTAAGTTGTTTCTTCTGTCTACAATGCATCTTTTACCTACACTTAATTTACACATAATGAAATGTTTACAATACATGCTTCGCATGCTGCAAGTACACATATACACATCACTTACTATTAACTGAAGATGTACAATATTGTCTAAAAAGTATTGATTCTCTTATTTCAGAATTAAAGTTGGACCTTTTTCAAGGAGATATTGCTGGAGATGTAAGTGAACACATTTGTTTTCCAGGTGAGTAACAGAGCAGCACCTGTATGTGAGGCAGTACCTGTATGTGAGGCAGCACCTGTATGTGAGGCAGCACCTGTATGTGAGGCAGCACCTGACCTGTTCTTGTCTTTGCAGCCGAGGAGAAATGCAATCCTGGATGAAAACATGAGATGGAAGTTTCCCATTCCCTATATCCTTACCGATTCTCTTGGTGTGTAACAGCCTTTACACACCAAGCACACAGGATTCAAAGCTACACTTTTCAACTACACTATTCCTACTAGAACTATATTGTTATTCAAAACTGCCTAAATCTTACTTCCTCACTTTCCAGACCTGAATGCTAAAGGCGTTATCCATCAGGCATTTGAGGCCTACAGACTGAAATCCTGCGTGGACTTTAAGCCCTATGAGGGAGAGAGCACTTACATTTCATTCACCAAGCTGTCAGGGTAAACCATATTACTGCACTTCAACTATCGCTGAATTTTAGGAAACAGGCAGACGAAACATAAAATCTAAGTTCTTGTGTGAAACAATACATTAAGAAACACTTCTGCAGGCACAGTGTTTCTGTCCAGGTGTAACAGATCTGCAGGCACAGTGTTTCTGTCCAGGTGTAACAGATCTGCAGGCACAGTGTTTCTGTCCAGGTGTGACAGATCTGCAGGCACAGTGTTTCTGTCCAGGTGTAACAGATCTGCAGGCACAGTGTTTCTGTCCAGGTGTAACAGATCTGCAGGCACATTGTTTCTGTCCAGGTGTAACAGATCTGCAGGCACAGTGTTTCTGTCCAGGTGTGACAGATCTGCAGGCAAAGTGTGTCTCCAGGCTTCAGGAATGTTATGCAATTCATTAGTGTTGGATCTCACACTCATACAAGAATATTTTTATTCATCAGCAAACTGACTCATAACCTATCTGTAACCAGAACATTAGCATGCTGTATGTAAGGTAATGACGCTCCTTCTAACATTAGCATGCTCTGTCCTCTGACAGGTGTTGGTCGTTCGTGGGAGACTTCCGGACCGGACAGAACCTGTCCATCGGGGCGCGGTGCGACACCAAGGCCATCGTGGAGCACGAGCTCCTCCACGCGCTGGGCTTCTACCACGAGCAGTCTCGCTCTGACCGGGACGACTACGTCAAGATCTGGTGGGACCAGATACAGGAAGGTGGGATCTTGTTAGATATTGTTAGATAGTATCGTTAGATATTGGACTGATCTGATCCAGGGGCAGTTTTGCTGTATGCATGAACTGACTATGGCAGCTTTCTTACTGATCTCACAGCAGGACCTGTGTGTGAAATGCTGACCACCCTTTTTTGTGTGTGCTTGAGGTGAGATCCTGTGTATCTGTCTGATGAAATGTCTGTGCCTGGTTATTGAAAACAGGAATGGAGCACAACTTCAACAAGTACGAGGATGACACCATAACCGACCTGAACACACCGTATGACTATGAATCCATCATGCACTACAGGCCGCTGTCCTTTAACAAGAACGCAAGCATCCCCACCATCACCACTACCATCCCAGCTTTCAATGAGATCATCGGTCAGAGACTGGACTTCAGTGCGGTGGACGTGACCAGGCTGAACCGACTGTATGACTGTGGTGCGTAGCTCTAGAGTCCTGTAGGTTGTTAGGGTTGGGAGTAGACTTATTTGTTGCTAATATTATGATCAAAACGGCCAGTCTGAAAGTAAAGGGAGAAACAACATATATGGGAAGTAGCTCCAGGTTAGGACTGGGTAGAACTCAGTGGAAGAGCATTTGACTGCTAAATATATACATTGCATAAAATGGTCACTTAAACATTATGATCTGTAGATAAATGTTAGATGGTGATGTTGAGAATCAGTGATCAGTTTAATGATGAGCATATTGGAACAACAAGCCTGCGTGTTGCAGCTTCCACACACACTCTCCTGGACCAGTGCTCCTTTGAGCTGATCAACATTTGTGGAATGATCCAGAACGATGAAGACAGCGCAGACTGGGTCCAGACCCTGAGCAGTGGGGTGGAGACAGACCACACGCTGGCTGGACGCTGCAGAGGTACTGCCTTGGGAGACATTCCATACAGCACACCTGAAACAGGATGCATGTGTCCTTACTGTTTGGGTTTGTACACGTCATGTTCATTTAGAGGTTGCAGCACTAGAAATAAGGACAAAGCTATGTTCTTTATGAGAACCTAGCACCATGCAAAGACAAATAGAGAGACTCACAAGGTGACATTGGAGTTCTAGAAATATGAGGCTACGGATCACATACCTGTATACATGTACACATCATATACATCATAACATCATATACATCATATACATCATATACATCATATACATCATAACAGCATATACATCATAACATCATATACATCATAACATCATATACATCATAACATCATAACATCATATACATCATAACAGCATATACATCATAACATCATATACATCATATACATCATAACATCATAACATCATATACATCATAACATCATATACATCATAACATCATAACATCATAACAGCATATACATCATAAC
Source organism: Thaleichthys pacificus (assembly GCA_023658055.1). NCBI lineage: Eukaryota > Metazoa > Chordata > Actinopteri > Osmeriformes > Osmeridae > Thaleichthys > Thaleichthys pacificus. Next base: position 18,919,022 of record CM042869.1, on the reverse strand, counting down.
AGCATATACATCATAACATCATATACATCATAACAGCATATACATCATAACATCATATACATCATAACATCATAACATCATAACAGCATATACATCATAACAGCATATACATCATAACAGCATATACATCATAACATCATAACAGCATATACATCATAACATCATAACATCATAACAGCATATACATCATAACATCATAACAGCATATACATCATAACAGCATATACATCATAACATCATATACATCATAACAGCATATACATCATAACAGCATATACATCATAACATCATAACAGCATATACATCATAACAGCATATACATCATAACATCATAACATCATAACAGCATATACATCATAACAGCATATACATCATAACATCATATACATCATAACAGCATATACATCATAACAGCATATACATCATAACAGCATATACATCATAACATCATAACATCATAACAGCATATACATCATAACAGCATATACATCATAACAGCATATACATCATAACATCATATACATCATATACAGCATATACATCATAACATCATAACATCATAACAGCATACACAGGGTTAACAGCCCTTAGTCACCAGTGGTTCTTTCTCTTGGTCAATTCTGTATGGATGCTAGAAGTTGGTATCTCTCTTCTTTTTGTGTTTGACCTTCTCTGTAGATGTCGGCTATTTCATGAAGTTTGACGGGTCGAAGGGAGAGGTTGGGAACAGTGCCATTCTGGAGTCCAGGATCCTGTACCCCCGCAGGAGCCAGCAGTGTCTACAGTTCTTCTACAGGATGACGGGACATGCTGGGGATAAGCTAGCTGTCTGGGTCAGAACCGATGATGGGACAGGCACCGTCCAACGTATCAGGAAGCTGCACACCATCACAGGTAGTATCTGGATGGGGATGAACACCTGGGGCCAGACGAAGGGAACTGTGTTGAATGCATACATCATTATGTCTAAGCACTGTTTGCAAACGGTGCACATGTTTGTCTTTATAGATCCAGATATATTTGGGATTTTGCACACATGAATGAGCTTGTCCACTCCCCATCAACTCCCCTTCCACATTTGACCTCTCATTTCAGTCAGAGCTCTCTGTATAGTTGTCAATGCTGAAAACATGTGATCAGTCTGTCTGTCATCCTGTCAGCAACAGTCGTGTACAGCGTCTCCTTTGTCCCTTGCAGGAGACGGTGTTGGCATCTGGAACATTGCCCACGTGACCCTGAAGGTCACAACGAAGTTCCGCTACTTCTTCCACGGCTCCAGGGGTTCCACCGTCTCCTCGGGCGCCATCCTCCTGGACGACATCACCCTGACAGAGACCGCCTGTCCCAGGGCCGCCTGGACCATCCAGAACTTTACCCACCTGCTGTCCAGTGAGCCGTTTGGTGGACGTGTCCGGAGTCCCTTGTTCTACAACGCAGAGGGTTATGGTTACGGTGTCGACCTTTATCTTTATGGAGTGGCCTGCGGCGAGCCGCCAGGTGACCATCACGATCATGGATCAAGACCCAGACGTCAAGCTGAGGATGTCGTCCTCCAGGAGCTTCACCACTGGTGGGTCGAGACTCCAGATGGATCTGGAGTCTTTTACTTTAGAGCCTTGAACTGCAGGTCAAGTAGTCGCAGGGTTTGATAGTGTAACCCTTTAACTGCAGGTCAAGTACCCCCCCACCGCCTGCATATTTGGTCAAAAGCACAAAAGGAACATATCATACAGTAGAGCTCTTTGTCTTCCATAAAATACACAATTTATTTTAACTGAAATGTAGACAGACTCCTAGATTTGGACAGAACGGCTGCTGACGTAATCAAATTGAAATGTTAATAGCCCTAACCCTGACCCTCCTCAGTGTAAACACCATCACAATGCTAGCCCTGACCCTCCTCAGTGTAAACACCATCACAACGTCCTACAGTACCGGAGCAGTAGAAAGTGTGTCAACATACATGACTGACTCTGTTTTGGGTCCAGATACCAGCCCCAGTTGGAACATACATGACTGACTCTGTTTTGGGTCCAGATACCAGCCCCAGTTGGAACATACATGACTGACTCTGTTTTGGGTCCAGATACCAGCCCCAGTTGGAACATACATGACTGACTCTGTTTTGGGTCCAGATACCAGCCCCAGTTGGAACATACATGACTGACTCTGTTTTGGGTCCAGATACCAGCCCCAGTTGGAACAGGCCCACAGCCTCCTCAGGATCAGAGTGGGATGAGAGCTGCCAGTGCTACAGAGGGTTAGGGTTAGGGTAGTGCTGAGCTGGGCTGGGGAACCTTCATCTCTCACAAGCAGCTGAACACAAGGAGCTTCCTAAAGAACCAGGACCTCATCATCTCATCATCTTGGCTGACTTTGATGGTGAGGATATAATCATGACTTACCACATGGCTATGTGTCCTCAGTATGAATAATTACAAATTAATTATGAATAAAATAAATGTCTGTTGTGTTGTTAGACTTGACCCACCTTATAAAGACGGAGGTTCCTGTGAAGCCTGTGGTGCCCAGTGATGACACTCTAGAGAAGCAGAGTTCTGAACTGACCAATCATAGAGCTGTGAGATCTGCGCCCAGCCCTGAACTGACCAATCATAGATCAGTGAGATCTAGCAGCCCATGTCTTCCCAACCCCTGCCTCAACGGTGGAGTGTGTGTGGTGAATGAAGGGAAAACTTCCTGCAGGTACATGCAGTACACTCTGTAACACACAATGCTGAATTAGTAGTCTAAATTGTGACACCAGTTTGAAAACACATCTGTGTTCCCCTTTCCTTGCATCTTCAGTATCCTTCTGTAAAACACCTACGATAGCAGTGGGAATATTTCAGGGTGGAATGGCTGTGAGGTAACATGACAGGCAGTCTTAGTCAGTTTTTGTATTAAGTGATATATACTCTTTTAATCACCACATTTTCAAGAATGAGAAAATGTCACAATGCAAAACAATGACAGATATACTTCCCTACTAAATGCTCAATTTTATTGCAGACATATTTTCTAAAACTTGTGTAAAACTTAATCACTATTCAAGCTATCAAAATAGTTTTAACTGCTTTCAGCAAACACATACATTTTCTTCATGAAATGAAAACATCACACCATTTTCTTCAGACAATGTACCTTATCTAGTTCCTTAAATACAAGTATTAATTTCTGGACCAGTGATACATATTGGCTGTGGTTCATTCCACTCCAGATGTGCCTCCGGCCAGGCCTCCTTCTACGCTGGCGCCCGGTGTGAGCAGCAGCATGTGGACAGCACCATCGTGGGGCTGTTGGTGGGCGGAGCGCTGGGGACAGTGCTGCTGGCTCTGGCCATCCTGACTGTGACCAGGAGCGCTCACTGAGTTGTTCACTCACCTGGACCATCATGCTGGACACAGAATAACAGGGTGTCCATGGGTCCTTCAAAGGTCTTAAATTGGTTGGAATGCAGTTTTTCACTTTTTTGCATGTAATGTTATGTGCGAAATTGGTTATGAATTGCATTTCAAGTGGCATTAAAAAGATTCCCTCCTGGTGCCCCTCTGTTGCCGCTGTTAGTCTTAAATTTGACTTGATTCCTGCAGAAACCCTGAATAAAGCATTCTTTGAGTGATCTCTTTCACTCGTAGAAACATCTGAGTTCATCAGGTAATGTGTCTCACAAAATAAAAAAGTATTTTGTGTAAATAATAAATATGTAAATGTACAGTACATTACTGATTGAATAACATAGAATTAGAACTTCCTTACCAACTGACAAATCACTACATGTAATTGTTTGTTAAGCCTTTAATTCAGAGATACAAATATCATCAATGTAATGGAATATAAGGAATAGACTTCCACAGTCGCTGAGAAGGACTCAGGGGACTACCCCTCCAGACTCAGTATAGTGTTTCATAATCCATTCATATTTGATAGTTTGATACAATTGATAACTTTTGAAGCGTTTCACAATCCATTATAAAACTAGTGTGTTCACAACAACTGGTAACTATGGCTTGGAAGAATTATTTATCTTGTCTAGTATAAAGACTACAGTATAATAATGCAGGCGGAATGCAAGAGAAGTTACTAACGATTCAAAAACACATAATAAATTATTAACATTGTTATTAAATGTATACTTCAGTAAACTAGAATTACAAATTATATCTGAGCCTACTGCCTCCAACCATCTTCGTTAAATAACAACTAAATGATCGATCTCTCTGTGTTAATCACTGAGTACTGTTGTTTACGTTTGAACATTTTAACGTGAACAGAAAAGAACAGGATGCAGTATGAACTATAGTCTGCAGTATGTACAAAATAGTTTAGATGAATATTGACGTAACATGGCAGAATATCAGTCTTTGGTGTTGGTTGTAGTCAAGTTTTTCATACTGTCACTTTTGCTCTTTGAGGCTGGCCTCTAGGAGAACAGAAAGAGAACATGTCATTTCCCCTCAATGTGTAATACAGATATAAAGGGTTCAGAACAGAGGTGAACTTACGCCTGATGTTATGAGCTTGCACAACTCATCTCGAACCTAGTATGAAGAGAAATGAAGAGGAAGTTAGTCTGGACAGCATATTATTAGAAAACAATTCCCACCATGCAAAGCACATGCTACAATGTCTCCAAGAACACACAAAATACCCTTTTCTCTGCGAAACACCCAGTCAGTAAAATGAAGAATCCCTGAAAATGATTGAGTAAAAAGGTAAATTATGTTTTCTCTGTAAATGTTATATTTTCATACTAGGAAATACATGATTTGAAAAGGCTAGTAAACAATGTGAGTTTAAGTACCTGTAAGGAGTTGACAATGGTGAAAGTGTAATGGATGACAGGATTCATGGGATCCTTAGGACGAGTCATCAACACAGCGAAACCCAGAGCCCACGTGACCCCGAACACAGGGGTGAGGAACACCACTGCCTTCATGATGCTCTTCACCATCTCCTTATCATCCTCTTTCCCTCCCTCAGGGATAGATGACTTCACGAGCGTCAGGATAACCACCGCCATGGAGAACATGTTTGTTAGAATGATGGTTCCCACAGGAAGGATGAAGGCGTGGATGGATCCCTTCAGGAGGCCCTTGTATATGAGCCAGCAGGTCTTGTCGTTGTGATAGTTGGTGTCCGTGTATCTGCAGTACACGTAGGTGGCTCCCACGATGACGGTGGGGCAGACATAGCCCAGGATGGAGGAGATGAGCATGTACACCCGCCTCCTCAGCGGGCTGAAGACGAAGATGACCTGGTGGAGGAGCATGAGACTGAGGCAGAGCATCCAGAAGAACATGGCCGTGAAAAAGAAGTGTTGGCACACAGTCAGAACCAGGCACCAGGTGGGCGACAGGGCCTGAGGGAAGGAGGCGGCCAGGAAACTGCAGTCTGCCAGGAACAGACACAGGGAGATGTTCACCATAGCTGTGTGGCGGAAGTGTGAGAGGTTTGACTTGACCACAGCGGACCAAACGAACACCTCGATGACCAGGAAGACCAGGAGGGAACAGATGGACACTCCCAGACCCACGTAGGTGATCTCATCCAGGAATGGCAGGCTCACTGAGGTCTTTGACATGAGCATGGAGAAGGAAGTCAGGTGGTTACACTCACAAAAGGTTTGGTTCCCAATGGAATTCAACCAGCAACCTTCCCTTGACCATTCGTTGGTGCTGGTGTTCCAGAAAACACAGAACACCTCACTGTCCTCGGTCCTACCCTCGATTGGGGGGAAACCGAGCTTAATGTTGATTCTTGAGCTTGAGTTCTCCAGAATCGCTGTCAGGATGATACTAGGAGGTTGTGTGTCTTTAAATTTCATTTCTAAATTTTTCCCCAGTTCTTTCATTGCCATGGTTCTAACTGTCCCGAACGATGCATTCAGTATGACCGCTACGTCGAACACCGTGTGGTTACAGGTTGTGTTTGGTTCCACACGCCAGATCTTCAGATCCAGGTTATGGGTGATCAGATCCTGCGTGTTGTTCACTTGGATATTCCTCACCAATCCCTCTACTGAATTGAGGTACTTGGAAGACATGTTGTGTAACAAAGACTTGTTGGAACTTGTTTGGACTTCCCATGAGTTATTCAGGATATTGCTGGCTGCTCCAAGAAAATCCTATAAGATCATGCATTTGTGTTATTTATGACAATATATTGTTAATTCCGTTATCTGATTCAGTTACTTGAATGGTAATGATAAGAGTATCAGCGGTACTTTTTATTTGCACTATTTGTATGTCGCTTTGTATTAAAACTGTCTGCTATGTGAATGAAATCTAGTGTAAAATGTATGATATAAATTGGATAATTGAAAGGTCATAGATCATCTCACAGGCAGAATAGACTCTGTCAGGTCGATGGTAGCTGATGCAGTTGCCATGGTGTTTAGAACGTTGATGGACTCCTGCGTTTCGGCCCCGTTCATGCTGCTGCCTGACGTTGAAGAGTTCTTCAACCCAGAGAAGATCGAGAGAGCCACGGCCTGGGTGGCCCCAAGGCCCTGCGCAAAGTCCTAAAGTAGCAAACAAAACAGGGTTAAAGAAGGTTTCCATCATCATTGTCACATGAAGTGAAAAGGGTACTTTCATGTTCAACACTGCTGAAAGACCATACTCACATTTGCGGCATTGGCAACTTTCTTTAAATTCTCTGAAATACATTTGGACAATATCTCCGACCATTTATTTTTCAAGCATGTACGCTCTTTAGAGCCCACTCTGCCTGGATCACACTCCTGACTGACCACTGTGCTTCCGCTTGGAGTTTCAGGCCAGTCCTCCTCAGCAGGACATGTAGTATCACCCTCTTTTCAAGACAAATATTACTTTGAGATGGTTACAAGGAGTAAAGGTATTTCAAGGAGATAAAATTGTAATATGAATAGTTTTTTTTTTGCTTTTTAAAACAAAAACATGTAACTTTTTTTGTAATCAGGAAAATGTTACTTTTGACCCAAAAAATGAAGAGCCAGAACAATGCACATACCGTAAAAGACTGGAAAATATATAGTTCCCTCCTTATTTTCATTGTTTCTGTTAGTAAATGTGTAGGTTACAGATTGAGGGGATCCTTGTGTTGGCTTGCAGTTAATTTTTATGTTGGAGGTGTAGTTGATCTGCGCCATATTACCTATAAGAGAACAAGTCATGGAATCTTTCTACGACCATAAATTAATCAAGCCATCGTCATACAGATTGTTTCATTTAGGAAAATTCAAGCACAATTGCGTCTACCTAGGATCAAAATATGAAAGATGAGACAAGTCCCTTGATTATCCATGAATCTTTTGCATATTTTGTAGAATTAATGGGCAGCGATGTGGGACCAGCTTTGCTAACTGAATGCATCATGGTGGATGATGAGATTACCTACATCTGGCCTCTAAGTAGAATAATGTCTACATAGTTGGTTGTAAGAATGTGGTTTGCATTTTTCTTTTTTAAGGAAGGACGGTTAGTGAATTTTAAACTAATTTAGGGTTTTGTTGCTAAAAGTGATGCTGATCGTTCCATGATATCCAAACTTCTGCATTGTGATTACGTTGTTTCAACCTTGATCTACCTGACAGATACTAAACAATTGACAAATGTATCAGATGTAACTGCTTGGTTAAGTCAAGGGTTTGTAGTGTGAGTTAAGGCTACATATATTGAATTGTGTGTTAAACACTTGGTCATTGAAGAAATGTCACTCCCAATCACGTGCTTCAGTCTTACTCGTATTAGTTACAGTTTGCTCTTTGTTATTGTATGTTGCCATGATGGTGTAGGGCTCTGTTGTGGCCTGAATGGTGGCTTTGACCTCCACTGTCACAATACTTTGTATCTTGCCAGAGCAGTCGACAGACAGAGGCTTGGTGGTCATGGTGATGACATCTGGCAGCAGGGCCACGTCAAGCTGTGCTGAGGCGACATGTTTCACTGGACCTTTGGAGAAGCTGCAAGTGTACTTTCCTGTGGGGAACAAAGTGTGTCAGAAGTGGGAGGGTGGGAGGGGTGGCTGGTGGGGGTGTGGTAGGGGGGTGTGGAAGGGGTGGCTGGGGGTGTGGTGGGGGGGTGGCTGGGGGTGTGGGAGGGGTGGCTGGGGGGTGTGGGGGTGTGTGGGAGGGGTGGAAGGGGTGGCTGGGGGTGTGTGTGGAAGGGGTGGTTGGGGGTGTGGTGGGGGGGTGTGGGAGGGGGTGTGGTGGGGGTGTGGGGGAGGGGTGGGAGGGGGTGTGGGTGTGTGTGGGAGGGGGTGTGGGGGTGTGTGGGAGGGGGTGTGGTGGGGGAGGGGGTGTGGTGGGGGTGTGTGGGAGGGGGTGTGGGGGGTGGGAGGGGTGTTAAGGCTAGTTATAACTAATGTTTGCTACAGTATAATAAAATATTCAACTAAAATTAAAATTACTATAATTAAAATACCCCTGCTGGGATCAAAGCATCAGGTTTCCAACGCCGGAATCATGACACTCACCTGCCCATTTTCCTGTCACTTTTCTGATGATGATATTGGTCTTGGATGGGTGACTGGAGGAGTTTCCAGATTCAAACGTCACCTCTGACACAATCCCATTGTCGATATTTGATGTGATATTACCATTGGTCAGGTCCCATCCTGTACTGTCTATTGCTTGTCCATACTTGCAGTTTAGAGTCTGGCGGCTGTTGAAATCCACGGTTTCCTTTGGGTACTGGATACTAACCAGTCCTTTGTGATGATTAAAACAATGAGATTGTGGGGGTTAAGGCAAATTAATTTTAAATGACTAATCCAGGGCTGCCCAACCCTCTTCCTGGAGAGCAGCAGTCCTGTAGGTTTTCATTTCAGGAAATGGAAACGGGAAGGTATTTTTCCAGGAGCAGGGTTGGGCAGCCCTGGACTAAACTAAAAACAAATAATACATTTAAAAAAATATATATATAAAAATAGGTAATGCAGTTGTGTTTTTTACCTGACGAGACAACTGTAATTGTGGCCCTCAATCCATCTTCTAGGACTGTTATTACCCTAGTGAGATCTGTATTTTCAAATATGACGCTCAGTTCCACTTCAAAGTCAACGCTTGTGCTCCTGATGACCCCGAGGGGAGACGGCAGAGACAGACAGGCCACAGGGAAGAGAAGGAGGGTGATCATGTATTTAAAGTAACTAAGGTTGGAGAGGACACCACAACTCGCATCTGCCACCAAACATGATCACCTCATCAGTCACACGTCTGATGCCAACATATCAGGCTGGTCAGTAGCCTGCTATAAACAATCTCTCTATATCAGCCACTCACATGTCTCTACCCTTCACATCTCACCCCCTCCTCCTCATCTCTTCCTCTTCTCTCAAGCTTCCCTTCTGCTGTCCAGACACCTGGAGATCAGCTCTATCCAGACACCTGGAGATCAGCTCTATCCAGACACCTGGAGTTCAGCTCTATCCAGACACATGGAGATCAGCTCTATCCAGACACCTGAAGATCAGCTCTATCCAGACACCTGGAGATCAGCTCTATCCAGACACCTGGAGATCAGCTCTATCCAGACACCTGGAGATCAGCTCTATCCAGACACCTGGAGATCAGCTCTATCCAGACACCTGGAGATCAGCTATATCCAGACACCTGGAGATCAGCTCTATCCAGACACCTGGAGATCAGCTCTGAGAAGCCCAGTTGAAGCCCCAGGACTCATCCTCCACATCCATAGTCTCCTGCCTGGATCTCTCACCAGCCCCTTCAATCATTCATTCATCCTTGTTCCTACTTCAAGTAAAACTAAAAAAGTATCCAGTTGTTGGTGTGGCTTTGAACACGTGACCTATTTGCTACTGTCTCTGAAATACAGCCGACAACATCAATAGATTTCACGTTCTTTGTTTATTACCTACCTAACCCTAACCCTTACCTATTCCCAGTCACTTTCAGTCCCTTAAACCCATTCAGTTTTTGGAACTCCTTTGTAAGCTGTAAAAATAAAAAGAGAAAAACTTGAATAATGTATATTATATATATATTAGTGCTGTCAGTTTAACGCGTTATTAACGGCGTTAACTCAAACCCATTTTAACGGCGTCAATTTTTTTAATCGCACGATTAACGTTCTTCTTGGCCTAGCAAACGTTGTAGTTTTTTTCACATGCTGTTGCAACAACTACTGACGTTAGAAAAACTACAACACCACACCGGATCTAGCTAGACCGGAAACAAAACAACAGGCACGCCGCACACACTTGTTTGGGCTTGCGAGCCGGCAAAAGAGTAGTAGGCTAACGTTACGTTTTGAGTGGATGGCGAGCGCGAGACGCCGAAATGGATGCCAATAAGATTCTGAATGGAAAGTTTACTTTTAAAAAGTTTCCAAATGGTTCCATTGACAAGACCAAAGTGATCTGTGTGTTTTGTCGTTGTGAACTGAGCTATCATCACAGCACGTCCAGTCTGAAATACCACTTGATGGCCAAGCACACAGCTGATGCGAATTCTCCGCCCCCTCGTCAAAGCCAGGCGATTGCAATGTTGTTTTCAATAAAAAGAAAACATTTGCACCAAGCAATCCGATCCACTTTTCCATGTTGATAAGTCCATTAAAATGAGAAAAAATAATTGTACAAAAAGAAATCAAGGGACATTTAGAATAGATAAAAATGTGCGATTAATTGCGATTAATCACGAGTTAACTATGCCATTAATGCGATTAATCGCGATTAAATATTTTAAGCGTTTGACAGCACTAATATATATATATTATATTATGTATAATATGTTATCTCGTACTGAACATGATTCAGAAGTAATTACATTTTTCCATCAGATGCTACAAACTATATTATGTCAAAGGATCATTTTTCAAATAAAATATGTATAACAAAAGTATCCTACTGTCTTTGCCAGATCCGGTCCAGAGACTATCAGATTGCCAGAAATGGTGACCAATCCACTGAGACAAACTTAACAAGATGTTTTTTTTAGCAATGGCATGTATATACAACATACAAACTGTTGTATATTATATTATTGGTGATATTATGGTGCACCAACAACAACAGTAATGGCAGCTGATAAAAGTTGGATTGCAACAACATCAATAAAAGTAGCTACCTGTCACTTTGGGTATGCAGATGTTGATGCAGTCAGATATGTTTGCAGAGCAAGATGTGTCACTGCAGCAGTTCAGGCTGTTGCACACTGCGTTACTCCACACGTATCCAAAGGAACAGTTGCATGTACTCTGATCCCCAACTATCTCACAAACTGCACACAGTCATCGACATTACATTTAGTCATTTAGCAGACGCTCTGATCCAGAGCGACTTACAGTAAGTACAGGGACATTCCCCCAGAGGCAAGTAGGGTGAAGTGCCTTGCCCAAGGACACAACGTCATTTAGCACGGCCGTGAATCAAACCGTCAACCTTCTGATTAATATCCCGATTCTTTAACCGCTCAGCCATCTGACTCCCCATCTGACGTCACCAACCAAACACACAAACATCGACACTATCAACCTAATAAACACTCACACAACCCAGTCATAACTAACCAAACACACAACAGTTGGTAAAGAACATTTATAATAAAAGTTGTGTTTAATGCTTTATATGAACTGGTCTTAATTTAATGTAATATCTAATGGTATTGGAACCCAGAATACTTGATCTACATTCTAATGCTGAGCTACAACTATCCTATACTTTACACAACTCACTCAAAGTGTATAATCTCTCACACCAAGCACACTATGGATAAAATAAAAAGAAGAATCATTGAACATCACCTGCTGTTAGGTTCAGCTTTGTGACAGAAAAGTTTCCTGGTTGTGATATCTGGGAGAGATTTAAGGAGCCCAAAACAGTTGAGATGTCCATCGTAACGTTGCTCTCTATCACAAACTCAGCGTGGTAGGTTTCTACCATCAGTGTGATGTGCAGGGATACACAGAGAAACCATATTTAGTTTGTTGGTTGAAATTGAGGTAGATTTTAAGATTGTGTTACTTTTACTGGAACCATACAACAGTCAGCTCTTCTGCTCTTCAGCACGTGATTAACTTTTAAGGAATCACTTTAAATGTAAAAAAAACTCACCGACTCCAATCGCCTAAATTAAAAAGACAGAAAGAGTTGATAAAAAGGCATCAATAACTTAATAATCATATATTGACCGTGGGATGGATTTCAGTTAGAAAATATCAGAAGTTCTATATATACTACTATATATATACTATATTTAACAATATCTTCAGAGCCTAGGTCCTTCAGGCCCTTGCATATGAAAGCCAGTGCAGTGTGAGACTCCAGAGCTGCTTACCTGAGTGGTGAGGGCTGTGCCACACAGCACAATTAGACCTGTTAGCCACATCTTCTATCTACAGAACAAATAGAATAATAATAAAATGTATTAACACCCAAGGATGCTTTACAGAGGAATATAACAATATACATAACATACAACATACATATAAACATACAGAATATAAAACAACTGATGTTGAAGTTGCCTAGACATTCATAAGGTAAAATACAATACAAAAAGAGGAGGGGTCAAATGAAGTCATGATATCATTAAGTGATATTACAGTGTGAATCCATGAAGATAAATGATTTGTCAGAAATATATAGAATGATATGGACAATATTTACCTTTAATTTGGATTTGTTACCTTTTGCAATCGAGATTTAAAAAATAATAATAATATCAAACTTTTATTGAAAATGTCCATGTGTCTCTTATCTCTTTTGAGCTCTTTGCTCGGAAGGGCGCAAGGGTCATAATCAAATTTAGTTTTGCATCATTATTTTGCATGGAGCTCAATGATAAACACAACACCTGGAAATAACATGTACTTAACTGACCAACAACATCATAATTTAACACACATGACTAATAGTGAGCATTATATACTGTTTAAAATTCAGTGTGTACCGAGTCTAAACTCAGGTTACCTTTAATGAACTATTACAGGGGGAAAAGCACTCAACAAATAGGTCCAGAACCAAGAAGAACAAAAGGGTGAGGGTTAGGGTTATCCACCCTCAGATAGGGTGAGGGTTAGGGTTATCCACCCTCAGATAGGGTTAGGGTTATCCACCCTCAGATAGGGTGAGGGTTATCCACCCTCAGATAGGGTGAGGGTTAGGGTTATCCACCCTCAGATAGGGTTAGGGTTATCCACCCTCAGATAGGGTGAGGGTTATCCACCCTCAGATAGGGTGAGGGTTAGGGTTATCCACCCTCAGATAGGGTTAGGGTTATCCACCCTCAGATAGGGTGAGGGTTAGGGTTATCCACCCTCAGATAGGGTTAGGGTTATCCACCCTCAGATAGGGTGAGGGTTATCCACCCTCAGATAGTTTACACTGTTATATTAGTAACGATTGAGATGTTAATGTTGCACCATAGTATTATTCTTGTTGTTGAACATGCATAGTAGCTGAGATGTGGTGAACATGCCTAGTAGCTGAGATGTGGTGAACATGCCTAGTAGCTGAGATGTGGTGAACATGCATAGTAGCTGAGATGTGGTGAACATGCATAGTAGCTGAGATGTGGTGAACATGCCTAGTAGCTGAGATGTGGTGAACATGCCTAGTAGCTGAGATGTGGTGAACATGCATAGTAGCTGAGATGTGGTGAACATGCATAGTAGCTGAGATGTGGTGAACATGCATAGTAGCTGAGATGTGGTGAACATGTCTAGTAGCTGAGATGTGGTGAACATGCCTAGTAGCTGAGATGTGGTGAACATGCCTAGTAGCTGAGATGTGGTGAACATGCATAGTAGCTGAGATGTGGTGAACATGCCTAGTAGCTGAGATGTGGTGAACATGCATAGTAGCTGAGATGTGGTGAACATGCATAGTAGCTGAGATGTGGTGAACATGCCTAGTAGCTGAGATGTGGTGAACATGCATAGTAGCTGAGATGTGGTGAACATGCATAGTAGCTGGGTTAGAACTAAACACCACAGAAATACTGTAGAACTCTGCCCTTCTGCTGTACTTGCTATGTACAGGATTTGTACGTTGCTTTAGATAAAAAATATTTGCTAAATTAATAAAATGTACATATAAGTGTTGTTTTTTTAACTATGTTGTTTACTTATTACGGTTACAAAAACAATATTAGTCCATAAACCAATGTCTCATCCCAAAATTATTATTATTATATTAATTAATATTTGTATTATTGAGGAAATACTTACCTTGATGGTCAAGTGGTACTTTGAGACTGGCTGGCTTGTAAGAATCAATACGCCAGGAACATCCTCCAGTTCCTCTGGTAGACTGTCAGGTCAGGAACAGCACAGGAGCAGAGAACCCTCAGGCAGGAGGGACGCTGCCTCCAACACTTATTTGCATTGATTGCATCAGTCAACACAGGCGTCCTATCTCCCATGAATATTTGTCTACCAAATCAAGACTCTCTCCTTCAGGAGGGTAAGGGTGATGTTTCAAGAAATGTCTGAGCTCTCCAGACAGTCTACATGTATTCATCGACTTTTTATCCAAAGCGACATACACGGAGGGGGTTTGAACTTGCAACCCCATGATCTGCAGTCAAATATTCTCCCACTTAACATTACCCCTCATCTCTGTCAGTGTCTCTTTAACCTCCTGTCTGCATGCCTGTAAAAACAGACCTAAGGAGGTGTGACTGTTTACCCTACAAAGAAATGTGCACCTGCTATTAAGTTGGGGTTACTGTTGATCTGCTGATGAACGAAGGGCAGTACATGGTCTTGTCTGTGTCTATAATTCATTGGAATGTCATCATGCCACAGATGCAGATATATATACGAACACTAAAGGATTGAGAGACTACATTTATACAATCTGTCAACTTCCTTCTTTCTGTCCATTAAACAGAAATACAGAAATACAGGAGGCACTGACAAACAGTCACTACTGTATCTGTCAATGCTCAGACAAGCACTGTAGCAAGCCCACCAGCATGCTACACATACATGGATGATCTTTCTCAACAGACTGGTTGGACGGCTACATACTATATATATATATTTTATTATTCAAACAAAGATCGGTGCATCGGTAGAGTTAGGTGGTTTTGGAGGTCATTTACATTTCCTTTCTTTTAATGAATTAAAGAATCAGTCAAACATGAATCATAAAAGAAATGGAGCCTAATTTTTTTATTAAGTGATATTTTCATTTGATGGTTCTGTACCCACAAACCAAGGACTCAGTAATATCACCTTACTGCCAGCTATTTACGGTCAGTGGTAAATGTGCAAATATTGAATGGGGCCTATGGCCTGGCTTACATCAATTATTTGCCTATATACAGATTTGGCAGGTTCGGCAGGTTGCTCTGATAATATGTCATTGTAGGCCTGAGTTCTACCTCTGTAGTGATCCACTCCTTCATGTACGAACACAGAACAATCCCAAGCCTGAACCACAATCAGCATATGTAAAACAGGCCACTGTCTCGTATGCTTTCAAACCGTGTGAAAACATCCTCACTACAGAGCATTCACCCTCCTTCTGGGTTTTAGGACTGAAGCAAAGTTCCTTCAAGCCATCTTTATTAGAAAAACTACAGTAAATTCAGTATTCTCATGTTAAATTATTTCTGAAGATTCTTGCTGATGATTTACAGCATAAAATAACTATTCACTCACAAAAGGCATGCTAATCTTGCTTGTCCACTGTTTTTGTCTTCAAGGTGAATGAGGTCAACTGGATCCTGTTCCTCATCTCAATGATTTGATTCGCAAACTAACCAAACTACAGGAGAAACATTATTTTTGCATTTTATTTATAGATCTTGGTACCCTGCAGTTTAGTTAGAAGATATGCCAGCATTTGATTTACATATTAAAAAGAATTACAATACAAAATGTTAGTAATTATTCACAAGTGTGATTATTTAACTGCCAGTCAATGTTATTTTCCAATTTATCCTAAATGAAAAACAATAATTTATAACATTATGACTGAAGTAATGCGTACAGTAATACCATAAGTCACAGACACTATACTGTATAGAAAAAATATATTTGTTTAGCCACATTTATTTAATTTAACAAATGGTAAAAAACATCTCTCAGTAGCTTTCAGTAATTCCTCACACATTAAAGGTCTGACTGCATCTGGGCCTTCAGACCTAGAGATTACCACCAAAATTAAATACGTTTGTTAGAAACCTTTCTAGACTGTTGGTCCAAATATTTTGCTTAATAATAAATAAATAAATGACACACATTGTTAAACTGATTTTACAACAATGAAAAAAATGCTTTAAATCACAACATAATATGATTAAAGTGCTAAGTATAATATTATGTTAGTGCAATGATACTGTGAGGCTAATTACTGCTTTATTTCTAAATTAAACGAGTACATTTAATACATACATTTTATATTGTATGATCTTACAGTAAATTAACATCAGATGTTGATGAAAGACTCTGTAACGGCGGAGCTGCTGGCGTTTGCAACTTCAGAGACGTTGTAGACATCTGAGGAACAGAAAGGAGTCAGGACAGGTACAGGACAGGTACAGGACAGGGACAGGACAGGTACAGGAGAAGGACAGGACAGGTACAGGACAGGTACAGGACAGGTACAGGACAGGTACAGGTACAGGACAGGTACAGGACAGGTACAGGACAGGACAGGTACAGGACAGGTACAGGAGAGGGACAGGTACAGGTACAGGACAGTTACAGGACAGGTACAGGACAGGAACAGGAAAGGTACAGGTACAGGACAGGTACAGGACAGGTACAAGACAGGTACAGGACAGGTAGAGGACAGGAACAGGTACAGGACAGGTACAAGTACAGGACAGGTACAGGACAGCTACAGGACAGGTACAGGAACAAGTACAGTACAGGACAGGTACAGGAAAGGTACAGGTCAGGTACAGGACAGGTACAGGATAGGACAGGGACAGGTACAGGGCAGGTACAGGACAGGTACAGCAGTTTTTGTTAAACACAAAAAAACTAGCTTCCATATGGTGAGATACCTTTATAACTGAAGCGTTGCATTAATACTATAAATCACAGACACTATACTGTTTTGGTACTGTATTGTTGATATTTTACCCATGCCTCAAAACAGTCAATCCTATTTCATACCAGGAGGTTTGTGTAATTACATTGATGTAATTCGTTAAAGGCCTTATTCAGGTGGCCTTTTGCGGTATTGATTGATGATTTGTATAATGTATCAAAGTATGTTGATAACTTACTTCTTCTCCGCATTCTTCTGAGTATGTCCAAGGCACTGGAGGATGATGGCCCAGCGCTGGTGCTGCGAGTCTGGAAGCACCACAAGGTGGAACATGTTAATATGACTCAGGATGAGAGCAGTACAAGGTGGAACATGTTAACAAGACTTACAGAACCACACCAGTACAAGGTGGAACATGTTAATATGACTCAGGATGAGAGGTGGAACATGTGACCACACCTCACATGACCACACCAGTAATGCCACTGGGCCATGAAAGTCCCAGATATTGGCTTTGGATAAAGCATCTGCTTACTGAACGTAATGTATGTAGTTAGTTAGATGTGTTTGTATAACGTGGACAAGGTGGACTTACCCCGGTACCCTGTGTGCTTCCACTGGCTCCTCGGAACAGTCTAGTTATTGCTGCCCGGATCTATAAAATATGGATATACATATTGTGAATATGTCAAATACAACACAAATCTATGTTTAAATGGACACAACTTAATGTATACATTGTAAGAATGAAATGTAAGAATGCTATTTACCTTGCTATCTAAAAGTGTTCCAAACACCAAAATGAAGAAACCCTATGAGAAATTGGAGACAAGTGCATTTGTAAAATGAACTTGATAATTTTCACACAGTATACAATACTCAATAAAGCTCTATAGTTAATGTGTGTATGTGGTATATGTATAATTAGTGTATATAAATATAAAATACTGATATATAATAAGAAAATATGTGCAAGGGGTTAACAAAGCAGAAACAAAGAACAAGCAATTTAATTTACCTGTAAGGAATTGAAGAAAGCAAAAGCAACATGTGTTCCAAAGTTATTGTAGTCCACCAATGTTCCCACTCCCAGTGCCCAGGTAAGTCCAAAGAAGGGTGTGAGAATGGCCAGACACCTGGCGATGACCACTAATGTGTTCTTCTCATCAGGCTGGGCAGTGTCCCCAACACCTCTCCTCAGCATTTTGTACAGAACCACGATGAGGATTAAGAAGTTGATGAGCACTATACTAAGGGCTGGGATCACAAACGCCAGGAGAGCCTTGCTACTGTCCCAGTTCAGCCAGCAGGCCATCTCTGTATCATTCCTTATGTATGTCTCATTAGGGGCTGTGGAAGCCACCGTGACAACAGCTATGATGAGAGGTGCTCCGTAGCCCACAGAGAAGCCAATGGCCAGCATGGTGGACTTTGACATGTGGGAGAAGACCATGATGGTCCTGTAGAACAGTAGGAGGCCTGAGATGAGCATCCAGAAGAACAGAGACAGGTAGAAAAAGTGAATGAAGAATGTTGCCGAGCTGCATGCAGCATATTTGTCTTCCCCTGGATTGGCTGAAATGGAAGCTCCGATGATGAACCAGATGTCTGCTATCAGGAGAGAGACAGCGATGTTCACTATGGAGACGTGCCGCATGTAGGAGGTGCTGTTCCGGGTCATGCTCTTCCAGACACAAGCTTCAATGATCAGACACACAACCAGGCTTCCCATAGAGATGCCCACTCCAATGTAGGTGATGATGTCCAACACTTTTTGCTCTTCATCACTAAAGCCTTCATTGGATGGTGACATTAGGATGGAGAAAGAAGTCAGATGGTTGCAGTTACAGGTGACGGTTTCATTGTCTTCAGACTGCAGATGACATCCTTCATCATCCCATCCCCCCAGATCAAAGCTCCAGAATACACACTTTACGTTAGCTAATGATTTATTCAAATTCAATTTTTCAAAGCTCAGAGAGACATTTCTGACGGTTCCGTTTAACCTAACGAGCAGCACGTTTCCATTGATAATGGTACCGTTGACAGTCTGATTTCTGCCATTTCTGGCAGGCAAGACGTTGTCCAGGGTGGTGAAGGCGATAGTGTTAATGAAGTTGTTGCTGGAGGTAATCTGTGGAATATCTAAGCCAACACTGGAGCTCTGTTCTGAGCTGAAGGAATTGTCACTGAACTTTGTTCTTGTCAGGACCATGGTGCTTGTGTTAAAGACAAAGGGGTCCCCTTGTAGAACCCCAGTGATGGTTTCTAGGGACCCCAGTAAAATAGAGCTGGTGTTGCTAGTGTTACCAGTGTTGCCAGACGTGTCTGCATTTAGCTGACCCCAGGAATCCTGTGCTCCTACTGAAATGAGTACATTAACTGATTTAAGAAAACCCTGTGGGTAGAAAAATTAAGTCATTTAAGCTGCAATAAAACTGATTTGTTTCAAAATATTGTCAGACTAGAATAACCTTGATTTAATGTAAATGTCAAATTAGCAGTGAAGTATTGTACATAATTGTTTGCATTCAACATACCTCCATAACATCGCGACTGACATTAGTAGAAACAGACGCCACATTCTTCAAAATCGTAACGAGGATGGATATAGTAGCAGTGGAACTTTCAATGTCCTTTTGATTCCCCTCTGTAGTATTTTGAAGATCCTTGACAAAATCAGGAACCCCTTCCTCCTGTAAAGACTACATGAAAACAGAAGAAATGGGACAAAAAAATCAAAGTATGAAAGTCATATACATAAAGTATATTATAAACACTTATAAACATATTATAAACACTGAATAATTAACAAATACTTTAAATGCTCATTGGTGTATCATAGTACAGTACCTCTGAGTCGGTCTGTAGGTTGAGAATCACAATCAAGACACAAGTGTCCCGTCTGTCTACCCAATCTACACCATCACAAACTGCCTGAATAAATCCTTCTTTGTCAGATCCACATTTTATTACTGATACATCATCTTTTCGTCCAACGCCGAACTCATCATTTTTACAATTTACATCTGCAAATAGATTCACTGTTAATAGCAGGCAAATCAAGCATCAAACATAGGAAATCAAGCATCAAACATTGGAAATCAACTTTGAAACATAGGGTGAATGTTATAGGGTTAAGGTTATAGGTATTCATGTAGAATAGGGTTATAGGTATTATGGTTAGGGTTATAGGTATTCATGTTGAATACATCTCTTACCTTCTGTAAAAATAGTCAGTTTTGTTTTTACACTATAGCCAGATGCATCTTTGACTTGGCAGACAAAGTCTGTTACTGTATTTTCACAAGGATCAGGCATAGAGACAGTACATGTGACGCAGTAGTCTTGAAATCCAACTGTGAGAAACATATTGCAAAATAAGTAGCTACTCACATTCAACATAAATATAATGGTCATTAGCATGATACATTAACATAATGTTAGTGTTGGATAACATTACTCTGATAAATAGGTTCATATTCACCTGATTCCACATTGGACTGGCCTATCCACTCGACTTGATACAGTTTCTGTACACAACACTCAAGAGGAGTGCTTCCCCCCACCTCACACTGTGAGTTGACTTGGGTTGGGGCTCGGACATTAGGAGCGTCATTAACTAATCACATTTCCTGTCTGATGGAAATCTACGCTTGATCCCTTCAGAGTGCATTCATAAAGACCTGAAGTAAAGGGACAAATACATCTACAGTATAAACACACTGACTGGCACTTAAATAATCACACTTTTCATTTTTTACTTCGAGCTTTGAATTTGATGGATGATTTGACTTTTAGATTTAACGTTTTTTCAACAGAGAATATAAAATGACAACTCAACCACAATTACACCAGGAAACAAGTACTCCAATAAAGCATCCAGTAGGCAGCCTACAGACACTGTGTGATACACAGTACCTACCCATGGGAGGTAAGATTCCTTTGTTCATTACATCATAGTTGATGGATAACCCTGCCCTGTTCATTACATCATAATTGATGGATAACCCTAACCTGTTCATTACATCATAATTGATGGATAACCCTGCCCTGTTCATTACATCATAATTGATGGATAACCCTGCCCTGTTCATTACATCATAATTGATGGATAACCCTGCCCTGTTCATTACATCATAATTGATGGATAACCCTGCCCTGTTCATTACATCATAGTTGATGGATAACCCTGCCCTGTTCATTACATCATAGTTGATGGGTAACTTTAATCTGCCCCATTTATATCGTATTACTCACCAGCATCCCTAGGACTAGTGTTTTTAACCGTCAGTGTCTTGCTTTGATTGTCGATGATAAATTTTGAATTGCCAGATATATCTTTTCCCTTTACTTTCCATGTAACTCCCAAGTCTTCCGTCATGATGAAAGGAGGAGGGCCGCATGTGAGCGTCAGAGTGAGACCAGGGTACATGGGCTTGGGGGTGTAAGGTAAGGGAACAGGGCCTGGACATACGGAGCAGGGTTTTAGAGAGTTTAAGACCTTATTCATTTAATGAAAATGTAAACGTGTAAGAGAGTGAGAACAACAAAGAGATGGATTATCATCGTCTTACTTTGATAAGTGGTTTTAAAAGAGTCAGTCCTAACAATGAACTCAGGTGCCAGTGCTGCTATGAGCCCTGATTCAACACTTTTGATATCAGCAAGGTTTGTGTTAGCCGTTACGACTTCAAAGT
This sequence comes from Thaleichthys pacificus, assembly GCA_023658055.1. Taxonomy (NCBI): domain Eukaryota; kingdom Metazoa; phylum Chordata; class Actinopteri; order Osmeriformes; family Osmeridae; genus Thaleichthys; species Thaleichthys pacificus. The sequence continues at coordinate 18,897,366 of CM042869.1, read as the reverse complement.
CCACAATCACACTTCCCGACCTGTAAAAAAAATAAGAAAAAACAAGAGATATATTTACGCTTATGATTTAAGTGATGAGCTGACAAATATTGCTAATATTGATACAGTTCTATATTGTACATAGTATATTTCACACAAATGAGCAAACTATAATATTAGACAAACATGATTTCCAAAATGTTATCCAGGCTAACAGCAACACAGCTGCCAAAGGCAGGAAGGGAAGCTCCTTATGCATAAGTTAGTCGCTTCTCAACTTTAGGGTTAGTTATAACTCATGTTTCAGGTTAGTTATACAAGTTATGGTAAGTAGCCTAAGACTTGCACTAAGATGTTCTTGCACGCCATAATAATTTATCAAAACAACACATTAATTTAATAGAATACACAATTGTAATTACAGTCAGTCAATCTCCTGGTGCCTCATTGATGGGGCAGTGATATTTATAACTCATGCGTAGTACATGAGTTAACTAACCCTAAAGCCATACGAGTTATAACTAACCCTAAAGCCATAAGAGTTATAACTAACCCTAAAGCCATACGAGTTATAACTAACCCTAAAGCCATAAGAGTTATAACTAACCCTAAAGCCATAAGAGTTATAACTAACCCTAAAGCCATAAGAGTTATAACTAACCCTAAAGCCATAAGAGTTATAACTAACCCTAAAGCCATAAGAGTTATAACTAACCCTAAAGCCATAAGAGTTATAACTAACCCTAAAGCCATAAGAGTTATAACTAACCCTAAAGCCATAAGAGTTATAACTAACCCTAAAGCCATAAGAGTTATAACTAACCCTAAAGCCATAAGAGTTATAACTAACCCTAAAGCCACGTTTTCATTTGTTTAATTAGTTGTTGTTGTAAACTGCAACGGTCTTATGCACCTCTGTACTTTGGTATGGTATACCTTATATATCTTGTATACCTTTTATACCATGTATATCTTGTATACCTTATATATCTTGTATATCTTGTATACCTTGTATATCTTGTATACAGTATATATCTTGTATATCTTGTATACCTTGTATATCTTGTATACAGTATATATCTTGTATATCTTGTATACCTTGTATATCTTGTATACCGTATATATCTTGTATATCTTGTATACCTTGTATATCTTGTATACCGTATATATCTTGTATATCTTGTATACCGTATATATCGTCGTATATAAGTCGGCTGGCCTTCATCTTTTTATTTATTGGAAATGTGGTATTCCTCTTGTTCACAGGGTGTTAAATGTTAGAACTGAGTTTGGTTAAACGACTTTTATGTACTCTTCACCATTGTATTGAACTCCTTTACGATATTGCCTTTTACTGGATGAAATGGTTTCAAAATCATTTAAGCATTTTGAGGCTGATTTCATGATTTTCAGATTGTTTACATTAGTGTATGATCCCACTATGCTGCTGAGATTTTCATGTTTGTATTTTTTGGCTTCATGTTGCCTGTGATAATGTAAAGACGCAGTGCTGCTTAATCAAAAGATAATCCTCAATGAATCCTTCATGGGTTAAAAAAGGTTAAACAATCAAAACACATGCTCTGAATAGTTGTAGTAAAACAAACAGTACCTGAATTTCTTTATAGTTGCCGACAAAAAACCTGGAGTTTTCCCATACTGCTGCCGGAGCTGGGAGAAAACAGAGCTGTTAATAAACTTTGAGTAAAAGCAGAACTCTCTGTACATTAAATCTCAACATGGAATTTCAGTTCAATGTCTTGAATCATGTTCTTACCTTTGGTTCAATCCTGTTTTTTAAATTATTGTATTCATAGCTCGTAATGTCATTTAGGTCATTTGTAAATGACCTAGTCAAACTGAACTGCATGTTCCACACAACTTCTACAGAAAACATCAAAGAATAATTGAAATTAAAATGTATTTGCGTCTCACAGCAAGCAATTCAAGTAATTCTTTCCAGTGGTACACAATATGCATTACAAAAAACTATCTTATATTACATATTAATCTTATATATACACATCTAATAGTAAATTAATCATTGTTGAGGCTTATTTTTATGTAGAAATATTTTTTTTATGTATTCATTTAGTTGACGCTTTTCTCCAAATACAGTAAAATGCTCTTCAACATGCACAGCTGTCAAGTTTTACTTGCCTGTTGTGGGGGGCAGGGCGGTGCCTGGGGTTGTGGGGGGCAGGGTAGTGGTCTGTTGGGTTGTGGGGGTCAGGGTAGTATTCTGTTGGGTTGTGGGGGTCAGGGTAGTGGTCTGTTGGGTTGTGGGGGTCAGGGTAGTATTCTGTTGGGTTGTGGGGGTCAGGGTAGTGCCTGGGGTTGTGGGGGGCAGGGTAGTGCCTGGGGTTGTGGGGGTCAGGGTAGTGTTCTGTTGGGTGGTGGGGGTCAGGGTAGTGTTCTGTTGGGTGGTGGGGGTCAGGGTAGTGTTCTGTTGGGTGGTGGGGGTCAGGGTAGTGTTCTGTTGGGTGGTGGGGGTCAGGGTAGTGTTCTGTTGGGTGGTGGGGGTCAGGGTAGTGTTCTGTTGGGTTGTGGGGGTCAGGGTAGTGTTCTGTTGGGTGGTGGGGGTCAGGGTAGTGTTCTGTTGGGTGGTGGGGGTCAGGGTAGTGTTCTGTTGGGTGGTGGGGGTCAGGGTAGTGTTCTGTTGGGTGGTGGGGGTCAGGGTAGTGTTCTGTTGGGTGGTGGGGGTCAGGGTAGTGTTCTGCTGGGTGGTGGGGGTCAGGGTAGTGTTCTGTTGGGTGGTGGGGGTCAGGGTAGTGTTCTGTTGGGTGGTGGGGGTCAGGGTAGTGTTCTGCTGGGTGGTGGGGGTCAGGGTAGTGTTCTGTTGGGTGGTGGGGGTCAGGGTAGTGTTCTGTTGGGTGGTGGGGGTCAGGGTAGTGTTCTGCTGGGTGGTGGGGGTCAGGGTAGTGTTCTGTTGGGTGGTGGGGGTCAGGGTAGTGTTATGCTGGGTGGTGGGGGTCAGGGTAGTGTTCTGTTGGGTGGTGGGGGTCAGGGTAGTGTTCTGTTGGATGGTGGGGGTCAGGGTAGTGTTCTGTTGGGTGGTGGGGGTCAGGGTAGTGTTCTGCTGGGTGGTGGGGGTCAGGGTAGTGTTCTGTTGGGTGGTGGGGGTCAGGGTAGTGTTCTGCTGGGTGGTGGGGGTCAGGGTAGTGGTCTGTTGGGTTGTGGGCGTCAGGGTAGTGTTCTGCTGGGTGGTGGGGGTCAGGGTAGTGTTCTGTTGGGTGGTGGGGGTCAGGGTAGTGTTCTGTTGGGTGGTGGGGGTCAGGGTAGTGTTCTGTTGGGTGGTGGGGGTCAGGGTAGTGTTCTGTTGGGTGGTGGGGGTCAGGGTAGTGTTCTGTTGGGTGGTGGGGGTCAGGGTAGTGTTCTGTTGGGTGGTGGGGGTCAGGGTAGTGTTCTGTTGGGTGGTGGGGGTCAGGGTAGTGTTCTGTTGGGTGGTGGGGGTCAGGGTAGTGTTCTGTTGGGTGGTGGGGGTCAGGGTAGTGTTCTGTTGGGTGGTGGGGGTCAGGGTAGTGTTCTGTTGGGTGGTGGGGGTCAGGGTAGTGTTCTGTTGGGTGGTGGGGGTCAGGGTAGTGTTCTGCTGGGTGGTGGGGGTCAGGGTAGTGTTCTGTTGGGTGGTGGGGGTCAGGGTAGTGTTCTGTTGGGTGGTGGGGGTCAGGGTAGTGTTCTGTTGGGTGGTGGGGGTCAGGGTAGTGTTCTGTTGGGTGGTGGGGGTCAGGGTAGTGTTCTGTTGGGTGGTGGGGGTCAGGGTAGTGTTCTGTTGGGTGGTGGGGGTCAGGGTAGTGTTCTGTTGGGTGGTGGGGGTCAGGGTAGTGTTCTGTTGGGTGGTGGGGGTCAGGGTAGTGTTCTGTTGGGTGGTGGGGGTCAGGGTAGTGTTCTGCTGGGTGGTGGGGGTCAGGGTAGTGTTCTGTTGGGTGGTGGGGGTCAGGGTAGTGTTCTGTTGGGTGGTGGGGGTCAGGGTAGTGTTCTGCTGGGTTGTCAAATCAGTTGTGGAAGCATCTAAAACAAAAGACACACACCAGATTGGTGATTATTACTGTAGTGTAGGCATATTATTGTTTGATTCTGCAGATCACAAATCTTTCACACAAAATATATATTATTATTTTGTGTATATGATGGCACATACTTGTTGTTGGTGCCAATGATGTAGAGCCTGTAAGTGGAAATATTATTGATTATTAATGTTATTGTAATGTCAGCACATTATTTTAGTTCAGGTAATTTATGTGGTATTCATGTGAATTAGTTTGATCCTTTCTTTTTGATTTACACAAAAATACTGTTCCACTAAAGTTCCAACTTACTTGTGATTTGAGGAGTGGATGATGGAAAATCTGCAAGGAAGAGAGAAAGAATCTGTACCCAAGCCAACAAGTGATACCTCCTTCCTTTGAATCCTAGCTTTGTGGCATAGCACATACTATTGAAACTGAACTTTCTTTTTTTGGGAGATGATATGTGTAATTGGTGTAGCTACAAATGTTGGCCAATAGGGGGACATAGATTGTTTAGAAAGTTAATGTTGTTGAACACTGTGAACTGGGCGGAAATTTACTCGGACATTGTTGGTGTTCAGTGCCCATGCTTGACTTTGGGACAGTTCACCCCGAAAATAAATCTTGAAAAAAGAATCCACTCCTTGTACCACGTTGAGCCAACTCACTCACTCACTCACTTTCATCTTTATATGATCACCTGTATACCACCTGCGATTTACATGTGGTAGGTTGGTTACTACTAGGTTATTATCGTACCTGTTATTATCGTAGATGGAGAAACTGTCGTTGTTAGACATGCTGTAAAGTCTGTTGGGTAAAGCAACACAAATGTATTAATCAAACATCTAAGCTTGGTTAATAGATGTACAGATTCAGTTGCAGTGGTGTTTCTTAGTTTGACTGGGTTAGGGTTAGAAAAAAATTATTGGCTCTTAAAAACAGTTGCCATTAAAACCACTGAATGATTTTGCTGTTACAATAACATCCTTAATACTAAGTACACATCAAATTTAAAGTGTTTATGTCACAATAGAAAGAAAAGCCAAAATGTTAATCAAGATGTTTCGATACGTACTTTGTTGAAGTACTGACTGACAGAACTGTCCGTCTGCAGGAATGGCGTTGATGCAGCTGCACGTGTCAGTTGTAATGTTAGAACATCGTCCGTAGGTGGCACACTTGTCACATGACCAGCGATACTGGTCCTCACACCTACACTGGTACCCAGTAGCGACTGGGTAGCAAACTGTCGATGGAAAACCACATTGACAAACATGAATACCTGTAACGGAGGCGAGCACATCCTATCACTTTCTAAATGTATTTGTGTTTTTACCAGTAGAGATGTTGACATCTGTGATTTGAATCAGGTTGTTGATGCTGATGGGGAAAATGTTGCTACTCAGAATTGATCTCAGTTGTTCCAACGCTGCAACATTGGTGGTGTTCACCTCAATGTCGATGAGGTAATAAAATACTGGAGGGACTGAGGAAAGAAAAAAGGAATGTTTGTTGATTAGAGGTAACTAAACCGCACACAGACACAGGGAGAGAAATAGACTGAACCCACTGATCACTTTTATCCAAACCAACGTACAAATACTGCATATAGAAAGTACAGCACCAGATCAAGGATCAGTACTGCAGAGTTCTACAGTATTTAGGTGGTCGGAGTCAAGGAACGGGCTGTATTTAACAGGCACATCACAAAGTAACCACATCCCAGCTGTCAGAGATGATACTTACTGGCTGTTGTGGTCGGGTTTGCAGTGCTACTCTGACTGGTGAATGCTGTTGTGTTGGCAACTGAGGAAAGATTGAGAGGAATGTTCACTGGTCTGTGCTGGACTTCAAAATGAATCGTATTATACAGTTGGCCTTTTAACTGGGAGATCTTCTGATTTGAAAAGTACCTGTTGTTGTCATCGGAGGGACTGTTGTGGCAAGACAGGTTGTAAAGTCTGTTAATGGAAAAGATATCAGGAAAAAAATTTTTATTTAATGATCTTTCAGCATTATTGGCTCTTAAAAACAGTTGCCATTAAAACCACTGAATGATTTTGCTGTTACAATGACATCCTTAATACTAAGTACACATCAAATTTAAAGTGTTTATGTCACAATAGAAAGAAAACACAAAATGTTAATCAAGATGTTTCGATACGTACTTTGTTGAAGTACTGACTGACAGAACTGTCCGTCTGCAGGAATGGCGTTGATGCAGCTGCACGTGTCAGTTGTAATGTTAGAACATCGTCCGTAGGTGGCACACTTGTCACATGACCAGCGATACTGGTCCTCACACCTACACTGGTACCCAGTAGCGACTGGGTAGCAAACTGTCGATGGAAAACCACATTGACAAACATGAATACCTGTAACGGAGGCGAGCACATCCTATCACTTTCTAAATGTATTTGTGTTTTTACCAGTAGAGATGTTGACATCTGTGATTTGAATCAGGTTGTTGATGCTGATGGGGAAAATGTTGCTACTCAGAATTGATCTCAGTTGTTCCAACGCTGCAACATTGGTGGTGTTCACCTCAATGTCGATGAGGTAATAAAATACTGGAGGGACTGAGGAAAGAAAAAAGGAATGTTTGTTGATTAGAGGTAACTAAACCGCACACAGACACAGGGAGAGAAATAGACTGAACCCACTGATCACTTTTATCCAAACCAACGTACAAATACTGCATATAGAAAGTACAGCACCAGATCAAGGATCAGTACTGCAGAGTTCTACAGTATTTAGGTGGTCGGAGTCAAGGAACGGGCTGTATTTAACAGGCACATCACAAAGTAACCACATCCCAGCTGTCAGAGATGATACTTACTGGCTGTTGTGGTCGGGTTTGCAGTGCTACTCTGACTGGTGAATGCTGTTGTGTTGGCAACTGAGGAAAGATTGAGAGGAATGTTCACTGGTCTGTGCTGGACTTCAAAATGAATCGTATTATACAGTTGGCCTTTTAACTGGGAGATCTTCTGATTTGAAAAGTACCTGTTGTTGTCATCGGAGGGACTGTTGTGGCAAGACAGGTTGTAAAGTCTGTTAATGGAAAAGATATCAGGAAAAAAAATTTTATTTAATGATCTTTCAGCATTATTGGCTCTTAAAAACAGTTGCCATTAAAACCACTGAATGATTTTGCTGTTACAATGACATCCTTAATACTAAGTACACATCAAATTTAAAGTGTTTATGTCACAATAGAAAGAAAACACAAAATGTTAATCAAGATGTTTCGATTCGTACTTTGTTGAAGTACTGACTGACAGAACTGTCCGTCTGCAGGAATGGCGTTGATGCAGCTGCACGTGTCAGTTGTAATGTTAGAACATCGTCCGTAGGTGGCACACTTGTCACATGACCAGCGATACTGGTCCTCACACCTACACTGGTACCCAGTAGCGACTGGGTAGCAAACTGTCGATGGAAAACCACATTGACAAACATGAATACCTGTAACGGAGGCGAGCACATCCTATCACTTTCTAAATGTATTTGTGTTTTTACCAGTAGAGATGTTGACATCTGTGATTTGAATCAGGTTGTTGATGCTGATGGGGAAAATGTTGCTACTCAGAATTGATCTCAGTTGTTCCAACGCTGCAACATTGGTGGTGTTCACCTCAATGTCGATGAGGTAATAAAATACTGGAGGGACTGAGGAAAGAAAAAAGGAATGTTTGTTGATTAGAGGTAACTAAACCTCACACAGACACAGGGAGAGAAATAGACTGAACCCACTGATCACTTTTATCCAAACCAACGTACAAATACTGCATATAGAAAGTACAGCACCAGATCAAGGATCAGTACTGCAGAGTTCTACAGTATTTAGGTGGTCGGAGTCAAGGAACGGGCTGTATTTAACAGGCACATCACAAAGTAACCACATCCCAGCTGTCAGAGATGATACTTACTGGCTGTTGTGGTCGGGTTTGCAGTGCTACTCTGACTGGTGAATGCTGTTGTGTTGGCAACTGAGGAAAGATTGAGAGGAATGTTCACTGGTCTGTGCTGGACTTCAAAATGAATCGTATTATACAGTTGGCCTTTTAACTGGGAGATCTTCTGATTTGAAAAGTACCTGTTGTTGTCATCGGAGGGACTGTTGTGGCAAGACAGGTTGTAAAGTCTGTTAATGGAAAAGATATCAGGAAAAAAATAAAATAATTTATGATCTTTCAGCATTATTGGCTCTTAAAAACAGTTGCCATTAAAACCACTGAATGATTTTGCTGTTACAATAACATCCTTAATACTAAGTACACATCAAATTTAAAGTGTTTATGTCACAATAGAAAGAAAAACCAAAATGTTAATCAAGATGTTTCGATACGTACTTTGTTGAAGTACTGACTGACAGAACTGTCCGTCTGCAGGAATGGCGTTGATGCAGCTGCACGTGTCAGTTGTAATGTTAGAACATCGTCCGTAGGTGGCACACTTGTCACATGACCAGCGATACTGGTCCTCACACCTACACTGGTACCCAGTAGCGACTGGGTAGCAAACTGTCGATGGAAAACCACATTGACAAACATGAATACCTGTAACGGAGGCGAGCACATCCTATCACTTTCTAAATGTATTTGTGTTTTTACCAGTAGAGATGTTGACATCTGTGATTTGAATCAGGTTGTTGATGCTGATGGGGAAAATGTTGCTACTCAGAATTGATCTCAGTTGTTCCAACGCTGCAACATTGGTGGTGTTCACCTCAATGTCGATGAGGTAATAAAATACTGGAGGGACTGAGGAAAGAAAAAAGGAATGTTTGTTGATTAGAGGTAACTAAACCTCACACAGACACAGGGAGAGAAATAGACTGAACCCACTGATCACTTTTATCCAAACCAACAATAAAATACTGGAGGGACTGAGGAAAGAAAAAAGGAATGTTTGTTGATTAAAGGTAACTAAACCTCACACAGACACAGGGAGAGAAATAGACTGAACCCACTGATCACTTTTATCCAAACCAACGTACAAATACTGCATATAGAAAGTACAGCACCAGATCAAGGATCAGTACTGCAGAGTTCTACAGTATTTAGGTGGTCGGAGTCAAGGAACGGGCTGTATTTAACAGGCACATCACAAAGTAACCACATCCCAGCTGTCAGAGATGATACTTACTGGCTGTTGTGGTCGGGTTTGCAGTGCTACTCTGACTGGTGAATGCTGTTGTGTTGGCAACTGAGGAAAGATTGAGAGGAATGTTCACTGGTCTGTGCTGGACTTCAAAATGAATCGTATTATACAGTTGGCCTTTTAACTGGGAGATCTTCTGATTTGAAAAGTACCTGTTGTTGTCATCGGAGGGACTGTTGTGGCAAGACAGGTTGTAAAGTCTGTTAATGGAAAAGATATCAGGAAAAAAAATATTTATTTAATGATCTTTCAGCATTATTGGCTCTTAAAAACAGTTGCCATTAAAACCACTGAATGATTTTGCTGTTACAATGACATCCTTAATACTAAGTACACATCAAATTTAAAGTGTTTATGTCACAATAGAAAGAAAAACCAAAATGTTAATCAAGATGTTTCTATACGTACTTTGTTGAAGTACTGACTGACAGAACTGTCCGTCTGCAGGAATGGCGTTGATGCAGCTGCACGTGTCAGTTGTAATGTTAGAACATCGTCCGTAGGTGGCACACTTGTCACATGACCAGCGATACTGGTCCTCACACCTACACTGGTACCCAGTAGCGACTGGGTAGCAAACTGTCGATGGAAAACCACATTGACAAACATGAATACCTGTAACGGAGGCGAGCACATCCTATCACTTTCTAAATGTATTTGTGTTTTTACCAGTAGAGATGTTGACATCTGTGATTTGAATCAGGTTGTTGATGCTGATGGGGAAAATGTTGCTACTCAGAATTGATCTCAGTTGTTCCAACGCTGCAACATTGGTGGTGTTCACCTCAATGTCGATGAGGTAATAAAATACTGGAGGGACTGAGGAAAGAAAAAAGGAATGTTTGTTGATTAGAGGTAACTAAACCTCACACAGACACAGGGAGAGAAATAGACTGAACCCACTGATCACTTTTATCCAAACCAACAATAAAATACTGGAGGGACTGAGGAAAGAAAAAAGGAATGTTTGTTGATTAAAGGTAACTAAACCTCACACAGACACAGGGAGAGAAATAGACTGAACCCACTGATCACTTTTATCCAAACCAACGTACAAATACTGCATATAGAAAGTACAGCACCAGATCAAGGATCAGTACTGCAGAGTTCTACAGTATTTAGGTGGTCGGAGTCAAGGAACGGGCTGTATTTAACAGGCACATCACAAAGTAACCACATCCCAGCTGTCAGAGATGATACTTACTGGCTGTTGTGGTCGGGTTTGCAGTGCTACTCTGACTGGTGAATGCTGTTGTGTTGGCAACTGAGGAAAGATTGAGAGGAATGTTCACTGGTCTGTGCTGGACTTCAAAATGAATCGTATTATACAGTTGGCCTTTTAACTGGGAGATCTTCTGATTTGAAAAGTACCTGTTGTTGTCATCGGAGGGACTGTTGTGGCAAGACAGGTTGTAAAGTCTGTTAATGGAAAAGATATCAGGAAAAAAAATATTTATTTAATGATCTTTCAGCATTATTGGCTCTTAAAAACAGTTGCCATTAAAACCACTGAATGATTTTGCTGTTACAATGACATCCTTAATACTAAGTACACATCAAATTTAAAGTGTTTATGTCACAATAGAAAGAAAACACAAAATGTTAATCAAGATGTTTCGATTCGTACTTTGTTGAAGTACTGACTGACAGAACTGTCCGTCTGCAGGAATGGCGTTGATGCAGCTGCACGTGTCAGTTGTAATGTTAGAACATCGTCCGTAGGTGGCACACTTGTCACATGACCAGCGATACTGGTCCTCACACCTACACTGGTACCCAGTAGCGACTGGGTAGCACACTGTCGATGGAAAACCACATTGACAAACATGAATACCTGTAACGGAGGCGAGCACATCCTATCACTTTCTAAATGTATTTGTGTTTTTACCAGTAGAGATGTTGACATCTGTGATTTGAATCAGGTTGTTGATGCTGATGGGGAAAATGTTGCTACTCAGAATTGATCTCAGTTGTTCCAACGCTGCAACATTGGTGGTGTTCACCTCAATGTCGATGAGGTAATAAAATACTGGAGGGACTGAGGAAAGAAAAAAGGAATGTTTGTTGATTAGAGGTAACTAAACCTCACACAGACACAGGGAGAGAAATAGACTGAACCCACTGATCACTTTTATCCAAACCAACGTACAAATACTGCATATAGAAAGTACAGCACCAGATCAAGGATCAGTACTGCAGAGTTCTACAGTATTTAGGTGGTCGGAGTCAAGGAACGGGCTGTATTTAACAGGCACATCACAAAGTAACCACATCCCAGCTGTCAGAGATGATACTTACTGGCTGTTGTGGTCGGGTTTGCAGTGCTACTCTGACTGGTGAATGCTGTTGTGTTGGCAACTGAGGAAAGATTGAGAGGAATGTTCACTGGTCTGTGCTGGACTTCAAAATGAATCGTATTATACAGTTGGCCTTTTAACTGGGAGATCTTCTGATTTGAAAAGTACCTGTTGTTGTCATCGGAGGGACTGTTGTGGCAAGACAGGTTGTAAAGTCTGTTAATGGAAAAGATATCAGGAAAAAAAATATTTATTTAATGATCTTTCAGCATTATTGGCTCTTAAAAACAGTTGCCATTAAAACCACTGAATGATTTTGCTGTTACAATGACATCCTTAATACTAAGTACACATCAAATTTAAAGTGTTTATGTCACAATAGAAAGAAAACACAAAATGTTAATCAAGATGTTTCGATTCGTACTTTGTTGAAGTACTGACTGACAGAACTGTCCGTCTGCAGGAATGGCGTTGATGCAGCTGCACGTGTCAGTTGTAATGTTAGAACATCGTCCGTAGGTGGCACACTTGTCACATGACCAGCGATACTGGTCCTCACACCTACACTGGTACCCAGTAGCGACTGGGTAGCACACTGTCGATGGAAAACCACATTGACAAACATGAATACCTGTAACGGAGGCGAGCACATCCTATCACTTTCTAAATGTATTTGTGTTTTTACCAGTAGAGATGTTGACATCTGTGATTTGAATCAGGTTGTTGATGCTGATGGGGAAAATGTTGCTACTCAGAATTGATCTCAGTTGTTCCAACGCTGCAACATTGGTGGTGTTCACCTCAATGTCGATGAGGTAATAAAATACTGGAGGGACTGAGGAAAGAAAAAAGGAATGTTTGTTGATTAGAGGTAACTAAACCTCACACAGACACAGGGAGAGAAATAGACTGAACCCACTGATCACTTTTATCCAAACCAACGTACAAATACTGCATATAGAAAGTACAGCACCAGATCAAGGATCAGTACTGCAGAGTTCTACAGTATTTAGGTGGTCGGAGTCAAGGAACGGGCTGTATTTAACAGGCACATCACAAAGTAACCACATCCCAGCTGTCAGAGATGATACTTACTGGCTGTTGTGGTCGGGTTTGCAGTGCTACTCTGACTGGTGAATGCTGTTGTGTTGGCAACTGAGGAAAGATTGAGAGGAATGTTCACTGGTCTGTGCTGGACTTCAAAATGAATCGTATTATACAGTTGGCCTTTTAACTGGGAGATCTTCTGATTTGAAAAGTACCTGTTGTTGTCATCGGAGGGACTGTTGTGGCAAGACAGGTTGTAAAGTCTGTTAATGGAAAAGATATCAGGAAAAAATAAAATAATTTATGATCTTTCAGCATTATTGGCTCTTAAAAACAGTTGCCATTAAAACCACTGAATGATTTTGCTGTTACAATAACATCCTTAATACTAAGTACACATCAAATTTAAAGTGTTTATGTCACAATAGAAAGAAAAACCAAAATGTTAATCAAGATGTTTCGATACGTACTTTGTTGAAGTACTGACTGACAGAACTGTCCGTCTGCAGGAATGGCGTTGATGCAGCTGCACGTGTCAGTTGTAATGTTAGAACATCGTCCGTAGGTGGCACACTTGTCACATGACCAGCGATACTGGTCCTCACACCTACACTGGTATCCTGTCAGCTGTGGAAGGCACACTGAACAAGACGGAACGAGCGGTATACGGTCAGTGCCAATAGGACAGAAACCTACAAGAAACTTGTCAAATGATGATTGGACCTTACCAGTGGTAATGCCAACGTCAGTGACGTTAACTTGAGGACCCAGTGATAGTAAAAAGGTCATGTTGCCAAGTAAAACTTTTAGTTTTTCAACAGTATCGAAGTCGGTGACGTTTAGCTCGACATCTATGGTGTACTCGATTGCTGATAGCAGGGCTGTGAATCACAGAAGATCTGTTTAATGTATTTGTACATATAACTTGCTAACTACTCATTTCAAATAGCAGTTTAATAAAAGCCTTTTCTACTGTTTACCAACCTGCTCTTTTCCCCCTAAAATGGGGCAATACTTCTACAGTGTAATTCTCCTGTCAAGAGAATTAAATAAAAATGAAAACACAGTTATGAAAGGAAATTGATGGTCTTTCAAAATCATCTGTTGTCTAATCGGTCGGCCTACGGTTCTGTACTAGGACTCCAAGGCCTACTGTTCTGTACTAGGACTCCAAGGCCTACTGTTCTGTACTAGGACTCCAAGGCCTACTGTTCTGTACTAGGACTCCAAGGCCTACTGTTCTGTACTAGGACTCCAAGGCCTACTGTTCTGTACTAGGACTCCAAGGCCTACTGTTCTGTACTAGGACTCCAAGGCCTACTGTTCTGTACTAGGACTCCAAGGCCTACTGTTCTGTACTAGGACTCTAAGGACATTTTGACATTAGCAACACAGAGGCTCCGTTGTTGTCCCATCGTGTCACGAAAGTCAAATGTGAAAAAAAAGTCAAACCATAAAAACTAACTGCTGTATATAATAGCTGAACATAGGCAATCATACTGTAACATATGTGATTCCACACACATTAATGGTTTGATCTTGAATGTTATGAGGGTTTATTAATGCATTTGACTGTATTCCTACCTAGAATAGGATGTTAATTTGACTGCTTGTAGAACCATAAACACATTACCTGGGAAATGGTCCTTGAAATGGCAGTGAATTTTCTTGTTTCCAAAACATAGCATGTCACTGTAAGAGCCAGGACCAGAGCTGCATTCTTTAGCAGTGCCATTCTTGTTGTGAAAAAGAAAACAGAGGAGATTGTGAGGAATAAGAGACAAAAAATGAATATTCTCAAGTACCAGCAGGATCAGCTCATTAAATCAGTGGTTTCATATAGTTTAGTTCTGTTATTTATCCACCTTAACAATAACCCTTTTCGTCAGAATTGGAGGTGCCAGCAATTATCATGACATCCTGATAGGCTCCTCTTGTCTTGTAATCGCAGGGTTAGGGTTGACCACAGGGTTAGGGTTGACCACAGGGTTAGGGTTGACCGCAGGGTTAGGGTTGACCGCAGGGTTAGGGTTGACCGCAGGGTTAGGGTTGACCACAGGGTTAGGGTTGACCGCAGGGTTAGGGTTGACCACAGGGTTAGGGTTGACCACAGGGTTTCTCAACCCAGGAGGGTTAGACTGCCGATGGGATTCACAGGGTCCTCTTAGGGTTAGGGTTACTCCTCTTTCACTGCTTCTTTTAAACAAACCTGAGTGCCACACAATAATGTAATAATACCATAAGTGTTAATACCACTTTAACTTATTAACCAGGAAATTAACTTAATCAAAGCCATTCCAAAATTACCCCATGCCAACACACAGTACATTGGAAGTTGATTAAAGAGCAAATCTAATTCCATAATCCTCACAGAAGTAGATAAATATTTGATAATCTATCTGGACAGTTATTTACAGTAATAACACTCAGTAATGCAGAAGATAATTTGATTCGAAAACCCGTTGCTGGCTTCATCTGTTCACTTTCATTTTGTTTGAGGAAAAAGGTCAATGTCCTCATAACAGAATACTAATGTAGACATTAAACAGCTGTAAACTCAACAACCAACCATATTTTACAACTGAATGCACATCGTAAAGTCACAAATAATTTTGACTGATTAAGTGGAGATCCATTATTTGTGTCTTACCCTGCTGGATCCCTCTTCAGCGACTGGCTGACAGTGTGGTCTGTTGTCTCCCTGAGAGTGAACCCGTATTGTCAACTGTAGATAACATTCAGCTCACAAACCCTTCCTGAAACACGGCACCAAGTCTCGACAACCTGTGTGTCCAGCACCGGCTCAACAGGTTTGGATGTCTTCTTCTATTTCCTCATGTGAGAAAGAGAACACTGCTCGATTATTTCTTGCCTGTCTGTGACATACATTACTCAGTGAGTAAAACCATTAGTGTCATGTATGTAGTGACTAAACTCATTAGTTAAGCTAAGCTTACATTGACTACCCTGTTTTCAAAAGGCAGACATTCTCTCTCAATCTCCACTCTGAGTGACTCACAATACTGACAAACAGCTAAAACAGTGCAAATACACACATTCAAGTGGTGATACTGTGGGCTACAGGCTGTTTCAATGTATATGCCTCCAGGCTTGGAACGTACTGGTGTTTCTTGAACTCTCTCCCTTCTTGTAAGGATCCCAAATATGCAGCGTGTTAATCACATACTGTAGTCTTAACCCTTTCAGATGAACAGAAATCTGTTCTGCTCAGAATCTGTGATGGTAGAAACAGACACAATAACCACATCTCATCTACCAGTGCATTAACATTTCAACTACAACACATGACATTGCAGGGATAACACAGCAGGAAGCAGGAAGCAGGAACATCTAAACAATGTTATGAGTACAGGACAAGTTCGCAGGTATTACAAGAATGATGTGCTAAGAGTTGGATTCAGTGCCCTCATGCCAATCAAAAAGTTGTTCAGGTGAAGATTAAAGAGATTCTTTTAGATTACAGTAACAGTGCGTTCACACTGCAGCGACGCGAATCGCTTGCCATCGCTCGCCTTCCCACAGTTCAACACGCTCGAGGGCGTTTCAAACAGATTAATGTAGAATGTAGTTCTCTAAAGTCACTGTTGTAGTTGTCATGGCCAAGTGTGCAGACTTGGGTTTACGTACTCGCAACATCGATCAAAATACAACTTACAAAATACAAAACTGTTTAATAGTCATACACGTTGACATGTGTAAAAAACGTTTTATTATATTACTCAAAGTCTCTGCTAATCTGTCGATACGATAGGGAGTTCCAGCCGGGCTAGCTAGCTAGCTAGTTACCACAGAACGAAGTTACGTAATATGACTAGACTGAATTTGAAAGTACAAGCACCAACAACTTCGGCAACCTTGCGCCATGCATCGTTTTTTTTAAATTAACATCTCTGTACGAATACAGCTATGTATCGTACAGGACTAAGCAGCCACACAAACGATTAGTTTCTCCTCCACCTTGAAAGCTAGAAATGTTTACCATGGTTGCTACGTTACGAGAAACAAGAAAACACTCCGATTGGCCATCGCTAGCGAAAATCGCTCCTCATTTGCATAAAGTTGAGAAAATCTCAACTCTGTCGCGTCGCGTCGCTACCCACAATGCACCACGCAAGCGATTCGCCTGGCTCCATAGAAAATGAATGGAAAACATGTTGTCACTCGCATCGCGTCGCTGCAGTGTGAACGCCCCGTAAGAGGTGTGTAGTCAAACAGGTAGATCATTCCACCATTGTGGAGACATGAGATGATCAGCTAACACTTCTTTATATAATAATACACGGCATATACTTGATCAGTACCTATACAGATACCTGTGTGTGCAACCTCATTAACATGGAGGTGCTTGGCACGGCCTCCAGGCTCTTGGGAAGCTTTCCATTAGATGAACATTACTGCAGGATTAGGAAGTTGGGCAAGAAGGTTTACGGTTGTCAGGCTTCTGACTGTGTTTGTTTGATTTTAATGTGTTCACTTAGCAGACGTCTTCATCCAAAGCGACAGACAGAGCAGGATTTGACTCTGTGTGAGGCCTCTTGGTTTGCGATCAAATGTTCTACCACTGAGCCATGCCCACCCCTACATGGGTGATCAAGCTGCTACTGGAAACAGCCATCTCCAAACTGTTCCTTCTCCAGGGGTCTGGATAGTAGATTCAGAAGTGATCAAGTGTGAAGATGAAGTGATCAGGTGTGGAAATGAAGTGATCAGGTGTGGAGACCTCAGTTCAACACAGTACATACGTGTAGAAAGGAAAGGGATAAAACAATGGTCCGATCGAGTGTCAGTTTAGTAGATGTTCTCATGTTCCAGATTACCTGCACGGTGACAGGGATTTGACTTGATCTTCCACATTCCATCTCTCCTCTGAAAGGCTTTGCCTCGACAGAGACTGCTAACTACTTAATTTCTATCCAGTACACCAGCTCAAGAGGCAGAGGGCGTGACCTAATTTTTAATAGTTATCTAACTATTCTGAACACCCTTATGCATTTGCATATGTATTTTTATTTATGTTCTGTTGCACGGTTTAGGCTGAAATTAAGTTTTTGTGTCAAAAAGTGCCTTGTGTCAACGAAGGGAACTCAGTGCTAGCCTACGTCACAACGTCAGCACACGTTAGCAACGACGCATGGATACAACGTGCATTGCTGTTGCACAGCAAGTATCGGTATCGTGCCGTGGTGCGGAGGTGTGGAGGCTCCCTCAACCTCCACATCCACCATCAGATGCGAGAGCATAATGACACCGCGAATACGGACGTTTATCGTCATTATTATTTTGTATTATTATTAAGAGGCCCCTGATTGGTCGAGGCCCCGGGCTTGAGCCCAGGTAAGCCCGGGCATTAAGGCGCCACTGGTTCCCGCATGAACATTCTTAGAAGAAAAAGAAAGGCTTGTGTTGCATAATGCAGAGGAAACATCAGGAAATGCATCGATTACAGTAAAGGACTGATGAAAAGATATTGTAATATGATCTACAAGTATTCTGTTGCTTCCCTTTTCTCCAAAAAGTTAAAGCACAAAAAACAACCTTCTAACATTTTCATATCAAGTATATACCACATTCTCATCCTTATAACAAATGTTTGAACTTTTATTGGTTGATTTTAAGAGGTTACATAGTAGTAAACACACTGGTTACATCATGTTAAGTTTGAAAACAGACTCCATACACCTCAAGTGCTCTGGGAATCATTCTCAGAACTGCCACTGGAGGGCGCCAAAGAGCCAGCGCACAGAGCATCACCGAGTGAGACATCCATCATCGTTAAACTTTGTTTTGGTGGTGCTTCTTTTTTGAAGAATGTAGAATTCTGAAGGAACTAGAAGGTATACATTGTTTTTTAATCAAGTACCAGGAGGTGATAGATTCAAGTAGGGTTAAGGAGTGTGCACATGTTCCACTCAGGTAAGACGACTCCTCTTCCTCCCCAGACAAGAAAACGCCTGAATGCCCGAGAAATCATAAAGATGACAAACATCTACTGGAAACATGAATCAGTTGAACAAAATAAAAATTATACTCAAACGAACACTTCAATTAGAAGAAAATGTAGGAAACGCAGAAGAGGAAGAGATGCTTGGTAGCGATAGCATCGGACTAACGGGGGCGCAGGAAGCATGGCAGAATGCAGACGAGTCACATGATTTCTAGAAAACAACATAAGTGCATTAATTATAATACATATCATTAGCGTTGATCAGACATTGTGTGTCGAAAGTATGTTTGCATGAAGGACTGAGTAGAGTTAGTTTTTGACAGTGTTGACATACAGTAGCATAAGACCTTCTCTGAACCAACGTGCAGCAACAACAAGCTCCAAAATGTTAAGACAACACTTCATCAACGCTACACTGAGGCGAGAACGAGAGGTGTGTTTTTACAGGAAGTTGGTGACGGTTCTGTTGCTGTTGGACAGTCCAGACACCTGCAGGGGGGCGGTCCCCAGAGATAGGGGAAAGGATGTTGACCTTGTGAGGTCAGGCACATGGCTTCCTGTCTGGCTGGGCCCAGGGAGGAGAGGAAGAGGAGGGGGGGCTGGGTGGGGGGGGGGGGGGGGAGGACTCCCTGGTTAAACTGGCAGGAAGAGTGAGCTGGGTGGACTGGAGCATGTCAGGGGTCAGGGGTCAGGGTCAGGGGTAAGGTTAATGGCGAAGGCTGTCTGAGGGTGGCAGACATACCAAAACTCGAGAGGAGTGCAGGAGGAGGAGAGCAGGAGGAGGAGAGGAGAGAGCAGGAGGAGGAGAGGAGAGAGGAGATCAGGAGGAGAGAGGAGATCAGGAGGAGGAGAGGAGAGGAGAAGAGAGCAGGAGGAGGAGAGGAGAGCAGGAGAGGAGAGAGCAGGAGAGTAGGAGGAGAGGAGAGCAGGAGGTGATGGCCCTAGAGCAGCTCAGGGTGATGGCCCTAGAGCAGCTCAGGTAGATGGCTGTAGACTGAGTCCAGCAGCGTCTGGCTCGCCTCGTGGCTCTTCACACCAGCGATCTCAAACAGGCGGTCCAGCTTGTCCTCGGCAGCGGGGATCTCCTCCACCACACGCAGCTCTTCAGGGTTCAGGATGTGCAACATGTCGTCAAAAATGGGCTGCAGGTCACATGGGTCAAGACGGACCTGGCGAAGAACTGTGTCTTTCTTCTCTGGAGGGTTAGGGAGGGAGGAGGACACTGTTACACGCTCTGCTCTATTAGGCAACAATGTACTGTTAGAATAATGTCACTCTATGCTGCTCTACTTTACAAGGTCAACACAAATACCAACATCCCCACCAAAAAGCCTTGATGGTATTAAATCTTAAATAGATATCTCTAACAAGATACTTTGATGTCAAATCTCTTGTACTACAGAGAGACAAAACATTCACAGAGCAGTTGAGATTCTCTCGTCTGGCAGGACCACAAAAAGATCAGACTTCAGTTGTGTGACCAGTCCTGGTCACGTGACCAACCTTTGGTAATGAAGGATCCGGTCCTGCTGAGGGCAGAGTCTTTGCTGGAGGTGGAGTCACAGCGCAGCAGGGGCTCTGATTCATCGGGAAAGAAGCCCTTGCTGCGGTCCACGGGAGACCCCTCCACCACGCCAGGACCGTCAGCAGGCCGGGGGGGGCTGGGGCCCGCAGGAACATTCACACACACCATCAGCTGGGCCACATCAAACTGCAGAGAGGGAGAGAAGGGAGAGCAGAGGGAGAGAGAGGAGAGAGAGGAGGGGGAGCGGAGGGGGAGAGTGGGGAGGAGAAAGAGGGAGAGAGAGAGCGACGGAGGACAAGAGAGGATGGGATTAGATTGTTAACAGGGAACAGAAGAGGAGCAGAGAGAACAGTGTGATCTAGAATGTATCCAGAGGAGGTGATCCAGCTCCATATGGCAGAGGAGATGGATGTTGTCCTCTCAGATGAGAACAATCTAGTAGGATGTTACGGCACACACACTGTTCACACACACACTATGTGACCCATATGCTGTCTCTTTGACACATACTGTATTCTCCACCGTTGTCTCTCTGATTCCATAACGTCTTACACACACACACACACACACACAGTGATTGAGAGGGACCCTTCAGGGGCCGTAGGGGACATGATCAGTAACAGAGTAACTTTTCCAAGAAGTCCTCTATTGAGTCATGGAGGAGAGAACAGGGGAGTGATGTCACTGACTAGAGACATGAACACACACACACACACAGCACCACTAGAGACATGAACACACACACACACACAGCACCACTAGAGACATGAACACACACACACACACAGCACCACTAGAGACATGAACACACACACACACAGCACCACTAGAGACATGAACACAGCACACACACACAGCACCACTAGAGACATGAACACACACACACACAGCACCACTAGAGACATGAACGCACACACACACAGCACCACTAGAGACATGAACACACACACACACAGCACCACTAGAGACCTGACGCACACACACACACACACACACACACAGCACCACCCAGACCTGATAGGAGGGAGCAAAGCAGAGCTCAAATCATTAACAGCTTGTTTCTGGAACCGTGGGATTTGATTTAGGCCAGAAAGACGTAAGATTGAGTGTGCAGAGGAAGGAGAGCTTGTTCATGTGTGAATGTCTTACGGCAGTTTTCAGATGAACAAATAAATAAAGAGACAGAGAGAGAGACAGGTAGAGAGAGAGAGAGACAGAGAGAGGGAGACAGAGACACAGAGAGAGAGACCAATAGAGACAGAGAGGGAGCCTGTTACACCACCTATGGTTGATGTAAAAATAACCCAGTCACGAAGCAGCTCCAAACCGTCTTTCATGAATCAACACGACCCGGAAAATACAGCCTCCCTCCCTCCCTATTACCTAATGACACACATGAAGGTCTAGTCTGGTTTAGTCAGGACTAACCTGGACTAGCCTGGTCTGGTCAAGTCAGGAGTCTGGTCTAGCCTGGCCTGGCCTAGTCAGGAGTTTGGTCTAGCCTGGCCTGGTTTAGTCAGGAGTCTGGTCTAGCCTGGTCTAGCCTGGTCTAGCCTGGTCTACCTTGGCCTGGTTTAGTCAGGAGTCTGGTCTAGCCTGGTCTGGTCTGGTTTAGTCAGGAGTCTGGTCTAGCCTGGTCTAGTCTGGTCTGGTTTAGTCAGGAGTCTGGTCTAGCCTGGTCTAGCCTGGTTTAGTCAGGAGTCTGGTCTAACCTGGTCTAGCCTGGTCTAGTCAGGAGTCTGGTCTAGCCTGGTCTAGCCTGGCCTGGTCTAGTCAGGAGTCTGGTCTAGCCTGGTCTAGCCTGGTCTAGTCAGGAGTCTGGTCTAGCCTGGTCTAGCCTGGTCTAGTCAGGAGTCTGGTCTAGCCTGGTCTAGCCTGGCCTGGTCTAGTCAGGAGTCTGGTCTAGCCTGGTCTAGCCTGGCCTGGTCTAGTCAGGAGTCTGGTCTAGCCTGGCCAGGTCTAGTCAGGAGTCTGGTCTAACCTGGACAAGCATGGATGTCCCTCAACACATTATTGATGACCTGCTATCTCATCCACTCTCAACACAGATGCAGAGTACGCAGTCATCAGCTAACCCTAACCCTCAGGGATGATGAAGCGGCGACGACAGCAGGAAGCAGGAAATCTTCCAGACCCCAGCAGCAGGACCAGACAGTACTGCAGGGTGTGACCTCACAGTCAAGGACATCAGGGATAATGTGCACACACACACGCACACACAATGTGATGCGAATCTGGCAATAAGGGGTGAAGGAGGAGGGAGTGAAGGAGGGAAGGGAGAAAGAGAGAAAGTAGAAGCTGATGAATGATAGACTGTATCCTCTGGGTGAATGTGTGTTTCACCTTGTGGGACAGACTGGAGTGGAGAGGTGTAGGGGGGAGAGAAAGAGGAGAGAAGGAGGGAGGAGAGAGGAGGGAGAGAAAGAGAAAGAGGGAGGAGAGAGAAGGAGGGAGAGAAAGAGGAGAGAAGGAGGGAGGAGGGAGAAGGAGGGAGAGAAAGAGAAGGAGGGAGGAGAGAGGAGGGAGAGAAAGAGAAGGAGGGAGGAGAGAGAAGGAGGGAGAGAAAGAGGAGAGAAGGAGGGAGACAGAGAAGGAGGGAGAGAAAGAGAAGGAGAGAGAGGAGGGAGGAGAGAAGGAAGGAGAGAAGGAGAGAGGAGGGAGAGAAGGAGAGAGAGAGAGAGAGAGAGAGAGAGAGAGAGAGAGGAGGGAGGAGAGAGAGAAGAGGGAGTGAGAGAAGGAGGGAGAGAGAAGGAGGGAGAGAGAGAGATAAGGAGAGAGAGAGAAAGAAGGAGGGAGAGAGAGAGAGAAGAGAGAGGAGGGAGAGAAAGAGAAGGAGAGAGGAGAGAGAGGAGGGAGAGAAGGAGGGAGGAGAGAGAGAGAAGGAGGGAGAGAGGACTAGAGTGACAGGGTTAAAGCCAGGGTGGTCACCGGGCCCTGGGGCATGATGGGAAGAAGAGTCTTGTGACTTGTTGACAACTTGTTTACGTACCAACACTGTCAGTCTGCCATCTAGTCCCTGCAGACAGTGCAGTACTGTTCATCCACTCAACACATCCAGACACCAACCACATACTCTCACACAAGTGAAGCCAGATTAAGACCTGGAGAGGTTTTGCTGTTTGTTTGTTTTGGATATAACCCCACAAGAGCCCTGTTCCTGCTCTCTCTCTCTCTCTCTCTCTCTCTCTCTCTCTCTCTCTCTCTCTCTCTCTCTCTCTCTCTCTCTCTCTCTCTCTCTCTCTCTCTCTCTCTCTCTCTCTCTCTCTCTCTCTCTCTCTCTCTCTCTCTCTCTCTCTCTCTCTCTCTCTCTCTCTCTCTCTCTCTCTCTCTCTCTCTCTCCTAATCCTAGAGTGTGTGTTTATTTTTATTTTTTATTTAACCTTTATTTACCCAGGCAAGATCATTAAGAACAAATTCTTATTTACAACGATGGCCTGTAAAAAGCACAAGCTTTTTGAGGGAATCAAAAATCAGGTTAAAAAGTACAACGGCACATAACCACAGCAGTACAGACATACAGAAAAAACACAAAAGCAACAACAACAAAAAACAAGCAGGTTAAACAAAGCAGGGCATTAATAACATAGGGAGTCTGGGGGGATAAAAAGTGTTAAAAGGGAGGGAGTCAGGTGGGGAGGGAGGGAGTCAGGTAGCTGAGCGGTTAGGGAGTCGGGCTAAAAACCAGAAGGTCGCTGGTTCGATTCTGGCCGTGTCAAATGACGTTGTGTCCTTGGGCAAGGCACTTCACCCTACTTGCCTCGGGGGGAATGTCCCTGTACTTACTGTAAGTCGTTCTGGATAAGAGCGTCTGCTAAATGACTAAATGTAAATGTAATGTAAATGTAAAAGCACAAAGCAAGACACATATTATTTACAACAACCACAATCAAGACACAGACTGAGACTGGCAGGTATGAACAAAAGATACAGGCAGGAGAAAACAAAGCAGGCAACATAAGTACAACAGGAGGACAAACTAGGCAGTTGGCAACAGACAAACCATGGGGATGAGTAGACAACAAGATACTGGGGTTAAAAGGTGAGAAAGCATTTACAGGGTTCAGTGAGGATGCGTGAAATGGTTTCTTTGAAGGCAGGGATGGAAATGAATGTGTCCAGTTGGAGGTGTTTTTGCAGAGCATTCCAGTCAGAGGCGGCAGAGGACTGAGATGATGCCAGACCGAGGGTGGATTTAAGTTTGGGGATTTTAAACTGGATATGGAGGGAGGACCGTGTGTTGTGTGAGACAGGAAGCGGATGCAGCAGGTGAGCCAGGTAGGGGGGTGTCCGGTGCAGAAGGGTCTTGTAAATGAGGGTAAGCCAGTGAATATTACGACGGGTGTGAAGTGAAGGCCAGTTTACCAGGGAGTAAAGAGTACAGTGGTGGGTGTGGAAAGGGGCGTTAGTGGCAAAGCAGATAGCAGAGTGATAAAGGGTGTCGAGTTTGGAGAGCGTGCCCTTACATGCAGATCTGTATATTGAGTCACCGAAATCAAGTGTGGGGAGAATGGTCATTTTGATGAGGGTGAGTTACATTTACATTTAGTCATTTAGCAGACGCTCTTATCCAGAGCGACTTACAGTAAGTACAGGGACATTCCCCCTAGGCAAGTAGGGTGAAGTGCCTTGCCCAAGGACACAACGTCATTTGACACAGCCGGGAAGGAGAGACGATTTCTGTAGAGAAACCCCAACTTGGCCTTGATTTTGGACTGTAGCTTAGAGATGTGGAGAGAGAAGGATAGTGTAGAGTCTAACCAGATGCCCAAGTATTTGTAGGTGGAAACGTGCTCCAGGATAGCTCCCTCACAGGTGGTGATGTGTAATGCTGGAGGGGAGGGAGCGCCCTTCCGATGGAACCACATGGCCTTAGTCTTGGATGTGTTTAGTGACAGTTTTAATTGAGAGAAGGCGTGTTGTACCTGGAGGAAGCTGTCCTGGAGTGTGGATTGAACAGTGGCAGGGGAAGGACCAGAGGCATAGAGGATTGTGTCATCAGCGTAGAGGTGAATGAGTGAGTTACCGGCAGCTAGGGGTGTGTTGTTGATGTAAATGGAGAACAGTGTTGGACCTAGTATGGAACCTTGAGGGACACCCTTGATGACTGGGAGAGGGTGTGAGAGAGAGTTGTCAAACCGTACGCGCTGCACCCGGTGGGAAAGATAGTGAGAAAACCATGCCAGTGAGTGATTTGTGACTCCAATGTTGCTCAACCTACTGACAAGGATGGTGTGGTCAACAGTGTCAAAGGCTTTGGCAAGGTCAATGAACACAGCAGTACAATGTTGTTTAATGTCTAATGCAGATGTAATATCATTTAAAACCTTTAAAGTAGCTGTTGTACACCCATAACCAGCACGGAAACCAGACTGCACCCCCGATAGTAAACTATATGCATCGAGATAGGATGTCAGCTGTTTGTTCACAAGCTTCTCAAATACCTTGGACACACAGGGCAAGATGGAAATGGGCCTATAGCTATTTGGATCGGACTGCTCACCACCCTTAAACAGGGGGAGAACAATCCAATCTGCTGGTATTTCAGCCGTATGGAGTGAGAGGTTGAAAAGGTCTGCTAGCTGCTGCAATGATGGGAGACGCAGTTTTAACAAAAAAAGCGGCAAGCTCATCAGACCCAGCTGATTTTTTTGGATCTAAGGTGGACAGTTCCCTAAGACTCTCCCGCTCTGTAAGGGGCAGCAGGGAGAAACTGTGAAGACGGACATGGGGGTTGGGGGGGCAGACAAGAGTGTGTTCGGCTAAGCAGTCATAATATATCACAAGCTACAGAAGTGTCCCAAGCTAAAAGTTAGGTGGGAGTCAGGTGGCTGAGCGGTTAGGGAGTCGTGCTAGTAATCTGAAGGTTACCGGTTCGATTCCTGGCTGTGCAAAATGACGTTGTGTCCTTGGGCAAGGCACTTCACCCTACTTGCCTAGGGGGAATGTCCCTGTACTTAGTGTAAGTCGCTCTGGATAAGAGCGTCTGCTAAATGACTAAATGTAAATGTAAAAACAAAAAAATGTACTTAAAGTACAAGTACAAACATGCTTACATGATTGAAGTTGTCCACAAGTATGCAAATATATGAAGAAAAATATACATATCATGAAAATGTATTACATTCTCATTTTGGACACTTAAATTACATGTAAACGTTTAAGTCTCCTCTTTCTCCACTTGGGTATGTGTCATGTATAGTCCTTAGGGTGTGTCAGAGACAGGAAGCTAACCTGAGGGTGTGTCAGAGACAGGAAGCTAACCTGAGGGTGTGTCAGAGACAGGAAGCTAACCTGAGGGTGTGTCAGAGACAGGAAGCTAACCTGAGGGTGTGTCAGAGACAGGAAGCTAACCTGAGGGTGTGTCAGAGACAGGAAGCTAACCTGAGGGTGTGTCAGAGACAGGAAGCTAACCTGAGGATTGTCTTCTATGACGCAGCGCATCTTCTCCACCACATCGGTGCGTCTGTGCCTGTGCAGGGCGCTGATCAGCTTGGCCAGGCTGGCGTCGTGGTCACGGACCGTCCAGTGCTGCAGAGCGGCGTAAGCTCGCTCTTGGTCCGACCCGTAGCTGCTGGAGAAGGCTGCCACCTCGCGCTCAGAGGCGTTGGCCAGAGACTGATACATGTCAACCCACTGACCCCCCACCTGAGATGACACAAGCTTCAGGATGTCCACCCCTGGAGGGGAGGGGAGGAAGAGAGAGGAGGGGGGAGGGGAAGAGAGAGGAGAGGAGAGAGGAGGAAGAGAGAGGAGGGGAGGGTAAGAGAGGGGAGAGGAGGAGAGGAGAAAGAGAGAGGAGGGAAGGGGAGAGGAGAAGAGGAGAAAGAGAGAGGAGGGGAGGGTAAGCGAGGGGAGAGGAGGAGAGGAGAAAGAGAGAGGAGGGGAGGGTAAGAGAGGGGAGAGAGGAGGAGAGGAGAAAGAGAGAGGAAGGAAGGGGAGAGGAGAAAAGGAGGAAGAGAGAGGAGGGGAGGGGAGAGGAGAAGAGGAGAAAGAGAGAGGAGGGGAGGGTAAGATAGGGGAGTGGAGGAGAGGAGAAAGAGAGAGGAGGAAAGGGGAGAGGAGAAGAGGAGGAAGAGAGAGGAGAAGAGGAGAAAGAGAGAGGAGGGGAGGGTAAGAAAGAGGAGAGGAGGGGAGGGGAGAGGAGAAGAGAGAGCAAGATTATTTTTTCTAATATATATCTAATATAAAGATAGTATTAATCCACCATGTTTTTATCAAGGAATCATGCAGTGCTGCTTGAGTACAGCAGCCTGTCTGATGAGGAGCAGGACACCAGGACTGTGATGATGATGACTAACTAGGTCAATCAATGACTGCATATTGCATCTGTCCTCACCCCCCTGACAGATATAACACCACACATGAAGAATGTGGAATCTCATCAGGGGTGTCTGTGTAACTGGAGATCCCAGGTCAGAACAGTCAGAGAAAAGTTATTACTCAACCAAGAAATTGGGTAATTGCCAGACAATGCAGTTTTGCAATCTGTCTGGGCCTTTCATTGTTTACTATCCCTTTCTACTGTGTGAGAGAGAGAGAGAGAGAGAGAGAGAGAGAGAGAGAGAGAGAGAGAGAGAGAGAGACAGAGAGAGAGAGACAGAGAGAGAGAGAGACTGTTGCTGTCCAGAATGGCTGCCCAGTCATGAGCCAGAGGATCTCCAGGAATGGAAACAGATCCCTTCAAGCCATAACTCAGGAGTGCATCACAAGTTCACAATCTTTCACACACACACACACACAGACCAGGGACAGTTCAAACATAGTACATAGAGATCTCTCTACAGACAGCTTGAAAGCTGAAGTCTTCTGGTGGTGTTTGCTGGCTCTCTTTGTCTCCCTCCCTCCCCCTACCTCCTGTCTCTCTCTCTTTCCCTGTCTCTCTCTCTTTCCCTGTCTCTCTCTCTTTCCCTGTCTCTCTCTCTTTCCTTGTCTCTCTCCCCGCCCCCCATACAGCAGACTCAGCATGTTCCCATGTCCCCCTCACCTCCTCTCCAGATTAATATAGACTATCAATGCACCAACCTGCTGGCTGCAGAATACTGCCATAGTTCAGACTGGAGCGTGGAGATTATGGACCATGAAATCACGGAGGATCTGGGCTGGGCTACATGCATAGACACACACACACACACAGTACACATCCACACACAAACAGTACACATCCACACACACAGTGTACACATCCACACACACAGTGTACACGTATACACACACACACAAACAGTACACATCCACACAGACACACTCTATGTTGTGTGTTCTGGTGTAACTGCTCCAGTAAAGCCCTCAGGCTTCTCTGATTCTGTTTTTAAGAGAAAAAATAACTGCATAAAGTCAGTGCACACACACACACACGGCCCCACACACACACACACACACACACACACACACACACACACACACACACACACACACACACACACACAGTACACATCCTCACACAGTACACATCCCCACACACAGCCCCACACACACACATAGTACACATCCACACACAAGGCCCCACCACCATACTTGCACACACACAAACTAAATCTAAACTCTGGTATTCATTTTAGAAATATTCTCTAATCCTTTTCAAGGAGTGTGCCGTAAATTCAAATTGCTCTTTTAAGTCCGAAATTCAATTAAATCAAAATACTTGAAAGCATCGGGCAGATAAACAACATAGTAAAACTACCAGATTCTTGGTGCACCTGGAACCTTTCACTGCACTCGTGTTTCAGTAAGAAAGGAAAGTCAAACGGAGAGGCTTGTGTGACGGGTTTAAACAGGACAGGCGCTGAAGATCAGCATTAAAGTACCTTTAAAATCAAGCTGTTCTTGACCTGGCTTCACCAGAAAGCCTTTTCAAGTATAAAACTCACCACATAAAATTTTGTTTTTGTTTCAGGACTGTGGGTGTCGTGTCCGCTATGCTATACCAGGGTCACATGGTCACCTGGTCACATGGTCACCTGGTCACATGGTCACCTGGTCACATGGTCACATGCCAACAGGCAGCAGCCCAGAGGAGCCATTTACACACTTCTAGTGACCCCACACTGCAAGCTGAGGCCCTACTTGCCTCCCCCTCCTCCTCCCCCTCCTCCCCCTCCTCCTCTCCCTCCCTCCCCCTCCTCCCCCTCCTACTCTCCCTCCCTCCCTGCCTCCCCCTCCTACTCTCCCTCCCTCCCTGCCTCCCCCTCCTCCCCCTCCTCCTCTCCCTCCCTCCCTGCCTCCCCCCTCCTCCCCCTCCTACTCTCCCTCCCTCCCTGCCTCCCCCTCCTCCCCCTCCTCCTCCCCCTCCCTCCCTGCCTCCCCTCCTCCTTCCCCTCCCTCCCTGCCTCCCCCCTCCTCCCTGCCTCCCCCTCCTCCTCCCCCTCCCTCCCTCCCTGCCTGCCTGCCTCCTCCTCCTCTCCCTCCCTGCCCCTTCTCTCCCTTTCCTCCCCCGCCCTTCCAGTGACTAGTGTGTGTCTGCCTGAGCATGATAAAGTTGAGCTTCTCCCCAACAGAACAGACCACAGTGAACTGGAATAATCTGGTTTAAACTGCACTGGGTGGGAGCCAGGGGGCACTTGTTCTCCCTCCTGGGGCGGCCAGGACCAGAGAGGCAGGCGGGTGGGTGAACATGTGAGTGAGATTGTTTTCCACCACCTTGCTGGGATTACACTACTGTTACCTAGCAGCCCCTGGGGGTTGAAGAGAGAGAGGGAAAGAGAGAGAGAGAGAGACAGAGAGAGAGAGAGAGAGAGAGAGAGAGAGAGAGAGAGAGAGAGAGAGAGAGAGAGAGAGAGAGAGAGAGAGAGAGAGAGAGAGAGAGAGAGAGAGAGAGAGAAAAGGAGGGAGATCTCTGCTATGTGTAACCACCACCCTGCTCTGCTGTGTGTCACAGCCCAGGACTCACCCTGTCCGTTAGGGTAGTAGAGCCACTTCTCCCTGGCCTGTGTGTGCGTGGTCCTCTTGTGGCTGGCCCGCTCCACGATGCTGCTGGGGTCCTGTCGGGGGCCCTTCTCCAGCGTGCGGGAGCTCCTCTTCACGCTGCAGCCCACCACCAGCAGCAGCCCCACCAGCAGCAGCAGCACCGTCATCCAGGGCAGGTGCTCGTTGATGTCGAAGTGGCTGTGGGCGCTGGGGCGAGGGGAGCCCCTCCTGGGGGGCTTGTACCCCCCTCCGCCATGCCCCACCCTGCCCCCTGAGCCATCCTCCAACCCCCCGGAAGGGGGGGGGTGCCCACGGGTGGCGCTGTGCTTGCGGTGGGTGGGAGGTGGAAGGGTGGTGTGTGTGGGGCCAGGGGTGGAGGCTGGAGGGGGGGTGTGTGTGGGGCTGGGGGTGTGTGTGGGGCTGGAGGCTGGAGGGGGGGTGGGGGTGGAGGCCAGGGTCAGGGTCTCCAGGGTTCCTGAGGGAGCGAAGACCAGCAGCCCTGAGGAGAGATCGAGGTCCTGCACACCTGCTCTCAGACCTGGACCACACACACACACACACACAAGGAGTTCAAATAACTCCATCTAAAAATTAGCTTAACCGAGACAAAAAAACAGAATGATGAAATTGTCAAACTGTAATCCGCAAGCAATCTGCCTGACAGCCCAGGAACGGTTCTCTCCTCCTCCTCCCTCTCTCTCTTTCTCTCTCTCTCTGCTCTCCTCCTCCTCCCTCTCCCTTTCTCTTTCTCTGCTCTCCCTCCCTCGCCCACAGCTGTGCTCTGGGTTTTAATCTGACACCAGATCAGGCTGCTCAGTCCTCAGCTCCAGAGCAGCAGGAACCACAGCTGGGGGTCAGAGGTCAAAGGAAAAAATTATATCTTGAATTGGTCAAAAAGAAAATGTCTCGATAGAGCAGCAGCTACGTGCCTAAGAAACTGTCTTAATCTGAAAGGAATCGGTCCTGAACCGCATTACAGCACAGGTGTGAGTCAAAAGCACATTTAGAGTTCCTGCTTACAGAACTGGAATCTATAAGACTGTAGTCCCTCCCTCACCCTGAACTTAATACCTCCATGTCCACCACTGACAGGATTAGCATTCATAATAGAATCACCACAGGCTGTCCAGGCCAGGCTTTCAGGATCGACACCTGGATCGTTGCTAATCCATATAATCCCATTACCTACAGACAGGGTTAGGGTTAGGGTAAACAGCTAGCTAATCACAATCCAAACTGTCCATGTGAAATCTGCTTTTATTACCATCTGGTTCCTGCCTCCACCGGTTCCTACTGATCAGACAGGATGGCACACACTTACCCCTGTCAGCTGGCAGCCTGGAGGAGGTGGAGCCATCCTGTACAAAGCCAGTGAGTGCAGATCCCAGAGGCGAGAGGGAGGGGGCAGGCCCACAGATGTTATCAGAGTCCTTGGTTCCCTGCTGCAGCAGCACCAGGCCATGCTCCAGGCAGTCTGTGTGCGGTCGGCACCTGAGCACGCTGGAGGCCTCGTCTGAGAAGGTCCCCCTGGCACAGGGCCTGCAGCGCACGTCCTCCCTCTCGCCCCCCCGCCTCCTCACCCCCTCCCCGGGGGGGCACAGGCTCAGGGGCTGGCACAGTGCCCCCCAGGGAGAAGCTCTCCGGCGGGCACACGCACAAGCGGTCCTGGACGGGCGAGCAGGGCTGCTTCTGGAGCAGGCCGGGGGGGCAGGCCGACCGGCAGGGGCGGCACTGCTGGGCCCCCGTCTCCCCGGGGGTGAAGGTGTCGCTGGGGCAACGGCTGCACTCCCTCACGCTGGCGGGGGTGCAGTGGCGGGACACGTAGGTGCCGGCGGGACACTTGTCACAGAGCAGCCGAGCACCCGTGGGGGGTTGGGGGTGGTAGTAGTGGCGGGTGGACAGGGGCCCCGGGGGGCCAGGGCTGGGGAGCGGGGGGGCAGGGGCACCCACCAGCATACACAGCAGCTGAGGGCACAGAACCACAGACAGACAGTGTTTTACCTGGACAAGACAACCCTGACAGAGTTCAGAACATGCTTCCTTTAACTGGGGCTCAGTGTTGTGTCTGTGTACATGCATTCAGATACGGGCTGAGGGGCCGGCAGTACGTGACAGAACACAACAGACTGTAGGCTAAGATAACTAAGAATTAAAACCAAACGGTAAATAGTCTCAAGTGCTCACCAGTGGGTTCACCAGACCCATCGGTCTATGATGTCATCACTTCTGTCTGCGAGTCGCTTCTACAGCAACGCTCCTGCCTACGTCAGCAGATTGTTGTAGAGCAGAGTGACCCCACCACCAGTGGGACCCCACCACCAGGGTGACCCCACCACCAGGGTGATCCCACCACCAGGGTGACCCCACCACCAGAGTGACCCCACCACCAGTGGGACCCCACCACCAGGGTGACCCCACCACCAGGGTGATCCCACCACCAGTGGGACCCCACCACCAGTGGGACCCCACCACCAGGGTGATCCCACCACCAGGGTGACCCCACCACCAGAGTGACCCCACCACCAGTGGGACCCCACCACCAGGGTGACCCCACCACCAGGATGACCCCACCACCAGGGTGACCCCACCACCAGAGTGACCCCACCACCAGTGGGACCCCACCACCAGGGTGACCCCACCACCAGGGTGACCCCACCACCAGGATGACCCCACCACCAGGATGACCCCACCACCAGGGTGACCCCACCACCAGAGTGACCCCACCACCAGGGAACCAGTTAAAGGATGTGAGAAGACCTTCACTTTGACAAGCCTGCACTCTGCAGCAGTAACAAGCCTGCACTCTGCAGCAGTAACAAGCCTGCACTCTGCAGCAGTAACAAGCCTGCACTCTGCAGCAGTAACAAGCCTGCACTCTGCAGCAGTAACAAACCTGCACTCTGCAGCAGTAACAAACCTGCATCTGCAGCAGTAACAAGCCTGCACTCTGCAGCAGTAACAAGCCTGCACTCTGCAGCAGTAACAAACCTGCACTCTGCAGCAGTAACAAACCTGCATCTGCAGCAGTAACAAGCCTGCACTCTGCAGCAGTAACAAGCCTGCACTCTGCAGCAGTAACAAACCTGCATCTGCAGCAGTAACAAGCCTGCACTCTGCAGCAGTAACAAACCTGCATCTGCAGCAGTAACAAACCTGCATCTGCAGCAGTAACAAGCCTGCACTCTGCAGCAGTAACAAACCTGCATCTGCAGCAGTAACAAACCTGCACTCTGCAGCAGTAACAAGCCTGCACTCTGCAGCAGGAAACATTCCCATTCTCGACTGATCATGGCTGGAAGGGCTTCCATCATATCTCTGTTTTTGCATCCTTCACCAAGATTAGGAACCTTACATTAAATCTAATTTTAATGGCATCCTTGCCTTCTTTTCAACCCTGGTTTAAGTGCTTGGCTAACTTGACAAGCTGCTGGCTGAGAGACGTGCTGCTTGGGACACTAAGTACAGACACATCAGACTTTATGTTCCCCTGTTAAAAGTTAGTTCCATACACTATGTAACTAACACATTAAATTACATACACTTTAGCTTTTAAGCATACACACATAAACACACTCATGTATGCACACACACACACTCACACCAACACATCCTTACAGAGTAACTCTATCCATGTTGAGAGGAGGGTCTGAGTTCATATTCTCAGCAGCTTACCTAAAGCCTATAGCCTCCCCCGGCCTCTCCCCCAGCCTCTCCCCCGGCCTCTCCCCATGCCTCTCCCCCGGCCTCTCCCCATGCCTTTCCCCCGGCCTCTCCCCAGCCTCTCCCCCGGCCTCTCCCCATGCCTCTCCCCCGGCCTCTCCCCATGCCTCTCCCCCGGCCTCTCCCCCGGCTTCTCCCCCTCTGCCAGATCGTCCCAGATGCGTGTTGTTCATCATGAGGTAACATGAACAGGGATCAAGACCCCCTTAATGTGTGTGTGTTTGTGTGTGTGTTTGTGTTTAAAGATGAACATGAATAGAGACTAGAGTCTTTCCCACCAAGCTCGACGACCCAAAAGAAACAGCCCCCCCTGCCCAGGTAACACCGTTACCCCCTAACCTGCCCCCCCTGCCCCAGGTAACACCGTTACCCCCTAACCTGCCCCCCTCCCCCAGGTAACACCGTTACCCCCTAACCTGCCCCCCCTGCCCCAGGTAACACCGTTACCCCCTAACCTGCCCCCCCTGCCCCAGGTAACACCGTTACCCCCTAACCTGCCCCCACTCCCCCAGGTAACACCGTTACCCCCTAACCTGCCCCCCCTCCCCCAGGTAGCACCGTTACCCCCTAACCTGCCCTGCCCCCCCTCCCCCAGGTAACACCGTTACCCCCTAACCTGCCCCCCCTGCCCCAGGTAACACCGTTACCCCCTAACCTGCCCCCCTCCCCCAGGTAACACCGTTACCCCCTAACCTGCCCTGCCCCCCCTCCCCCAGGTAACACCGTTACCCCCTAACCTGCCCTGCCCCCCCTCCCCCAGGTAACACCGTTACCCCCTCACCCAGCCACGGCCTGAAGGGCTTGTCATATCAGGCATCAAGTTGTAATACTTCCTATCCACTGAGCCTTGATAGCAGTCAGTCAAAGAGAAGTCATGGCTGGTTGAAGGAAACATGTTTTAACCATGGATTTGTTTTTTACTCCACCCTGATCTTTGATAACCGTGTGGAGGGACAGAACGTCCTAGCTGAGTCTGGTCGCATCAGACATGTTTACTCTCTGGAGAGAGAGAGAGAGAGAGAGAGAGAGAGAGAGAGAGAGAGAGAGAGAGAGAGAGAGAGAGAGAGAGAGAGAGAGAGAGAGAGAGAGAGAGAGAGAGAGAGAGAGAGAGAGAGAGAGAGAGAGAGAGAGAGAGAGAGAGAGGAGAGAGAGAGAGAGAGAGAGAGAGAGAGAGAGAGAGAGAGAGAGAGAGAGAGAGAGAGAGAGAGAGAGAGAGAGAGAGAGAGAGAGAGAGAGAGAGAGAGAGAGAGAGAGAGAGAGAGAGAGAGAGGAGAGAGAGAAGGAGGCCACATTCAACATGTGACAGACTGCAGCAGCCTACTAGGTTTGATGTCACAAAGTGGAAAGATATTGATGTACTGCTGTGAGTGTGTTCTGTCTCTATGTGGATATTGATGTCCTGCTGTGAGTGTCCTCCAACACCAGCCATGTCAGGACTAGGGATGCAGCGATTAACCGATTTTACAATTAACTAAGATTTAAAACGTCTCGGTTTTGTAACCGTAAAGGCTCAGCTACACAGAGTGTTTCTGTTCTCATTTAAAAAAGGGACAGGAAATAATCATTTTTTTGCAAATTCTTGTAAAAAAAGCAAAATTATATTGACCATGATTTCATGTATAAAAGCAAAAGGGAAAAACATCCAAGGGGGGTGAAAACTTGTTATAGGCATCAGGGAAACCCTGGGCATTGTAATAAATTCATGCATGATAATCGTGAAATCATGATTATTCCTCAGACTAAAATCGTACCATCAAAATCTATAATTGTTGCATCCCTTCCTCAAACACCTCCAACCTGCTCCACCTGGAGTGACAACCTCACATGACTCCAAGCCGACATGACTCCCCCTGCTGGGTGTCATGTCTATGGGGGACCCCCCAGTCCCCCTGCTGGGTGTCATGTCTATGGGGGACCCCCCAGTCCCCCTGCTGGGTGTCATGTCTATGGGGGACCCCCCAGTCCCCCTGCTGGGTGTCATGTCTATGGGGGACCCCCCAGTCCCCCTGCTGGGTGTCATGTCTATGGGGGACCCCCCAGTCCCCCTGCTGGGTGTCATGTCTATGGGGGACCCCCCAGTCCCCCTGCTGGGTGTCATGTCTATGGGGGACCCCCCAGTCCCCCTGCTGGGTGTCATGTCTATGGGGGACCCCCCAGTCCCCCTGCTGGGTGTCATGTCTATGGGGGACAGGAACAGGGTGTACGTGTGTTGGTGTTTGTGTAATGGTGTGTGTCGGTGTGTGTGTGTGTATGTGTGTGTGAGTGTGTGTGTGTGTGTGCCAAGGCCTCTGCAGTGCTGTGAGCTGCAGAGCTGCTGTTCCTGTCTAGAGAGAGGCAGCCCGACTCAGCACAAACTGCTGCCTGCTCTCTGAGAAGCTCAACCTGCAGCAGCGAGGACAGACACGCCCTGGGCCAGCTGCCGTACACACCGTCACTAGCTTCCACCTGCAGCAGCGAGGACAGACACGCCGTGGGCCAGCTGCCGTACACACCGTCACTAGCTTCCACCTGCAGCAGCGAGGACAGACACGCCGTGGGCCAGCTGCCGTACACACCGTCACTAGCTTCCACCTGCAGCAGCGAGGACAGACACGCTGTGGGCCAGCTGCCGTACACACCGTCACTAGCTTCCACCTGCAGCAGCGAGGACAGACACGCCCTGGGCCAGCTGCCGTACACACCGTCACTAGCTTCCACCTGCAGCAGCGAGGACAGACACGCCGTGGGCCAGCTGCCGTACACACCGTCACTAGCTTCCACCTGCAGCAGCGAGGACAGACACGCCGTGGGCCAGCTGCCGTACACACCGTCACTAGCTTCCACCTGCAGCAGCGAGGACAGACACGCCGTGGGCCAGCTGCCGTACACACCGTCACTAGCTTCCACCTGCAGCAGCGAGGACAGACACGCCCTGGGCCAGCTGCCGTACACACCGTCACTAGCTTCCACCTGCAGCAGCGAGGACAGACACGCCCTGGGCCAGCTGCCGTACACACCGTCACTAGCTTCCACCTGCAGCAGCGAGGACAGACACGCCGTGGGCCAGCTGCCGTACACACCGTCACTAGCTTCCATCAGCTCTAACAGATAAAGATGTTGGGGTTAGGGTGAGGTTGTTGTGTGGGTCACAAATCTGATCCGTTTAGTTTTACACCTGCCTTACAGTAGCTGTCAGTTCTTGTTCTCTGTGTGTCAGACTGATTGATCTATCCTCTCTTTTCTTTGCACCTTATATCTGTAGCATGAAGACGCACGTGGCTCTGTGAGTGACTTGTAAAGGTTGGGTGGGTTACACATGTGTACATCTGTGTTTGTTAAGTGTGAGTGTGTGTTTGTGTGTGTGTGTGAGAGTCTACATGTGTGTATGTGTATATAAATGTGTGTTTGTATATATATATATATATATATATATATATATATATATGTGTGTGTGATATGTGTATATGTGTGTAGATACACAGGGGCATGTGTGTTCACATATGTGGCTGCTAAGCAACACAAGCAGGAGGACAGGTCAGGAGGTCAGCAGTCTTCAGCCGACAGGGCAGGATAAGCCTTCCTCTGGAAACATGACCCCCTGCTGAGACGTCCAGCTAGCTGGTGTGCTTTACATCTCCCAACATCTTAAAATAACCTCACATGTGAATGTATGTACCAGAACATGCTACATTCCTGTTGTCATGGCCAGACTGTGCTGCTGCTGTTGCCATGCCCAGACTGTGCTGCTGCTGTTGCCATGCCCAGACTGTGCTGCTGCTGTTGCCATGTCCAGACTGTGCTGCTGCTGTTGCCATGCCCAGACTGTGCTGCTGCTGTACTGCAAAACGAAATTTAGTTTTGTGTAGTGAAAGGTTAGTGAAGTATACAATCGAGACTCTACTGATGGTTAGTGATGCCTGATGAAGTACAGTAGACCAGCATAGCTACGGCACTAGCAGGTGATGTGTGGTGGGGTGTGTGGTGGGGTGGTGTGGGGTGTGTGGTGGGGTGTGTGGTGTGTGGTGGGGTGTGTGGCGGGGTGTGTGGTGGTGTGGGGTGGGGTGTGTGGTGGGGTGGGGTGTGTGGTGGCGTGTGTGGTGGCGTGTGGTGGGGTGTGTGGTGGCGTGTGTAGTGGCGTGTGTGGTGGCGTGTGTGGTGGCGTGTGTGGTGGCGTGTGTGGTGGCGTGTGTAGTGGCGTGTGTGGTGGGGTGTGTGGTGGCGTGTGTGGTGGCGTGTGTGGTGGCGTGTGTGGTGGGGTGTGTGGTGGCGTGTGTGGTGGCGTGTGTGGTGGCGTGTGTGGTGGCGTGTGTGGTGGCGTGTGTGGTGGGTTAGACAAATGTTTGAGTTAACGAAACAGGCCAAGACCAAGGGTATCAGTGTACCATGAAGCAGCACACGGATAGTCAGGTAGAGACACAGAGACGCAAAGGGGGACACACAGAGAGACACAGAGAGACACAGAGAGACACAGAGAGACACAGAGAGACACAGAGAGACACAGAGAGAGAGACACAGAAAGAGACACAGAGAGAGAGACACAGAAAGAGAAAGAGAGAGAGACAGAGAGAGAGTCTGTGTGGATGCAGTCATGCCTGATTTATCACTGACAAAAGGCAGTGAGGCTCCCGTCTTCATGGGCCACTGCAGCACTGCATAGTATCCTGCCAACAACACTAACCAGCCCTGCCTCTCCTCTCAGCACAGGCTAAACAACACTAACCTGCCTCTCCTCTCAGCACAGGCTAAACAACACTAACCTGCCTCTCCTCTCAGCACAGGCTAAACAACACTAACCTGCCTCTCCTCTCAGCACAGGCTAAACAACACTAACCTGCCTCTCCTCTCAGCACAGGCTAAACAACACTAACCTGCCTCTCCTCTCAGCACAGGCTAAACAACACTAACCTGCCTCTCCTCTCAGCACAGGCTAAACAACACTAACCTGCCTCTCCTCTCAGCACAGGCTAAACAACACTAACCTGCCTCTCCTCTCAGCACAGGCTAAACAACACTAACCTGCCTCTCCTCTCAGCACAGGCTAAACAACACTAACCTGCCTCTCCTCTCAGCACAGGCTGAACAACACTAACCTGCCTCTCCTCTCAGCACAGGCTGAACAACACTAACCTGCCTCTCCTCTCAGCACAGGCTGAACAACACTAACCTGCCTCTCCTCTCAGCACAGGCTAAACAACACTACCCAGCCCTGCCTCTCCTCTCAGCACAGGCTGAACATAGCAGCAGAACCACCAAAATGGCTTTTTAGGGAACAGGGTTAGGAAGATTTAGCACACTGAGTGAGGTGTTAGGGTTATGTTGACAGTTGCAATCTGTTTTGTGAGTTACTATTTACAATTTTGTGTGTGTGTGAAATATCCTCACCGTGGGACTTAATTATTCTTACTTTGCAACATAGAGAGCTTTAAAGAGTCACATGATCTCTATGTACTGTATTAATATGTATTAGAAGTATGTTTGGATGCTGTAAATGTTCAGTTTAGGGTTGGTCTGGCTGGATGTCTATCCGGGTATGGCAATATGTTCTGCATCAGCAATGAGAACCTCAAATGAATACAGGGATGGGTAAAGCATTCCCAAGAGCATTTACCATCAAATACAACTAGATACAAATATACACATATACGAATCCTAAATAAAGAGCCTTTGTTTGGGGTGGTTTCCATAAGTAAAATATGACTTGTCTCCATACGATATTCTAATGACGGTCAAATGCAGAACCCAAAATAATGTTGCAGGCAAGTCCTGTGATGCGGGTGCAGACTGTAAAACAGCGCAGTTCTGACTGCATTGTTCTCCTGGTCTGTTTGTCTTCCTGATTATATGATTAACTCATGAATAGTATCATTAGGATGACACGAGGGTGAATTATACCTCAATAACACGTATTTACATTCCAAAATGTGATAATTAGGCTAGGCACCAAATAACTTCAGACTGGAAGAAAAGTATAAAAACAAGCGCTGCCGCTTTAAGTCGAAAACCTGAGTCTGGTTCATAACGGGAATAAAGAATTACTCACCGCCACCGAAATGTAGACCACCGACATTATCCTGATGTATTTCCCCAAAAGACTCAGCTCAAATCCGCAAATGCCCATCTCCAAATTGTATGGAAATACGTGTTCTCATTTCAAACGGTGGTACGCCAGCCCGGGGTCAGTACCGGACTCCCCTGGTAGAAACACTAAACACAGGCTAAGGCAAATAACATATATCTCTACAGCTGTCTCTCCCTCCGCCGGCAGCTTCTTATAGTCTGTGTCTCGAAGTGGACTGGCTTTAGATAGTACGGGATCAGAGCTCGGTTCTGAAAGAACGGAATAATTCCCATTGTGATGATGGATAGGAGAGTGAAAGTCCGTCCCTGATGCTCTGTGCGGTCAATGCAGCAGTCTGGGCGCTGAGCGGGGCGGAACTTGCGACAGACGTCACTGACTACCACATCTCTGCTGGTGCGCTCAGCCGGAGACCGTGCCCGCTTCCGGGAAGAGCCGGTCCGGCTTTTCACTGGAACACGTGACGTTGGGTGAAAGCGACAGGTGACCCTGCAGTTTGTCCGCGTGGTTTCTAAGGTTACAAACACGGACTACCTTATAGGCTACCTTATAACCAGGCCCTAATACACGGGCGCAGAATTCCGACGAAAACCGGCGGATTTTCAAATAGAATGCATTGGTCTGAGGCAAAATGTTAATAAACTTCTCAACTCATATAACGTCTCTATTATTAAAACGTTAGCCAAAAATGCTAAGAATTGAAAAGGAAACAATTATCGACCAAAATTACAGCAAGAGACAGGGCCAGGGAGTTTTAAGGCGATCTTTATGAGGATGGATCAATACTTTTTTGCAAAGTCTGTGAACATTCAATCGACCATATCAGGGCTGCCAACTTTTCCAAAAACCTTGGAGTGAGATTTGGTGGGGCCAACCAGCACCCCCCAACGCTACCCTACTCACACTACCACACCCACACTACCCCACACTACAACACCCACACTACCCCACACTGCCCTACCCACACTACCCCACCCACACTATACCCACACTACCCCACACCCACACTACCCCACCCACACTACCCCACACTACCACACCCACACTACCCCACACACACTACCCACACCTCCAAATAACTCTGGCTGACGGGAAGGGGTGGGGAGGAGTGGAGGATGCACCATCTGCTGGGGAGATCAAGGGATAAAAGGGGGAAAAGCCTCACGTGACACTTATTTTACTGCTGTTTGTGTGGGTGTGTGGGTGTGTGTGTGTGTGAGTGTGTGTGTGTGTGTGTGTGTGTGTGTGTGTGAGTGTCTGTGTTTGATCGTGAGTGTATTTGTGTGGAGGGAATCCACACAGTGCGTTACTGACCCAGTGGCATGCTGGTAAAGGGAGGACATGTTTGCCTGATACTGCAGAGCACTCAAGCTTGGATTGTGCCATTAATTGCAGACAATCTTCTCTCACATTAACCTCACCACACAGTTATACATTACAGCAACATAGACCAACTTAGCCTCTTAAACTAAAGGCTTGGAAGAGCGCCTCAGGTTGTTTACTGTCCTGAGCAT
This sequence comes from Thaleichthys pacificus, assembly GCA_023658055.1. Classification (NCBI taxonomy): domain Eukaryota; kingdom Metazoa; phylum Chordata; class Actinopteri; order Osmeriformes; family Osmeridae; genus Thaleichthys; species Thaleichthys pacificus. The sequence goes on along the minus strand of CM042869.1, from coordinate 18,856,185 downwards.
CAGAGCCCACTCACTGTGCAGCCACTGGATAGGTAGACGCTTTGAACACATTATAAATACGGTATATATTTACGGATAGTGAGTCTGCTTTAGGCCTATATAACGTACCTGGCAAATCTGTGTAATATTGTCCAAGCCATTTCAGTTAAGTTAAACAGTTATCTGAGTAACTCAATAAGAGAAGACAGTGCGCCATCTGCTGGTCAGCACATTACAAACATGCAAGCAACAATTACCGCTGTTTGGCCGCAACGTGGGAGCAAAGGATAAAACAGATAACTAAGCCACGGTTTCACGCTCAAACGCCTTTGCGGTCTGTCACATTTGCAAGCATTTGTGACATGCTAATGTAACTTGTGTGAATCGGTGAAACTCACTCCTCAAGTATATAATAGGCCACCCGCGTCAATAAAGAGTTAGCTTTTCGTTTGTGTAGCTGTAGTGGTCGCGCTACGCAAGTCAGAGGTGGCTAACATCGGCCCGTATACCTCTGACGGAGCGTGACCACGTCTGTTACACTTATGTTGACAGTCATGTTACATCGTTTAGAACAAAGTAGTTTCCACCAAATTGGTGCACATCAGTAGGCCTAATGTAATTTGGTGCACTGTGAGGGCAAAACGCATTACAGGCTGCTTCAAGTATGATGATACTGTCTCGTGGACAGTCGTAATCAGTTGATTGGGCAACACTCTCAACGTCCTCCTGCGACAGACGGGCTGCACATCTGAAGACAGACCAGCATCATACTGGGCAGCAGCAATACTGGTAATGAGCACAGGTTTCATATGTCCCCGTAACATCACTGTACTTCTATTAGGAGAGAGAGAGAGAGAGAGAGAGAGAGAGAGCGAGAGAGAGAGAGAGAGAGAGAGAGAGGGGGAGGGAGGGAGAGAGAGAGAGAGAGAGAGAGAGAGAGAGAGAGAGAGAGAGAGAGAGAGAGAGAGAGAGAGAGAGAGAGAGGGAGGGGGGGGGAGGGAATTGGCAGCCCAGCAATTCAGATTCCACTCAAAATAACTTCAACATGATGTTGTTTTCAGACCCGTGGCAGCATGAATTCTCAAGGAGTGAAATTACACAACCATCATTAACTCTACTCCTCTTGTGAGTCCCTACAACACGGGGTTTGTCTCAGCTTTTGAATAAGGCCACCTCTGAGAATATCACACTGCACTGCCGCCTATATTGCATCATTATTACACTGCATTTCATTAAGATCCACAGAGCAAGTGCACGAAGTGTCACATTAGGTTGGTTTATTTGACGTAGTTAACAAATGGCATAACGAAGAGAGGATGCTGTACGCACCGGTAGCTCCCGTCTCGTGCCGAGTAGATAGGTAGGTATTCGTCTCGCGGTACCCTGCCGCCTGAAACATCGCGGAGTTTCCTGCTCCAGTTTTTCAGGCAAGTCCAAGAAAGGAGGAGACTTCAGGATAACTTCCTGCATAACAAGCCTGAAACCACGGCTAACCGACACTTTTGTCGGGGTATTTTTTCAGGGAAAGGCAAATGGTAATAAGACAACCATAGCTTGCTCGTCGGGATTTAATTTGCTAAAATAAAGACTGTAGCTTAACAAACATACATAGCTAGCACTGAAGCTGCTAGCTGGCTAACGTAAGCAGCCGGATAGTGCATTCCAAACATCGGATAGTGAAACGGCTGGGTCCACGGCGAAGGACATTATGGGTGAGTTTCTCATTGTGGTTTGTGGTGGTTATGTGGCACTTCGCTATTTGTTTGGATGATGTGGAGATTGATGGCTTGTTTTACTGGAGGCGGTCCGGTTTCGAATCCTCAACTGCCGACTGCCAAGCCTACAGACAGTATTTATCCAGTAGGATTTGAGTAGCTAACCACTAGGACTACACTACAATCTGGTAGCTAGTTAGCATGTCAGGTCAACCCTACTAGCTACCTAGCGCGCTAGCATCAGGCATCAAATGTCACAGCTTTGAATCTTGCAAGTTTATCCCCCTAGCAAGTTTAAAAAAGGATCTGCCTTTTTCAGCTGGCTGGAAAGCTGAATGTTTGCAAGCTTGGTTTAAACAAGATGTCAAATCTGTGTCATGTGCCGACAACTACTTTTAAAAACGTCTGACACTCTTAAACTTGTGCCTATCTAGCTAGTTAGCTTGCCACCCTAATCTGTACTAATTGTTACTTGAGTTCAGCATTTTAATCCTCACTCATGCTCCTGGAAAGCAAGTTAAATAGCCTAAATATCTTTTGTCTATGTTGTTTTTATTTATATAAATTAGTTTTGATTGAGACGACACACTCCCGGCAGCCCGTAATGAGTCACTGCGCATCTCACCGTTCAGCAAGCAGGATTGTGGTTCAGCTGCTCTTAGTTGAAGATCGTTCTGCTATGTCGGCAAACTGGTTTAGATGAGTTAATGTAAAGGATTGTCTGTGTTACCCAGCTTCCATCCTCACGAACTCAGTGTTTTGCTGTCAAACCCAGTCATGTCCGGTGTGTCTTCTGGCAGCCGCAAATCTGTTCTTATCTTAATCTTGACTTATTACACTAGAATGGTGCTGCTGTTATCTCTCTCATCCTCTTTCTGCATTTCTAGGCTCTGTCTCTCTGTCTCTGTCTCTCTCTATCTCTGTCTCTATCTGTCGGTCTCTCTCTGTCTCTCGTTCTTATTCTATTTCTGTCTCTCAGTCTCTCATTCAATAAAAACAGACGTTTTCATATCAAGCTCCTCAGAACTGTATGAAAGACGTAGTTATGGGTTTTTTGTCATCCGCTCCGTGTGTGTGTGCAGGCCTGGAGGGAGTGTGTGTGTGTGTGTGTGTGTGCAGGCTTGGAGAGTGTGAGTGTGAGTGTGTGTGTGTGTGTGTGTGTGTGTGTGTGTGCAGGCTTGGAGGGAGTGTGTGTGTGCAGGCTTGGAGAGAGTGTTTGTGTGTGTGTGTGTGTGCGCAGGCCTGGAGGGAGTGTGTGTGTGCAGGCCTGGAGGGAGTGTGTGTGTGTGCAGGCCTGGAGGGAGTGTGTGTGTGTGTGCAGGCCTGGAGGGAGTGTGTGTGTGTGTGTGTGTGTGTGCAGGCTTGGAGGGAGTGTGTGTGTGCAGGCCTGGAGGGAGTGTGGGTTTGTGTGTAACATTCATACGGTAGGCAGGCAGGCCGCTTGCATGGCTCTGAGTGTTTCTCCTACTGTCCCTGTGTCACGTTGAAACTCTCGTCTACCAGGTAGCAGCTCTGGTATGCTATTATTATTATTTAGGTACAGCTTGGCGTATTGCTTTGATATTGAAACTTGACGTATGAAATACGTCATACACCAGTGGAGTATACTGTACAAGAGAAGCTGTAGTAAACAGGAGTCCCAAATAATCTTTCATAGCAGTGATACAGCTAGTGATACAGCCAGTGTTTTAGGAGATTCTAAAAGTTAGTCCAGAGGCTTGCCCTCTCTACTGAAGCTCTGTGGAACCAATTCCAATTTGACTTTGATAATTTATTTGTTTAAAATAGCTGAAGAATTTCTGCAGCCTCTCCATCCCTCTATGTCACCAAATGTGCTGTGTGGTTTAGATGTGTGCGTGTGTGTGTGTGTGTGCTGGGCACTATTTTCCATTTTACGTTGAGTAAATATATTTTACGAAGCAAAAAATAAATAAAATAAAAAACAACTTTGATACTATGAACAGAATGACGCATTTTAAATATCGCTCGATCACGTGAATTTGATTGTGAGAAGCCAAAATCGTGATCATTATTAAAATTTGACTAATTGTGCAGCCCTACCCCTGAGTGTGTGTTTGTATGTTTGTTGATGTGTGTGTATGATGTGTGTGTGTGTATGATGTGTGTGTGTGTGTGTATGATGTGTGTGTGTGTATGATGTGTGTGGGATGCCTGTATTTTCTGCTGGCTGGAATGTGCCTCTGACACAGCAGCAGTAGAGAGGCTGGTTAACCCTCTCACCCTGGTCTCTCCAGGCCTGGTTAACCCTCTCACCCTGGTCTCTCCAGGCCTGGTTAACCCTCTCACCCTGGTCTCTCCAGGCCTGGTTAACCCTCTCACCCTGGTCTCTCCAGGCCTGGTTAACCCTCTCACCCTGGTCTCTCCAGGCCTGGTTAACCCTCTCACCCTGGTCTCTCCAGGCCTGGTTAACCCTCTCACCCTGGTCTCTCCAGGCCTGGTTAACCCTCTCACCCTGGTCTCTCCAGGCCTGGCCCAATTTTGATCCGATTCATCGATTAATCGGGAAAAGAATCAACAGATTAATCGATTATTAAAATAATTGTTAGTTGCAGCCTGAGGCCAGAGAGAGGCTAGCAGGAGAGGCTAGCCTCTCCTGCTATAGGCGAGGGAGGCCAGAGAGAGGCTAGCCTCTCCTGCTGTAGGCGAGTCCAAAGAGAGGCTAGCCCTCTCTGCTGTAGGTGAGGGAAGCCAGAGAGAGGCTAGACCTCTCTGCTGTAGGCGAGGCCAGAGAGAGGCTAGCCTCTCCTGCTGTACGTGAGGCCAGAGAGGAATAGCCTTGTAGCTCTACTGACCCAGATCACAGCCAGGCCTCAGGCTGTCTGGGGGGTTGGGTACTGGAAGCATCTCTTCTTCCTGCCTGTCTGCTAGAATTCAGTTCTGAGATACTGATTCCTGTGATGTGTTTAGTTCACTCATTGTATCAGAAGGCCTATGTCATTCTTTCTATGTGTGTGTGTGTTTGTCAACCCAGTCTTCTGTGTGTGTTGCTGTCTTGCTGTTCAGTTATATTATTAACTCAGTCACCTGGTTAGTTCCAGGGTGCAGTTTGGTTCCAGAAGCTTGCAGCTAAGTCTGGACCACGCCAACTGCAAGCATCTGCTTTGAATTCAATCACGCGCTCGAGTGTAACTGTGTGAGAGTGAATATTTGTGTGTGTGCGCAGTTAGTCTAGATCATATTAAAGCCAGCTAGGCTAGCTGTTGCAGTTTTGAAACTGAAGCCATAAGAAACAATGATTGTAGTTTTCAGTTTGTGTTTCAGTTTCCTTTTATTCGTATTTAATAAAAAAGTACAGCCCCTCCTCCCTTCCCCTCCTGTCCTCCTCCCCTCCTCTCCACACCTCCTCCCCTCCCCTCTGGATCTTACAACTCAGTACTAGTGTGGGTAAGTAATGACTGTATTTCCCTCCCTCTCCTACATGTCCCAGCTAGTGAGCAGTTAGCCCCTGAGTGCCGAGGGTGTAATGTGTTTAGCAAGGCATTTCCTCAGAGCACAAACCAAGAGTCTTTGTTGTGCTTCCCGACTGCCCTGCTAGTTATCTCAGTTCAACATGACCCTGACAACACAGAGTCCCAGCAGGGCAGCACAGGAGGGTTAGGGTTAGGAGGAAGAGATATGGAGACTAAGCAGGGTTAGGGTTAGGAGGAAGAGATATGGAGAGGTTAGGGTTAGGGTTAGGAGAAGAGATATGGAGACTGAGCAGGGGGGTTTCTACTGAATGAGGAGACAGGACATGCACGCCTGAGTGTCACTTTCGCTCGCCCCAGAGATAGCAGCAGGAGGTGTTGGTCTCTGCCCTTATCAAGAGGGCACACTGTGTTGAGCACTCTCTGTGTTGAGCACTCTCTGTGTTGAGCACTCTCTGTGTTGAGCACTCTCTGTGTTGAGCACTCTCTGTGTTGAGCACTCTCTGTGTTGAGCACTCTCTGTGTTGAGCACTCTCTGTGTTGAGCACTCTCTGTGTTGAGCACTCTCTGTGTGAGCACTCTCTGTGTTGAGCACTCTCTGTGTTGAGCACTCTCTGTGTTGAGCACTCTCTGTGTTGAGCACTGTGGTAGCGTAGCACATTTATATTTGTATTTATATTTTATATCAATATATTGGGGGGGGGGGGGGGGGACATTTTGACCAGATTTGAATATTGGGGGGATGTGTCCCACCCAATATATATTATGATTACGGCCTTGTTGTGCACACTCTGTATTGAGCACACTCACTAGACAGGGGGAGAGGGAGTAAGGTCTGGGGAGTGAGGTCTGGAGAGAGAGGTCTGGAGAGAGAGGTCTGGAGAGAGAGGTCTGGAGAGAGAGGTCTGGAGAGAGAGGTCTGGAGAGAGAGGTCTGGAGAGAGAGGTCTGGAGAGAGAGGTCTGGAGAGAGAGGTCTGGAGGCAGGGAGGGAGGGAGGTCTGGAGGGAGGGAGGTCTGGAGAGAGAGGTTTGGAGGCAGAGAGGTCTGGAGGCAGAGAGGGAGGGAGGCCTGGAGGGAGAGAGGTCTGGAGGCAGAGAGGGAGGGAGGTCTGGAGGCAGAGAGGGAGGGAGGTCTGGAGGGAGAGAGGGAGAGAGCTGTGGAGAGTTACTCTCTCTCCAGTCAACAGAAACAGAGACTCTCATCTAATACTGAATCTCTCCATTCAGAATCATGTCAGTGGTAGTTTTTATTGGGGTGTTATCTTGGATAGATTGAGACTAAACTAAGTGTAGCAATCCTAACCCTAACTCTATCTCCTGTACAGAGCAGTCTTTGTCTGACGGGGCTGTGCTGTACCTATGTGGTCTGTTATCTTACCATCACTATGTAAATACCCACAGTCCACACAGATTGTGTGTGTGTGTGTTTAGGTCCACCAATCCAATGTCTCCAAGGCGTGTGAATGTTCCTGCTGTGTCTAGGGCAGGGCGGGGCCTCTTGTCTTGTGGTTGGCTGCAGATGAGGACTGGAATAGCAGAGAGGTGCCAGTGTTGTGCTGGTTGTCCAGGGGAAACACCACATGCTCTAGTCCTGAACTGAGTCACTGAACAGGAGGGGTGCTGTCAGGGCTTGAGCTTGTAGGAAGACTGGGAGACTGGGATGTGTCTGACACAGTCAGACACATCAGTCCCTACAGATTGACTCCACTCAGTGCCGGCCCGGCATTGACTCCACTGACCCAGTTCTTCTCCAGGATCTGCTCTTAAAGCTGCTATGATACAGATGTGGATCTGACTGAGTTTATTAGCCTAACCTTAGTTTGTTTCTCTCTGTTCAATTATGCTTCCCTGCCCCCTCCCCCTCCCTGCCCCCTCCCCCTCTTTCCCCTCCCTCCCTCTCCCCTCCTCCCTCCCCCCCTCCCCCTGTAGAGGTGGTGGTGGTGTACGAGTACGCGGCGCAGCATGAGGATGAGCTGACCCTGCGGCTGGGAGAGGTGATCAGGAGCGTGTGCAGGGTGGAGGAGGAGGGCTGGCTGGAGGGAGAGCTGAGCGGCAAGGAGAGGACTCTTCCCCGACAACTTTGTAAAGGTGAGAGCAACAGACCCCACTACCTGTCCAGGTGTGTCCAGGTGTGTCCAGGTGACAGTAGACCCTGGAGCATGAAAATAGTTGGCCCCCTCCTCCCTCTCCTATCTCCTCTCTCTCACTCACACTCTCTCACTCACTCTCTCTCTCTCTCTCTCTCTCTCACTTTCTCTCCCACTATCTATTTCTCCCACTATCTCACTCTATCTCACTCGCTCACTATCTCTCACTCTCTCTCCCACTCTCTCTTACTCTGTCACTGTTGATCTCTCTCTGTCTCTCTCTGTCTCTCTCTCACCCTCTCTCACTCGCTGTCTCTTTCACTCTCTCACTCTCTGTCTCTCTCTCTCTTTCACTCTCTCACTCTCTGTCTCTCTCACTCTCTCACTCGCTGTCTCTCTCACTCTCTCACTCGCTGTCTCTCTCTCACTCTCTCACTCGCTGTCTCTCTCTCTCACTCACTCTCTGTCTCTCTCTCACTCTCTCATTCCAGACTCTGTGCGTCGTCCTCTCTTTTCTCAGTAGCTCCTCCCTCTCTGTGTCAGTAGAGAGACCTGATGATGTCAGACCTCCTTTTTGGCTGTAATCCCAGGTTGTTAGATAGGTAATCCTACAAGGAACCTGTTGTGAGATAGGTAATCCGCTAAGAAGCCCTGGACTAGCCACTATCTGTCTGAACTTTGCTCCCGGATGCAGTGTCTCTGCCTGTTCCCTCTCCACCTCAGTGAGTGAGAGAGTTCTTCTGGGGAAGCATGTCTGAGGACTCGGTAAGGATCTCAGTACGGCCCTGGAGAGGCGAGGCCTCGTAACGTGTGAATGTGTGTGCTGGGTTAGCAGCTGTGCTAGCATAGCTGTGTGTGCTGTGCTAGGTGCTAGCATAGGTGTGTGTGCTGTGCTAGTATAGGTGTATGTGCTGTGCTAGGTGCTAGCATAGGTGTGTGTGCTGTGCTAGGTGCTAGCATAGGTGTGTGTGCTGTGCTAGCATAGGTGTGTGGGCTGTGCTAGGTGCTAGCATAGGTGTGTGTGCTGTGCTAGCATAGCTGTGTGTGCTGTGGAGGTGTTTACAAGGTTTCTCTGCTCTCAGCACTACCAGCTTCTCTTCTTAGCGTTTCTCTGGCAACTTCTTCATTGAATTTGATTGCCTGTGTTTATGTGAGGGAATTCAGGGAGTGATACTTGAAATTGTGAATGTGTTGCATTTCTCTAGCATAGTGCTCTGGAAGGGAGTGGGGGTGTCTTCACAGCTGGTATAGGAGAGGGAGTGGGCGTGGCTACACAGCTGGTATAGGAGAGGGAGTGGGTGTGTCTTCACAGCTGGTATAGGAGAGGGAGTGGGCGTGGCTACACAGCTGGTATAGGAGAGGGAGTGGGTGTGTCTACACAGCTGGTATAGGTGGGAGTGGGGGTGTCTTCACAGCTGGTATAGGAGAGGGAGTGGGCGTGGCTACACAGCTGGTATAGGAGAGGGAGTGGGCGTGGCTACACAGCTGGTATAGGAGAGGGAGTGGGCGTGTCTACACAGCTGGTATAGGAGAAGGAGTGGGTGTGTCTACACAGCTGGTATAGGAGAAGGAGTGGGTGTGGCTACACAGCTGGTATAGGAGAGGGAGTGGGTGTGTCTACACAGCTGGTATAGGTGGGAGTGGGTGTGACCACAGCTGGTATAGGAGAGGGAGTGGGCGTGGCTACACAGCTGGTATAGGAGAAGGAGTGGGTGTGTCTACACAGCTGGTATAGGAGAGGGAGTGGGCGTGGCTACACAGCTGGTATAGGAGAAGGAGTGGGTGTGTCTACACAGCTGGTATAGGAGAAGGAGTGGGTGTGGCTACACAGCTGGTATAGGAGAGGGAGTGGGCGTGTCTACACAGCTGGTATAGGAGAAGGAGTGGGTGTGGCTACACAGCTGGTATAGGAGAAGGAGTGGGCGTGGCTACACAGCTGGTATAGGAGAGGGAGTGGGCGTGTCTACACAGCTGGTATAGGAGAGGGAGTGGGCGTGGCTACACAGCTGGTATAGGAGAGGGAGTGGGCGTGGCTACACAGCTGGTATAGGAGGTGTGGGTGTGGCTACACAGCTGGTATAGGAGAGGGAGTGGGCGTGGCTACACAGCTGGTATGGGATAGGGAGTGGGCGTGGCTACACAGCTGGTATGGGAGAGGGAGTGGGCGTGTCTACACAGCTGGTATAGGAGGTGTGGGTGCGTATGAGGGTGTGTGTAAAGGAGGGGAGTATAGGCCTCAGGGAAAATATGAAATATATTACCTCTGATGTTGAACTGGGACTTAATTATTACATTTAGAGGTCACAACTTGGTGTTTTATGTTGTTGGTGAAGGCAAGTAGGCATGTTGTCATGGAAATTACAGGCAGAGTGAAGACTGTTCCTCACTTCACCTAATTGCAGTCAGTCACATTTACACACACACAGTTTTCCTGCGTGTGTAGTCAGGACAGCCATGGTAGTGTGTGTTGGACAGTGAGTCTGCCTAGCCCCGTCCAGGACTGACGACCAGGCTGACACGTTGGCTGAGTGTCGTCACAGGGGAGGTTGTTATGGAGTCTGCTGACCTTCTTCCGATCGTTCACCCAGGGATTGAAGATCTACTTTTACAACTTTGCGGTGGTAAATGGGAGCGCTGGTTTGGAGGACAACGTACAAGGCTTCATTTTACGCTTGAGTATCTTGTTGCTGTAGCTCGTATTTGTTTGGTGAAGTGGATTGCACAATTTAGAGAGATGTGGGGAAAAAGGAGGGAGAGAGAGAGAGAGAGAGAGAGAAAGGATGGCTTCTTTGAGCATTCCTGAGAGATTCCAGAGAGAGAGACAGGACTATCTGGCTGCTGTCCTATTTTGGAGAGGAGGAAGGAGGATGAGACACAACGACTAGAGAAGCCAGTAGTATAGGGTTAGGGTCAGGTAGGGTCCCTATAATCCTCCATAGTAGTAGGGCTGAACGATTAATTGCATTTGCGATAATATCGCGATGTGACAACAAGATTTTGTAATCGCAAAAGTCAGTGACCTGCAGTTTGCAGGTCACTGATCATAACAACGAGATAGCCCCAAACATTGCGAGCAGCCAAAACATGAAGTATACATTGTGAAAAACCAAATAAGTGCCAAAGGGAAGAACCATAAGAGCATGCAGTTAAACAAGTTACAATTAAACATGAAACTCAAAAAGTGCAAGAGTGTACCTGTAAAAAAAACAATCAACAGTAAAATATTTCACAGCGAGTACAAGAATTTAAAACCATTACAACTAACCAACAAGAGCAACAAGTCTCTAAATACGAGTCATTGTGATCCTGGAGGAAACTAACATCAGGTCCAGCCAAGCATTCCTAAGTGCCGTTGTACTCCCGGAACAAGTGCGTCTTGAGCCTTTCTTGAAGGTGGGGAGACAGTCAGTGTCCCTGATGGAGGTGGGCAGTTGATTCCACCATTGGGGGGCCAGACAGGAGAAGAGCTTGTGTTGGGACCGGGCGCTCTTGAGTGGTGGGACCACCAGACAGTTGTCAGAAGAAGACCGTAGGTGGCGGGGGGGGGCGTAAGGCTGGAAGAGAGACTTGATGTAGTCGGGTGCAGTCCCGTTCACCGCTCGGAAGGTCAGTACCAGAGTCTTGAATCTGATACGGGCCGTGATGGGAAGCCAGTGGAGGGAGATGAGGAGCGGGGTAACATGGGAGTGTCTGGGTAGATTGAAGACCAGACGGGCCGCTGCGTTCTGAATCCTCTGGAGAGGGCGGGTTGCGCATGCTGGGAGACCGGCGAGCAGCGAGTTGCAGTAGTCCAACTTTGAGAGGACAAGTGCTTGGACCAGCAGCTGGGTGGAATGCTCAGACAGGTATCTCCTGATCTTCCGGATGTTGTAGAAGGTGAATCTACACAACCTGGAGACCGCAGCAAAGTGGGCTGTGAGGGAGAGCTCGTCATCCATGGTCACCCCGAGGTTCCTGGCAGAGGATGAAGGGGTCACCGTCGCCAATCCCAGAATGATTGAGAGATCGTGGGAGATGGAGGGTTTGGCCGGGATGATGAGTGTTTTGGCGAGGTTCAGCTGGAGGTGGTGCTCGGTCATCCAGGCAGAGATGTCTGTGAGGCAGGCCTCGATCCTAGCTGAGATCCCCGGATCGGTCGGGGGGAACGACAGGTACAGCTGCGTGTCGTCAGCATAGCAGTGGTAGGAGAAGCCATGGGAGGTGATGATTGGTCCAAGCGAGGTGGTGTAGAGGGAGAAGAGGAGGGGTCCAAGGACGGAGCCCTGTGGGACACCAGTGGATAGTTGGGGGGGGCTGATACTTTGCCTCCCCAGGAGACCTGGTAGGATCTTCCCGACAGGTAGGATGAGATCCACTGAAGTGCAGTGCCAGTGAGGGGGAGGGTGGGGGAGGTGGGTGGAGAAGGTAGAGAAAAGTTTGTGAGGGTTTGAGGCAGAGTTAATTTTGTTCAGGAAGTAGTGGGTTTTAGGATCAGTTATGCGGGCAGAGAAGGATTTGAGGAGGGAGTGATACTTATCGAGGTCCAGACCTATTATTAGCCTTAGCTTTGATTTACCTAAATATTTTCGAAGAGGTAGGCTACAGGCGGTATGTTTTCCTTAATTTTTCTGAACTTTGTGTGTTATGTTGCTGACTGGAGATCAGTAGTATACATCTATATTTATTAATAAATCATATAATAATCGCATATTAAATCGCAATTGCGATATTAGTCAAAATAATCGCAATTAGCATATTTTCCAAAATCGTTCAGCCCTAGCCAGTAGTCTTATCACCTGGTCTAGTCGTGTGTGTAGATGTGTAAGATCTTTTTCCTTCCCCTGACAAAACTGATGACACAGAAGAGATCTTGCTGTGAATTGTTTCAACCATGGATGTATTGTCTTTCCATGACCATGTCTATGGAGTCAGGAGCGATGTTGTGAGAGTGTTAACCTCGATGATGTGCTCTTCTGTGCTGCAGGAGGTGAAGAGGGAGGAGGTGAAGGAGGAGGCTGTGCGCAGGGAGAAGAGTGGAGCAGGGAATGTGGCCAACCTGGTCCAGAGGATGAGCACTTACGGTCTTCCAGCTGGGGCCTTCCAGCCCAGCTCCCAGCCACGAACGCCCCGCAAGAGTAAGGCTGTGTGTGTGTGTGTCATGTTTTGAAGTTGCTTTGGTTCCAGTTTCACCTGCGTGATGTCGGTTTGGGTTTCTGTTTCTGCCTGCCTGTCTGTCTGTCCTTCTTTCAGCCTGTCTGTCTTTTTGCCTGTGTTTGTCTGTCTGTCGGTCTGTGTGGAAGCGTTTGTGTCTCTCCTTGACAAATCCCATAGTTCCTAGCAGCATCATCGTGTCTGACACTTCCTGGATTCTGTTTGCACCTCCTCCTTCCCACAATGCCCTCTGGGAGGGAGCCAGGGGCCATGCTCCAGACACACTTGTTTCTACTGGTGGTGTAACGGACGTAGTTGATCCATGACCCATATGGATCACCCCCCATGGTTCAGCATGCATGTGAACTATGGATCAATTGCAAAGTTTAACCACAGTAATACCGTTTTACTGCCACTGTTACTTTTAAAAGTAATAATTCCGTAAATCTCGATACAGTTGCAGATGCATGCTGTGTTTTCGTCTGAAGCACTAAAGGTTCATTTGATTATTAATAAGCGCTAATCAGCTGCGACCACGTACAGAAGGCCCTACGCGCATGTGGGCTGACCAAACAACAGGAATGCTAATGCTGAAAGATGAAATTATTTTTCTTAAATTGCAGAAAATACAGAAATGAGAAAATACCCGCAAGCTGAAATTAATTTAAAAAATGTGTGAGTCAAACAATAGAGGCAGTGTGGAAACTGAACTGCATCATCTAACAACGCTAAGAGCTGAAATACAATGCGGGAGAAGCTGAAAGCTGAACTGTTAAACAGAAGAAGAAGCCTAGGCTAGCTCGTCATAAAAATAATATTATAGTCTTAACAGCTGAAATTATAGTTGGGATAGTAATAGCAGTAGCAGATGTGTGCATTGAGTGCGTTTACTCGGCTTTCTTAGTAGGATTCAATGTGTTGATTGAATGAAACATACAGCAGTAGGGCCGATACAGGAAGACACGGCGACACTTTGTTGCAGAAGGATGATGGTGCAAGTTTTGTCCGTGGAGCATACAACGATTAATAAAAAGAATCATGTAGACGCGCTTATTGAGTAATCGCATAACTAATTACACATGTAAACGGAGTAATTGTATTATTGGCATACATCGAAATTCGGGTTTCTCATGGTCAAGTGAACGCACTCAGTGGCGTAGTAGAACAAAACAGTTCCATTAGCGAAGTAGTTAGTAAAAGAGATATTAGCAGCATCTGCAGAATTAGTAGTTGTAGTAGTGGCATACAATATAGCAGTATCAGTAGTGGTAGTAGTTGTGTTGTGGTGCTCTTAGTCTTTTAATGAGACGAGTTGACTGAATAGCTTGTCCTGTGTCTCCACTAATCAGCTAATAACAATCACCTGTGTAATAGACTGAGTGGCGCTTGTTTGTGTGGTTGCCACGGTGATGGTGCAGCTATGAATGCTAACGCGCTGAGGGCAAAGAATAACAGAAATTTCGCTAGAATCCACACCTCAAACAAGTTAACCTAGACGCAAAACTATACTTCCAATCCAAAGAATAAGCATGTTTTCCGAGACCCAAGACTCTGCCGAAACCAGAGATGTCCTTTATATTTCTGTGCGGTCAGAAATACGACTCTACCGGCAGTTTCAAAATCTTGTTCTTTTTGCTTTCTCTGACGATTTTGTCACCAGATTTGCATTGGTCTCTATGGGGCGAGAGTTGGACTTTGTCTCGCTTTCGTGGGGCTCTGAACAAATGTGTACGTCTGTTGGATTCAACAGACAACTGTCTACGACCAGCACAACATTAGCTATCTATTGATCAAAAAATGAAGCATGAAGAGCGAAAATTGTGGCAATGCTGGCAAACTAGAAATATTTTTTCAACGACATCCGAAGCTCCCCTCCACTCTAAGCGTTTCAGTCTGCACTCGGCTTTCACGTACACACCCATGTAAATCTCAGAAACGGCTTGAAAAAGTCATGAAACATAATCAGTGATATTGAAAAAAGTTGATTAGATATCAAAAAGCTGAATTAAAAAAAAATAGTTTAGGGTTTTGTCAACATTTTAAAGTTTAAATGGTGGCTGTAGCTGAAGGATTGAGGAAGAAGAAGGATTCGAAAGTTGAAGACGTTTAAGAGGATTGAGAGGATTTGAAAAAAAACTCCATTGGAAAACCATGTAAAAAATATTATGAATATTGATTTATATTAATTCAAGCATAAGAGGTACAAAGCTGAAAAGATATAGCAGTCATAGCCTGAAACTGCTGAATTTTTTGATAGCTGAACGGTTTGAAGGCTCTGAAAGGTGTCGTGGAAGAAATAGAAGAAGAAGAAGAAGAAGATGCTTGAATAAAGATTCAAAGAACAATACTTGGAATGCTGAAGCAGCATTCCAACAATTAAACGTGATCTTTAGACTCTTAACGGACCCTCACACTCACACTCACGGACCCTCCACCCCACACTCACGGACCCTCCACCCCACACTCACGGACCCTCCCCCCCACACTCACGGACCCTCCCCCCTCACACTCACGGACCCTCACACTCACGGACCCTCACACTCACGGACCCTCCCCCCCACACTCACAGACCCTCCCCCTCACACTCACGGACCCTCCCCCCTCACACTCACGGACCCTCCCCCCCTCACACTCACGGACCCTCCCCCCCACACTCACGGACCCCCCCCCCCACACTCACGGACCCTCCCCCCTCACACTCACGGACCCTCCCCCCTCACACTCACGGACCCTCCCCCTCACACTCACGGACCCTCCCCCCTCACACTCACGGACCCTCCCCCCTCACACTCACGGACCCTCCCCCCTCACACTCACGGACCCTCCCCCCTCACACTCACGGACCCTCCCCCCTCACACTCACGGACCCTCCCCCTCACACTCACGGACCCTCCCCCCTCACACTCACGGACCCTCCCCCCTCACACTCACGGACCCTCCCCCCTCACACTCACGGACCCTCCCCCCTCACACTCACGGACCCTCCCCCCTCACACTCACGGACCCTCCCCCTCACACTCACGGACCCTCCCCCCTCACACACATTTGCCAACTCTGGCATGCTCTCATTCTAGTTTCATCACATTTGCGAGTAGTTGTAAAAAATACTTGCATGGTCTCAAAAAATGGTCGCAGTCTAGAGCCCTTCCCTCACACACTCAGGAAGGCCTTTATGCATTCTCCTGCTGTCGCAGACTTGATTAACTGGTCTCCCCCCCCTCTCTTCCTCCCTCCAGAGCCTAAGCAGCGGCAGTGCAGGGTTCTGTTTGAGTACGTTCCTCAGAACGAAGACGAGCTGGAGCTCAAAGTAGGAGATATCGTCAATGTCACAGAGGAGGTATGCTGCTACTACACTAATACTACACTACCACACTAGTACTGCACTACTGCAATAGGGAGGGGGAGAAAGGGTTATTAAGAAATAATCCAGGTGTGGTCCAGGTGGGAGAGAGAGAGGTATATTAGATGTATAACTCCAGGTGTGTGGTCCAGGTGGAGGAGAGAGAGGTATATATAACTCCAGGTGTGTGGTCCAGGTGGAGGAGAGAGAGGTATATATAACTCCAGGTGTGTGGTCCAGGTGGAGGAGGGCTGGTGGAGTGGCTGTTCGGCTGGAGGGAAGTCTGGACTCTTCCCCTCCAACTTCGTCAAGGAGGTGGAGACGGGCGAGGACGGAGAGATGAACGACCTGACAGACGAGACGGGTGAGTCACCTCAGGGTCACAGAGAGGTCACCTCGGGGTCACAGAGAGTGGGTGGGGGAAGGGGGACGGGAGAATTCTCTCCCCACCTCCATCAGAGATACTGACTGTCTCTCCACCTTCAAGACAAGGCTAAAGACACACTTGTTCCAGGAGTACAACGGTACACTGGAGCACTTTCGAGGATCATGTTGTTTAATTGTAATTTGTTTAACTACATGCTCTTCTGGTTCTACCCATTGGCACTTATTCAAGTTCAAGTCTTTTATTGTCAGATGCACAGAACAACACAGGGTCAGACTGGGCACTGAAATTCTTAGGACAAGACAACACAAAGCACCTGGCATAACATAACATATAAGTACACAGAACATAGATTACATCTATAATAAGCTCAAATATAGTAAACCTAATATACAAATAATATACAATATTCAATACAGTATACTAAACCTCTAAATACACATAATACACATAAAAACCTATACTAACCTAAGACAAGTGAAGTACAATAGTGCAGTATTGCTGATAGTGCAACCAGTAGCTGAAATAACCTATACTAACCTTATAGATTTTACATTTACATTTAGTCATTTAGCAGACGCTCTTATCCAGAGCGACTTACACTAAGTACAGGGACATTCCCCCCGAGGCAAGTAGGGTGAAGTGTCTTGCCCAAGGACACAACGTCATTTGGCACAATCGAACCAACAACTTTCTGATTAATAGCCCAACTCCCTAACCGCTCAGCCATCTGACCCCCCCCTTATAAACCTATAACCTACTTATTTGCTTTTCACAATGTATGCTTCATGTTTTGGAGACCCGCAATGTTTGTGGGTCTCGTTGTTTAGAATCATTGACCTATGCACTTTTTGTAAATCTCTTTCTTGTAAGTCGCTTTGAATGAATAAATGTACATGTAATTATATAATTTTAACATGGGAAAGTACATTTTATGAGACGTTTAACACCCAATTCATGTCCTTTTCCTTTGTTTACTGTCCACTGATAGCTTGATGGTATATTAATTGGAATTGGAATACTCTTGGATGGTATTGGAATGCAGTTTGTCATTGTTTGCCTGTGATGTTTTGTTGCATCAAAACAAGTCTGAAAAAGTTGACTTGCAAATCAAATCAAATCAAATTTATTTGTATAGCCCTTTTTACACGCAAGCATGTCACAGAGGGCTTCACATACGCCCTAGAACTGCCCCTCAACCAACCTAAACCCTCAAGGAAGACAAGGAAAAACTCCCAGAAAAACTCTCAGCAGGAGAAAAAATGGAAGAAACCTTGGGAGGAGCAATTCAGAGAGGGATCCCCTCCTCCAGAGACGTGCAGATCTCCTGTTCTTGATTAGCTTCTCTGCTGTTTCTCAGGCGACCTGTTAGTAGGAAGCTGTTACTGGATATGAGCGTGTTGGCTCATGTTTGCTATGTGATTTAGGTTTTGTGTGGGTGGGTACAGGTTTTGTGTGTGCAGGCATGCATGTGTGCACACCACATCTCATGAGCTTGCAGTCCTGTGTATTCACACACCTTAAACATGTTCTCCCCGTCCTCTGTCCCCCACAGAAGGAGGTGGGAGGGAGGCTCTGGCCCCCCCCACCTCCCCCCAGCCCCCCGGAGGGGAGGCCCAGCCTAAGAAGGTGCGGGGTGTGGGCTTCGGGGACATCTTCAGAGAAGGATCCGTCAAGCTGAAGGTCCGACTGCCCAGCGCCGACACAGACGAGAGGAAAGACAAGGTGGGACTGGGAGGGGGGGCAGGGGGCTAGGAGGGGGGACCTTGCAGGGGAAGGAAATCCAGCTTCTCTTCTAAGGAAACAAAAGTCTTAGAATGCACTGTTGCAGAGATAATTAGCAGGTGTTTGTTTTACTGTGACTGGAATGTTATTGAACCTGATTCTCAGTCACCGGCTTCCATCTTGACTGTCTCTGAACCTCTCCTCTCTCCTCATCCCAGTCTCTCCCGCATAGCTTATTCTGCATCCCAGCCTCCACAGCCATATTTCCTCATAGCTGCCCCCCTGCCTAGCCTGTGTTCACCCTGACCCTGTCACCCCCTGACCCTGTCACCCCCTGACCCTGTCACCCCCTGACCCTGTCACCCCCTGACCCTGTCACATTCTGACCCTGTCACATTCTGACCCTGTCACATTCTGACCCTGTCACATTCTGACCCTGTCACATCCTCTGCCACTCCTGATGTCTCATTGGCTGAGAACAACCAGGACAGTCCAGCGTGCCATCCAATCACGTCAGTAAAACCATCTATGTTCCGCTTCATTTTAGCCAATCCCATCATTACCATCCGCTGCAAAGCCCACCCACTCAGCCAGCCAGAGAGATGACGGGGACAGCAGAGCTAAAGGTGAGCGGTCACCAACGCTGCCTGCCTCAGATGTTTGACATGTTATCCATTCAGTGGATGCTGTCATCCAGCAATGTCTAAACAGCACGTAGACACTGTGTCTGACTGCCTTGCTCCATGTTGAGACTGTTCTGTATCTGAGATGGCTCAGGGCTCAGAGTAACAAGCATTTGATGTGATTGTTGTAAACGTCGACCATGTTGGTGACAGTGTTCATATTCTGCAGTGAGAGAGCTCTGCAAGGCCACCTTCGCCTTTGAGGCCACCAATGACGACGAGCTCACGCTGGTGGAGGGAGACATCATCCACATCCTCAGCAAGGTGAGGCTCCTCCTCCTCCTCAAGGTGAGCCTCCTCCTCAAGGGGAGGCTCCTCCTCCTCAAGGTGAGGCTCCTCCTCCTCAAGGTGAGCCTCCTCCTCAAGGGGAGGCTCCTCCTCCTCAAGGTGAGCCTCCTCCTCAAGGGGAGGCTCCTCCTCCTCAAGGTGAGGCTCCTCCTCCTCAAGGTGAGCCTCCTCCTCAAGGGGAGGCTCCTCCTCCTCAAGGTGAGGCTCCTCCTCAAGGTGAGGCTCCTCCTCCTCAAGGTGAGCCTCCTCCTCAAGGGGAGGCTCCTCCTCCTCAAGGGGAGGCTCCTCCTCCTCAAGGTGAGGCTCCTCCTCCTCAAGGTGAGCCTCCTCCTCAAGGGGAGGCTCCTCCTCAAGGTGAGACTGGGGGAGGAGACATCATCCACAGGTTACAAATGATGACACATTAACTATGAGAGACGTTTAATGTTTAAATCCATTTAACTCATGAACACATGAACTGTCCTGGTGGTCAGTGTGCTGTAAGGCTGTTCACTGGGCCAGTAAACCCTAACCCTGCAGCTGCAGTGTGAACGCACTGTAACCCTACAGCTGCAGTGTGAACGCACTGTAACCCTACAGTCAGTCAGTCTGTGTTCACAGCATCGTAACCCTACAGTCAGTCAGTCCGTGTTCACAGCATCGTAACCCTACAGTCAGTCAGTCTGTGTTCACAGCATCGTAACCCTACAGTCAGTCAGTCTGTGTTCACAGCATCGTAACCCTACAGTCAGTCAGTCTGTGTTCACAGCATCGTAACCCTACAGTCAGTCAGTCTGTGTTCAAAGCACCCCGTCAGGGATGTTTCATCAACAGTACCCCAAGGTTTCATAAACTAGGTGCTTAATGATCATCACTCTGAAGCTGGCCAGACACTTGGCTCTGGGCCCCTAGTGGGAGCCAGCCCCTCGGGGGTAAACCATTCTGAATAATAACATCTTCATTCAGCAGATGGGGAGAAAAGAAGGAGATTGTGATGTGTTTATCCTAAGCTACATACAGGGAGGAAGGGGGGATTCAAACTGTCATTTACCTCTGTTCTACCGTCCTGTTGGTGGAGGTCCTGGGATGGGGCCAGGGTAGTCAGAAACGGGCCTGGACCTGCAGCCAGACAGGCTAGCTGGCAGACTGTTGTCATGACAGACTGGGTTTCAGAGTGAGATGGGAAATGTTTTGCTGCCATCTATTGGTCATGAAGTAGTATGACTTCAATCTGCTGTTATCACTGCGGTAATCACTCTGCGGTAATCACTCTGCGGTAATCACTCTGCATGGTGAAACCACTGTGGAAGTAGTTGAAGTACATTTTCCTTGTTTGAAACTATATACAGTACCAGTTTCAGACCAGTTTATTGTGTGTCAGCTGTGATATGTGCTGCTGCTGTTGTCAGGACTGATGATGATGATAATGATGATGTTGAATGATGATGTTGCCAGGACACCGGGGAGCCAGGCTGGTGGAGAGGAGAAATCGGGGGGAAGGAGGGTGTGTTCCCCGACAACTTTGTGGCCTTATTGTCCGACGTGGAGAAAGAGGTACGATTTCAACAACCACCAGTGTGTCTCTAGAGAACGTTCCAGAACACAGATCTACCGTATCGGGTATAAATCGGGTATAAGCCGCGGCTTATAGCCGATTTTCCTTTTTCCTTGTGGTGGTGAGGCTTATAGCGCGTTTTTATAACAGAACAACAGTAGAAACACTTTTTTCCAGAATGCTATTTAAATATGAGTTAATTCCCGGGCAATAGAAAACATACATTACGCACTTACTTTCGTTTTTGAAGTGTGTTACACAACGGCATGCTGTAAGTTCGCCTACACTCGTGCACTGCTTGGTATCATTGTTCCCGTATCCAGTGCGGCCTATATTCCAGTGCGGCTTTACAAACACAAAGCTCCCATTCGGGTGGGGTGCGACTTATACAGTAGCTGGTCTCACCAGGGTATCTCCTCGTACATGAGACCCATTGTCCAACCTTGTATCCTGACTCACTCAGAGATGAGAGCTCTATCACAGTAACCTCCTCAGGGGCCTTTAGTGGCAACAATAATAATCATGTGTGTTGAAAACAGGATGCTTGTCCCTCCACACAGTAGAACCCTGTCTCCCCCTAGTGGACTGGACTGACGACACTTGTTGAATGAACAAACATTTGTGTTTTTACATCTTTTGTTTCTCAGACTTCAACTCCAAGAGGATCCGTCAAACTGCCTCCCAAACCTGACTCAGAAGAGGTGAGTTTCTGTTCAGTCAGTCTCTGTCTCCAGTCAGTCTGTCTCCAGTCAGTCTGTCTCCAGTCAGCCTGTCTCTAGTCAGTCTGTCTCCAGTCAGTCTGTCTCCAGTCAGCCTGTCTCTAGTCAGTCTGTCTCCAGTCAGTCTGTCTCCAGTCAGTCTGTCTCCAGTCAGCCTGTCTCTAGTCAGCCTGTCTCTAGTCAGCCTGTCTCCAGTCAGTCTGTCTCTACTCTGTCTGTCTCCAGTCAGCCTGTCTCCAGTCAGCCTGTCTCTAGTCAGCCTGTCTCTAGTCAGCCTGTCTCCAGTCAGTCTGTCTCTAGTCTGTCTGTCTCCAGTCAGTCTCCCCTGTTAATCTGTCTTCCTTAACTGGGCATAAAGATTCCAGTCTCTACCAAACCCAGAGGAGGTTTCTATAAAAAGAAAAGTCCTTGTATAGCTGAACAGCCTCCTCCTACATCTGTGTGCTTTAGGGTTCTTATCTTAGTTTCCAGTTGAAAGGCACCTTCAGATGAGGGTTAGGGTTTCCGCCTGTCCTCCCCAACTCTCCAGCTGCACTAGCAGACCAAGGCCGTGTTGGGGGAGGGGCCGTGTTGGGGGCGGGGCCGTGTTGGGGGCGTGTTGGGGGAGGGGCCGTGTTGGGTGGGGGGAGAGAGGTGGGGGAGACAGCTGTGAGAGGGGGAGAGAGGAGAAGAGAGAGAGAAGTTTGTGTTCCTATGGTTCATTTTCTTCCTTTATGAAACGCCACTCTGGTAGGAACAAGGAAGAGTTGTCACACTGTAAAAGATCAATAATCCTTCTGCTTTATGAAGGTGTGCAATAATAATAATAATGTATCAAACAGCAAACTGTTCCATGCAACCAAAAACTGTAACAATAATATTTGTAATGCACTTTACATTTAGCTAAATCTCAAAGTGCTACAGGTTAAAAACAAGAAAAGGTGCAAATAGTGACAGTTTTCCACTCCGCCGACTTTCTTTTGTTGCTAACACCTGATGACAGGCCGCCAAACAAGACACATTTTCTCACCTCCACCTCTGGTATAACCTCGATCTCACAGTCTGTGAAATTGTTCTTTTTTGCGTGTTTAGACATTTAAATTCAGACAAAGAAATGACCTCAGGAGCGCATTCAAGGCGGGGTCAGTGGCTCGTTCACGTGCGGTCCATCTCACGTTGATTGTGATTTATAAAGGAAAGGTGCGCAGGACCTGGCGTACGACCAGTTTTATTCATGTGAATATTTCTGTGCGTAGGTACTTTTCAAGTTTTGTCCGTACGCCATCTTCTGGTATGAAAGCTGCGCAATCTTTTATACATGAGGCCCCAGAACTTTTTGCAAACTCCAGCAATGTTTGTAGAATTTTTCTCCCTGTGCAACCGTTGTTCATAGAACAGTAATGTACCATAATATCCTTTTTTGAGAGAGAACAGAAACAGTCGGTGTAGCTGAGCCTTTACGGTTACAAAACCGAGATGTTTTAAATCTCCGTTAATTGTAAAACTGCATCCCTATACAGCAGATACTTTCATCCA
Source organism: Thaleichthys pacificus (assembly GCA_023658055.1). NCBI lineage: Eukaryota > Metazoa > Chordata > Actinopteri > Osmeriformes > Osmeridae > Thaleichthys > Thaleichthys pacificus. The sequence goes on along the minus strand of CM042869.1, from coordinate 18,833,657 downwards.
AAACAACTTGGACATAGTGCATCTAGAATGTACAGCTTAGACATAGTGCATCTAGAATGTACAGCTTAGACATAGTGCATCTAGAATGTACAGCTTAGACATAGTGCATCTAGAATGTACAGCTTAGACATAGTGCATCTAGAATGTACAGCGTAGACATAGTGCATGTAGAATGTACAGCGTAGACATAGTGCATGTAGAATGTACAGCTTAGACATAGTGCATCTAGAATGTACAGCAGAGCATCAAGGGTCAGAAGTGTGAAGGAACAGTCAGTATTTGTCTAGCCTAAGGAACCACATTGCTGCTACCAGGCACAGTGAACAAAACCAATGTCAATATATACGAATAATATAGTACTAATACTAGTGTTTAATCTGCTGCACTGCCCTGCTTGTGTTCTCAGGGATTGCCTGTGTTAGCATATTACCATATGAAGAATGAAAAAGTGAAGTGTGCTTGATCTACTCCCTCTGCTGGTATTTACAATAATGAATGTCTATTTCTCTGTTCTGGACCTGATGAATGGATCATTGGAGAAGCCTCCTCTCCAACTCTTGATCTACTCTGAGTAGCGTCTTCCTGTCTGTTTCAGAGACCCAAGAAGCCCCCACCGCCATCTAAGAACACAGGTAAGAACCATCTCTGTATCACTCTGAACACAGCTATCTAACAGCACAGGTAAGAACCATCTCTGTATCACTCTGAACACGGCTATCTAACAGCACAGGTAAGGATGAGTCTAACTTACCCATGTCTGAGAGGATGAGTCTAACTTACCCATGTCTGAGAGGAGTGTCAGGGGATGAGGCTGTTGCTTCCTAGTCCTCACTTCCTCTTTAAGGGGTTACCATGGCAACCGTTTTCAGGGTTATGGATGCTTAGTTCTGAAAAGGTTTTTGTTTGTTTCTATATGTAACACTCTTAATTCTTTCTGTAATGATCTCTATAAAATATATATGTAAAATAACAACAACTAAATAATGGCTAGTATCTATAGGAACGCTTTAGGAGGAATGATACTGGGCACAGAGATACAGTTTGAATTTACCTGCATTTACTCACCATTATCAGTATCAGCATGTGGTGGATGTAGTGCAATGCCTCAAGCACTCAAGAATTATTGTCCATAAAGAAAATAAAAGAAGAAGAAGAAAGTTATCTGCTAACAGACCTACTACCCGGGTAGTGTATATAATGTTGGAGATCTCATGAAAAACCAAAAACATGAATGCACAGTCCTATCTGATTCCTCTCCGAGTCCACGTGAGACAGGAGCAGCATCCACCGGATGAGACAGGACTTCAGTACGATCCAATCCACAGTCATTTACACTGGGAAAAAAACTATCTGCACATAGCAAACAGTAACAGAGTTCAATATTAGTTTTCAACTCAAACTTACACAAATATCACTCAAATCATCCTCCCTAATTGTATCCCTTCCCATGGTAACGCTGCAACAGCCCCCATGGTAACACTGCAACAGCCCCCATGGTAACGCTGCAACAGCCCCCATGGTAACGCTGCAACAGCCCTTCCCATGGTAACGCTGCAACAGCCCCCATGGTAACGCTGCAACAGCCCCCATGGTAACGCTGCAACAGCCCTTCCCATGGTAACGCTGCAACAGCCCCCATGGTAACGCTGCAACAGCCCCCATGGTAACGCTGCAACAGCCATGCTACAGCGAGAGACAACAAAAAGGCCCCACTACAAAATGCGGCCGGTTCTCTCATTTACTGTTGCTAATTCGCACATTTCTTTCAAAACAACCACTCTAGTCTAAATGCAAAACATACCCCAAAGTAAAAGAAAAATATATTTCTTTACAATAGGTACACATTCTAGCAGCACAGTATCACCACG
>CM042869.1:18691789-18826789 GCA_023658055.1 Thaleichthys pacificus | reverse complement strand
ACCTCCCTCCAGCCCCCTCCAGCTCTCTCTCCACCTCCCTCCAGCCCCCTCCAGCTCTCTCTCCACCTCCCTCCAACCCACTCCAGCCCTCTCTCCACCTCCCTCCAGCCCCCTCCAGCTCTCTCTCCACCTCCCTCCAACCCACTCCAGCCCTCTCTCCACCACCCTCCAGCCCTCTCTCCACCACCCTCCAGCCCCCTCCAGCTCTCTCTCCACCTCCCTCCAACCCACTCCAGCCCTCTCTCCAGCCCCCTCCAGCCCTCTCTCCACCTCCACCAGCCCTCTCTCCACCTCCCTCCAGCCCACTCCAGCCCTCTCTCCAGCCCCCTCCAGCCCTCTCTCCACCTCCACCAGCCCTCTCTCCACCACCCTCCAGCCCACTCCAGCCCTCTCTCCACCTCCCTCCAGCCCTCTCTCCACCACTCTCCAGCCCCCTACAGCCCTCTCTCCAGCCCCCTACAGCCCTCTCTCCACCTCCCTCCAGCCCTCCTCTCCACCACCCTGCTGTTACATGTCTGCTAGTCAAGATTATTATTGTTTAGCCCTTTTACCTTGCCTGTCATGGATGAAGACGTAACTAGATGTCCTCTTCCCTCTCCTCCTGCTCCTCCCTGTTACAGACACAATGGAGAGGTGCCTTCACAGAGACCAAAGTCTGACTTTGAGCCCACGTTACCTAGCAAACCAAACACCCTGTCTGCAGACTGGGGAGAGAAGGCCTTGGACATGGGTATGTGTACAGCCGTGGCCAAAAGTATTGGGAGCGACATACATTTTGTGTTTGCAGAGTTTGCTGGCATAAAATGACTGCTAACATAATTTCTGGGAGGGAGAGGGAGAGAGGGAGAGGAGGGAGAGGGAAGGAGAGAGAGGGAGGGAGAGGAGGGATCTGAGTGCTGTTGCCCATCCCCGGGGGAAGTGTGGGGTGATTCTGGACGACACCTATAAAAGTGACAAGTGGCTGCTGGAACAGTGAGTCAGAAACATGGAAACCCTCTCAACCTCTCCCTCCCTCCTGCACGGGGAGAGGCCATCGCCCTTTTCCCAGTGCACAAACACTCTCACTCTGTATCAGGGGCGTTACTAGCCTGGCTCTGCCCTCCTACGTACTTCCGCTCAAATTTATTTTCGCTTCTGTACATAGGTCTTGCCTGTATACTCTCTCACACACTTACTCTGTCTCCCTCAGATTACTCTGTTTTATTTGTTTAACTTTTCTGTCACCATGCCCTGTCTCACCCCCCCCCCCCCCCCCAGACCTGCTAGGGTTTAGGGACCTGTCTCCAGGCTCAGAGAAGCTGTCTCACCCCACGGCCAGCAGGCCCAAGATGCCTGGCAGGAGACTTCCTGCACACTTAGGAGCACACTCAGTGAGTGGACACACACACACGCCCCTTATCTAGCCCCAGCTCGAGCCCCCAACTGTAACAGCCTCTCTCCTACAGCCAAACAAGGATGTCTCACTGGAGAAGTCCTTCCTGGTGGAGGAGGATGACTCTGCCAAGCCCACGCTGCCAGACAGCAGGAAGGTAATGTCACCACAACAACACCATTACACCTGTTCTTTCTATAGGCACTATTTGGATGTCTAGAAGACAACCATGTGTAAACACAACTAGCCTTTAAAAGAACATTACGCCAATCATAATAATTTCAGATACTTCGAGCCAACAGTTGACGGGTTATTCTAGTATTTATAGAATTTAGATAATATAGAATAATTATCTTAGGTTGATTGTCGGATATCCAAATGCCAGATGAATGTCTTTCCCCCCAAAAAATTATTTTTATTTTCCCCCGGATAAAGAATGTTGTAGAATGTTTGGCGAACGATGATAGATGACATTCAACCACCACCAGATGCCGCTGTTCGGACGCATCACACGATTCGGAGGCATATCACGTATTTAAAGATTGTAAAAACTGATTGTTTTCCAATTCATGGCACGTTATTTTTTATTTATTTGAATGCATTCTGCAGAGAAGGGAGACTGGCATTGGTTACAGTCTGGAATGAAAAGGAGAAAACAGGACAGAGTAACACAGCGGATATCGCTCATTTACGTTTTGATTTTTCTACGACGTAGTTAAGGCGGCACGCGTGTGTTGCTTTGGCGGCAGCCTTAACTGCAAAGTGCTGCCGGAAACTCTGGTTATTGTCCTCCTGTTGTGTTTTGTGCGTAGAGCACATTACAAACATCTTTTTTTAAAGAATACATCATGTACTCTTGTCAAATGCTTTCTGCTAGCCTTTTCTCTGTGTATTGCTCTGTGTTCTGTGCTGGATAAAAACCTCTTAAGATACATTGGAGTGTTCCTGCATTCAGCATCTGTAAATCTAAACCCTGCTGTTGTGAAGGACAACACATTCCTAACCTGAGCTAAGTAACAACCTATTCATTTGAATCAGGTGTGTTGGCTCAGGAAACATCTAAAACATGTAGGACAGGGGGTACTAGAGGGCCAGGGTTGAGAACCACTGCTCTAAAGCTCCTCTCTCTTCCCCCCTCTCCTCCCCCCTGCAGCCTATGGTTTCCACGTCCATGCCTGCTCTCTCCCAGTCCTCCGTCCTGAAGCACAACCCCTCCAGCACCGGGGCGGTGTCGGAATCCAAACCCAGTGCACCCTCGGCCCCCAGCTCCATTCCTGCTTTTACCTCGGACCCCGCCGCCACACCTGGCCCTGGACCCGCCCCCGGCCCCAGGGCAGAGCCAGCACCTGCCCCTGGCCCCATCCCCAGGGCAGAGCCAGCACCTGGCCCCGGCCCCAGGGCAGAGCCAGCGGAGCAGGGGCCCCTGCTGGAGGATCTGCAAGCTCAGATCAAGGACCTGCTCCTCTCTGTGGAGCTGCTGAAGACCCAGCAGATGTACGTAGCCCTGCCTCCTCCTCCTCTACTAGGTTACTCTTTCATTTAGTTCTGTTCTTTGAAGATAAAAAAGTTGCAGGTTCGAATATGAACTCTGTTCCTCTACAGCTATGGGACCTCAAGACTGGTAGGTCCAGCTGGTCAGGAGTCTGTTACTAGTAGTCTGATTGTGTGTGTGCGTGCGTGTGTGTGTGGGCGCTTCTAGGAGAGAGATCACGGAGCTGAGGGGAGAGCTGGATGAGGAGAAGTTGAAGCGTGTGGCACTCCAGGTAAATATGTCACTGCTGACACACTGGGTCACTGCTGACACACTGGGTCACTGCTGTCACACTGGGTCACTGCTGACACACTGGGTCACTGCTGCTGACACACTGGGTCACTGCTGACACACTGGGTCACTGCTGTCACACTGGGTCACTGCTGACACACTGGGTCACTGCTGCTGACACACTGGGTCACTGCTGACACACTGGGTCACTGCTGCTGACACACTGGGTCACTGCTGACACACTGGGTCACTGCTGACACACTGGGTCACTGCTGCTGACACACTGGGTCACTGCTGACACACTGGGTCACTGCTGTCACACTGGGTCACTGCTGACACACTGGGTCACTGCTGTCACACTGGGTCACTGCTGTCCTACTGGGTCACTGCTGACACACTGGGTCACTGCTGCTGACACACTGGGTCACTGCTGACACACTGGGTCACTGCTGTCACACTGGGTCACTGCTGTCCTACTGGGTCACTGCTGACACACTGGGTCACTGCTGTCACACTGGGTCACTGCTGTCACACTGGGTCACTGCTGTCCTACTGGGTCACTGCTGACACACTGGGTCACTGCTGTCACACTGGGTCACTGCTGTCCTACTGGGTCACTGCTGACACACTGGGTCACTGCTGCTGACACACTGGGTCACTGCTGCTGACACACTGGGTCACTGCTGACACACTGGGTCACACACACACACATGCACACATCTGTCATTGTCATAAAGAAACTGACTTTGTTTCTTCTCTCTCTCTGTCTCTCTGTCTCTCTGTCTCCCTCCCTCTGATCTACTTCAGAAAGCATATAAATTAGTTTTCCATGGTCAGTCACCTTAATGTGCACATTATGTAGAAGTCATGGTGAGTGTGTGTGTGATAAGGATCACATGACGTCACACATGCTCTGACTACATCTGAGATGAAGGTGTGTGTGTGTGTGTTTGTCAGATGGAGGTAGAGAAATTAAAGAGGATGGTTCAGTCCACGTGAAGACCACCACCTGTGACCCCGCTAGCAGCCCGGCCCCTGCTAGGAGGAGCAGGATGAGGAGGAGCAGGAGCAGCCAGGCCCCTGCTAGGAGGAGCAGCAGGAGGAGGAGGAGCAGGGCGAGGAGGAGGAGGAGGAGGACTACTCCTCACAGATCTATTCCACATGAGTTATTACAGATCTATTCCACATGAGTTATTACAGATCTATTCCACATTTGTAAAGATTTAAATGTTTGCACATATTAAGGTTTTTCTAGCTATGGAAGAAGGTGGAATTAGGACCAAGATGTATACTATTATGTATCTTTTAATTTTTTGTTTTGCCAACACAACTGATCAAGGCCTTAAATACTACTGTGCTGGTCTGTCAGCCCCCCCTCCTCTCCTGTCCTTCCCCTGGGGGGGCTGCGGGGAGGGGGGGGCTTGCTATACTACTGACTCAGTATAAACAAACAGGAGGAATCTTTTCTTATTTTTTATGACGTGCAGGTAGAAAAAGAAATCTTGGCCGAAATCATGATTTTCATGATAACAAAGATCCATATTAGCCTGTGAGATGAGCTGGTGTGATGCTGCCCTCTCTGCTGCTGCAGGGATGTCCTCACAGTCACTGGGGAGAGATGGTGCTGCAGGGATGTCCTCACAGTCACTGGGGAGAGATGGTGCTGCAGGGATGTCCTCACAGTCACTGGGGAGAGATGGTGCTGCAGGGATGTCCTCACAGTCACTGGGGAGAGATGGTGCTGCAGGGATGTCCTCACAGTCACTGGGGAGAGATGGTGCTGCAGGGATGTCCTCACAGTCACTGGGGAGAGATGGTGCTGCAGGGATGTCCTCACAGTCACTGGGGAGATGGTGGTGGTGTTTGTTTTCTAACATTCCTATCCAGGGTAACACTAATGTGCCTGTTCACAATGACTCAACAGTTATTGTTGATATTGGGAGCTTACATGTATCAGATGCTTTAGATGGCAGCATAATGTATTTTATTAAAAGCCTACTGACCTGCCTAGTCACATATTATAGAAAGCCCTGTTTTGGTTACTGATGCTTGCTGTGTCAGTCGGTTTCCTCTCAGACAGAGCAGGTCAAGTCTCTCTTAACGGTGCAGAATATAGACTATATGTTTAATACCAGAACATACAGCCAGCAATAGTGATCTACTTGAAACGAACACAAGTTGTTTGTAAGAAGCTCTCATCCTCTGGCTGGCTGCAGCTCTTTAATGCCAAATGCCCTCAACTGTCTCTTCATACAGAATACCGTTCTGTCTGTTTCTAAGACTGAAGGACTATGGTCTGTTTGAGCAGACAGGCAGCTGTCAGATGTAGACCAGATGTAGACCAGATGTAGGGCAGGTGAGGTGTGGTCTACATCAAGGTTGTGTTCTGTGTGTCTGTATGTGCGTGTGTGTATGTGCGTGTGTGTAAGAGCATTAATCACAGAAGCGCTGTCATGGTTATGGGTCCGTCCAGACCAGCGGAGGATTAGGCACTGGAGACCAGGAGGTTAGGGTTCGGGACTGGAGACCAGGAGGGCTGTTGGTGCTGGTAACGCTGCATGACATTGCTCAGACAAATCATTACAAACACCTGGAGCTAGGATCTCATGGAGGATAGAAGCTGTATATTCTTTTTTTATTAACTCAGGGTTTACTCCCCTGCAAACATGAACAACATTTGTTCCTTGTGGATTCTGTACCGGAGGCTGAATAATGTCTTATTTTAGTTAAATATATATACATATGCATATATGTATTCTACAGATCTCACAAATTTCTTACCCAGGAAATTAACTCCCATAGAAGCCCTCTGTAAACATCCCGGCTCATCCCTTCACTTGTCTTTGGTTTTGTGTGTGTGTTGGAGGGCAAGTTTGCTTCTTGTGTTTTCTGGGAGGGTGGGTTATTGTGTTGGCCTTGTAAACCGCTCTCTGGATCACTGCAGGGCCGACGAGCCTGTTGGCCATAAAGCAATAACAATCTTTAGTGTCTTAACTCCTCTCCGACTGGCTGCTTAACGCTGAGGTCCAGCAAGATAATCACTCAAAGATGAACAGCTAATCATGTCCATAGCCTTCGTTGGGCTATATTATACTGTACATTCCCATATTTTGACAATAAAAGGATAAGATGACGTGCACATTTAACATCTTTCTAGGTGAACTTGTTTACATGTGCTGTAAAAAACAAATGCATGAACAGCGATTCTTTCCAAAATGAATAAATATCTTTATTTACTGTCATGTCAGTGTGTGCCTCTGAGTTGTCAGGTCACGTGTCCATTCAGCGAGGAAAAATGCTGCTAGACTCAGAGGATGTCTTCTGGAAATGTTAACTCTAGCATGAACTCAACAACCAGAGGGAAGAAACCTATTAAATCCAAAATGATCAGTTCACTAATTGTTGGTTTATCTACCGTGTGGTTTCCTGGGGCCACATCCCAGTGTTGGATCAATCCGAGACTAATGGCAGCAGTCGGAGGGGATTGAAGGGAAACTGCTGTGGAAGGTGCTGTTAGAGGGCAGTTAGCTGTGGAAGGTGCTGTTAGAGGGCAGCTAGCTGTGAAAGGTTCTGTTAGAGGGCAGCTAGCTGTGGAAGGTGCTGTTAGAGGGCAGTTAGCTGTGGAAGGTGCTGTTAGAGGGCAGCTAGCTGTGAAAGGTTCTGTTAGAGGGCAGCTAGCTGTGGAAGGTGCTGTTAGAGGGCAGCTAGCTGTGAAATGTGCTGTTAGAGGGCAGCTAGCTGTGAAAGGTGCTGTTAGAGGGCAGCTAGCTGTGAAAGGTGCTGTTAGAAGGCAGTTAGCTGTGAAATGTGCTGTTAGAGGGCAGTTAGCGCTGTGGAAGGTTCTGTTAGAGGGCAGCTAGCTGTGAAAGGTGCTGTTAGAGGGCAGCTAGCTGTGGAAGGTGCTGTTAGAGGGCAGTTAGCTGTGGAAGGTGCTGTTAGAGGGCAGCTAGCTGTGAACGGTTCTGTTAGAGGGCAGCTAGCTGTGGAAGGTGCTGTTAGAGGGAAGCTAGCTGTGAAAGGTGCTGTTAGAGGGCAGTTAGCTGTGGAAGGTGCTGTTAGAGGGCAGTTAGCGCTGTGGAAGGTGCTGTTAGAGGGCAGCTAGCTGTGAAAGGTGCTGTTAGAGGGCAGCTAGCTGTGAAAGGTGCTGTTAGAGGGCAGCTAGCTGTGAAAGGTGCTGTTAGAGGGCAGTTAGCTGTGGAAGGTGCTGTTAGAGGGCAGATAGCTGTGGAAGGTGCTGTTAGAGGGCAGCTAGCTGTGGAAGGTGCTGTTAGAGGGCAGTTAGCTGTGGAAGGTGCTGTTAGAGGGCAGATAGCTGTGGAAGGTGCTGTTAGAGGGCAGCTAGCTGTGGAAGGTGCTGTTAGAGGGCAGCTAGCTGTGGTTAAGAGAACTAAGAGAGACACTAAGAGAACAGATATGATACCAAACAAACAACATTTCAGAACAATTGTTATATCACACAATTGGGTATATTTACAACTTTATCCTCGTCAAAAGTGATATGACAACAAACAATGTAGGCTAAGTTAGGGTCAGACATTCAAAATGCATAAGCAACATTATATTTTATTATATTAGCTGCTATTCTCAAACTGCTCTCTCCCTGTGCTTCCCTCTTTTCTCTCTCCCTTTCTCTCTTTCCTCTCCCTCTTTCTCTCTCCCTCTCTACTCTCTCCATATGTCTCTCCCATGTGTTTGCATGCGAATGTTAATAATATTCTGTTGTCTGCTCCTCTGCCTCTCTGTGCTATCCTTCATTGCCACTCTCCTTCCATCTCGGTCGCTCAGTTATAAAAGCTGAAAGCGTAGTGGAAGGCGAGGTGAGAGACAGGTGTGAGTGCTGTTTCCTTGTGTGTCTGTCAGCTTGACAATAGCAGCTGTGAGCCCTTCTCCCCCAGTAGCCCAGTATGGGGCCTGGGGCTCACTACACACCTATTGATGATTTGGTGACACACTTTCACACACAACCCTGTGTGCTATGCAGTTATGTGGTAGTTAATTTTACCTAAATGTAAAGTGTTGCCAATACTTTTGATCTGAAAGTGTGGGTTAGGGTTAGTTGATGGTGTGTTGTAGGGGTTGTCTGATAATTACTAATTGAAAAAAACGTATAAATATTCTCCTGATTAGAGTTTTGTCAGTTCATGTATTAAGATGTGGGTCCAGCTGTGTGTCCCGGGCCTGCAGAGGTTCCCTGTGTTGGTACGTAACTGGAAGTGATCTTTCATCACAAATGCCCTGTTGGGTAACAAGTGTTGTGGATAAATCCCTTAGGAAAGAGACTATCCTGGATTAAGCGTGGGGTTGTTTATTTGAATGATAATGTTAATGTGAATTGCATTCCAAGTGACCTAAAAAATCAATAATTTGACTTTATGAAACCTGAAGAAACCCTGTCTGTCAACCCTATGTCACCATCCTGTCACCCCTCTGTTACCCCTCTGTTACCCTCCTGTTACCCTCCTGTTAGGTTAGGGTTAGCCTCATCATACTGTACATAAGCAGCTGTGAGAGGAACTGTTCATGTGCTGATAATAAAAGAGGATTCTGTCCTCTGTCCTGGAGGAGACACCCCCTCTTCCTCTCTTCCACAATCAGACACGTGATGCCCTGGGTCTCATGCAGTCTCAAGGCTGACCACATGAGTGTGTGCACGCGCGCGTGTGTGTGCGCGTGTGTGTGTGTTTGTGTGTATGTGAGAGCTCCAGTCTAACCCTTCAGATCATCTGATGTGCAGTATAACCCTAATTTGCAGATCCAGGATTCTTTGTGAGAAACAGCATTTCATGCTTCTTCAGTTCCACTAAACATCTTTTCCCAGAATCTCATGTGACATTGTGTCTTTTGTGCTATTGTTAATTTATGAAGACATGGTGATGATGGTGATGGTGTGGGAGAGGAAGTCTTCATCACAGGCCTGAAGTACAATGGACTCTCCTCCACCCAGGATCTGGTCGTAACCCTGATCCTGACCCTAACCCTGACCCTAAGTGGATATGTGGGCCATTAGAATGACCCCCTAGGTCTTGAAGTGGATTTTCTGAATTTGTGTTTTTTTTTTTCAATCTTTTTTCTTTGTTGCCTTTTTTTACCCCCTGCTAACTCTGACTAGGAAGGTGCCACATGCATGAAACGTACTCTGGTTACTCATACTAGTCCCCTCAATGTACAGTAAGAATCATTTGATGCTGTAGTAATTTTTTGAAAAAGTTTCAAAAAAAGTTAGCATCATTGATGAGGACTCTAATATACTCTACTGTGCTCTGCTTTACTCTGGTTTTTCTGTTTTCCTATCCTATTCCCTTTTTCCCCCCCATTTTTTTTACAAATTTCTTCATTTTGTTATGTTTACAATTTTTTTTTTTTTTTTATGTTTACAAATTTCTTTTTCGAAAAAATTTTACACATTTTTTTGGGGGAAAATGTTTAAAAAAACTATAGCTGTTCATGAGATTATCTCTATAGCTGTTGTGTTTTTCAAGGTGAAGGTGAAGATGTTCTCAGGTGGGAAGGTGTTCAGGTGGAACATGGTACGCTCTCTTATCTAGTGAGCTACCGGTACCGGGTCAGCCCAAACAGAACATTTTGGGATTGTTACTTCTCTTTTTACACCAGTGCTTTTTTTAACTTGCTCTCTCTGAAACACAGCTCCATGTAGGATTAGTTTCTCTCTGAAACACAGCTCCATGTAGGATTAGTTTCCAAGGCACTCACACAACAACGAACAAATCATCCAACTGCAGTGGATGTTCAAACGCTAACCGCTAACGCTAACCGCTACAGGATAAAACTGTTGACCTGTCAGCTCTAGCCTCACACACTCATGACTGGCACAGCACTCTCTTTAAGACATAATGGAAGCAGACAGGGAAGGGTATTATGGGAGAAATGTTTCTGAAGTGGGTTGAAATCAGCAGCATGGCCAAGTATGGAGATTTCCCCCCGCCACCTGCACCCCCCCCCCCCCCCCCCCTCCCCTCCAGGAATGTTAAACCTGTTAAACTACCTCAGCTCATCAGAGGGCCTAGGTCTGTCTGTGTGTAAGGAGTGTGTGTGTTTGTATGATTGAGCTGTGGTTGTGTATGTGTGTGTGTGTGTTTATGTGTGCATGTGAGAGAGTCATTCCATCCTGTGTGAATTGCAATCAGACCTCTTGGGTCCTCTTCTTCATCAGCTCTGATGGTGTACTGGACAGCTGTCCGCTCCCTGGGGTCTTCAATCTGTCTGTCTCACACACACACACACACACACATGCAACTTGAGAGACAATGCTTCACTTCACATCTTGGTGCTTCACACCATTACTACACACACAGATACACTCACACTTAATTCTCTCTCCTGAAAATGCACGAACATATATCATGCAGAATCATGTTCAGTCCTGCCTCAAAGCTTTGCATTTATCTCTCAATTTCACGTAATCTTTATTTCCCTGTGGGGTATTGGATCAACATGAGTACACATGGAACAGTGTTCTAAATAATGTATGTTTCCTATGTTGATGTTTCCACCCTGAGCTCCCTATTGCAGGGGCCAGATTTAGCTGTTTAGGGGGTCCCATCTTAAAATGAAGGGGCCACAAATTATATATCTTTACATATATATCAACAATTCCTTAATGGGAATTGGGGCTATGCTGCTGCTCCATTGGAAGCAGCATGGATCACATAGGGAGGAGTCAGACCCTGCCTTCAGACCAGCACAGCTGTGACACAGTCAGATCCTGCCTTCAGACCAGCACAGCTGTGACACAGTCAGATCCTGCCTTCAGACCAGCACAGCTGTGACACAGTCAGACCCTGCCTTCAGACCAGCACAGCTGTGACACAGTCAGATCCTGCCTTCAGACCAGCACAGCTGTGACACAGTCAGATCCTGCCTTCAGACCAGCACAGCTGTGACACAGTCAGACCCTGCCTTCAGACCAGCACAGCTGTGACACAGTCAGATCCTGCCTTCAGACCAGCACAGCTGTGACACAGTCAGATCCTGCCTTCAGACCAGAACAGCTGTAACACAGTCAGATCCTGCCTTCAGACCAGAACAGCTGTAACACAGTCAGATCCTGCCTTCAGACCAGCACAGCTGTGACACAGCTCTGACACATGCAGAAAAAAAGATCTCTTCTGGATTCTGAGGTAAAACAGAAGTTAGTTTGTTTAGGTAGTGTATTCTAACTTTGGATAAAAGTGTTTGCTAAATATATTCAATTTAATTTAAATGTAAATACATGTCAGAAGCACTTCATGTTGCACTCCAGATGGGATGTTTTTGCTGCACTGTACGATGTAGTAGTGGTGTAGTTGAGATGTTGTTGCACTGTAGTTCAGATATGATTGTTACACTGTGCCTGGTAGCTGAGATGTGGTTACTCTGCACTGTGTCTGGAAAATACAGACACATTACCTGGACTCTGACCAACACAACACTTTTAGATCTCTGTCCTTCTCCTGTACTCTGACCAACACAACACTTTTAGATCTCTGTCCTTCTCCTGTACTCTGACCAACACAACACTTTTAGATCTCTGTCCTTCTCCTGTACTCTGACCAACACAACACTTTTAGATCTCTGTCCTTCTCCTGTACTCTGACCAACACAACACTGTTAGATCTCTGTCCTTCTCCTGTACTCTGACCAACACAACACTGTTAGATCTCTGTCCTTCTCCTGGACTCTGACCAACACAACACTGTTAGATCTCTGTCCTTCTCCTGGACTCTGACCACCACAACACTGTTAGATTTCTGTCCTTCTGATTACTTGATCTTCTGCTGGACTTCCTATATGCAGAATTTGGAATTCACTTTAGAGAAAAGTGTCTGTTGAAGGAATCAAATGCAAACATCCCTACCCCATTTCCCAGACCCAAAGGTCTTCATAGTGACTAGCCTTTAGTGGAGGACTTTCATGCACACGTCAATCATGCATCCGCATCTCTCCAGCCAGTCTCTTAGCAACGACTCAGTGAGCTGGTCTAGACACGAGCACATCAAGACACATCAAGACTTAAGGAGAAGATCATTTCATGCCAGCGTGGCTTCTACCTACTGAAGGATAAGATCATCTCATGCCAGGGTGGCTTCTACTACTGAAGGATAAGATCATCTCATGCCAGCGTGGCTTCTACCTACTGAAGGATAAGATCATCTCATGCCAGGGTGGCTTCTACCTACTGAAGGATAAGATCATCTCATGCCAGGGTGGCTTCTACCTACTGAAGGATAAGATCATCTCATGCCAGGGTGGCTTCTAGCTGCTGGCAATGGAGGGAGAGACAGACTGCAGTTGACCCACGTAACTGTCCAGTGAAACACACAACTGCAGAGGAGGAGCAAGAGGAGAAGAAGGAGGTGGGGGGAGGGAGGGAGGGAGGGGGAGGGAGGATGAGTAGAGGAGGAGCAAGAGGAGAAGAAGGAGGTGGGGGAGGGAGGGGGAGGGAGGATGAGCAGAAGGGGAAGGGAGGAGGAGGAGGGGGGAGGAGAAGGAGGGTTTGATAACTGACATGTTTGAGATGACTGACTTTTTACTAAGACACTTGTTCTTTTACATGGGATTTTGTAATATTTAGTTGATCTGTAGTCAAATTAATCATCTTCCTCCCATTTTACTTACACACAGCATGTTTCAATGCAGGGAGGGGAGATGCAGGGAGAAGGAGAGATGCAGGGAGGATGAGAAGGGGAGATGCAGGGAGAAGGGGAGATGCAGGGAGGATGAGAAGGGGAGATGCAGGGAGGATGAGAAGGAGTGATGCAGAGGAGGAGTCTGTGCCGCGGAGGAGTCTGTGCCGCGGAGGAGTCTGTGCCGCGGAGGAGTCTGTGCCGCGGAGGAGTCTGTGCCGCGGAGGAGTCTGTACCGCGGAGGAGTCTGTGCCGTGGAGGAGTCTGTGCCGCGGAGGAGTCTGTGCCGCGGAGGAGTCTGTACCGCGGAGGAGTCTGTACCGCGGAGGAGTCTGTGCCGCGGAGGAGTCTGTGCCGCGGAGGAGTCTGTGCCGCGGAGGAGTCTGTGCCGCGGAGGAGTCTGTGCCGCGGAGGAGTCTGTGCCGCGGAGGAGTCTGTACCGCGGAGGAGTCTGTACCGCGGAGGAGTCTGTGCCGCGGAGGAGTCTGTGCCGCGGAGGAGTCTGTGCCGCGGAGGAGTCTGTGCCGCGGAGGAGTCTGTGCCGCGGAGGAGTCTGTGCCGCGGAGGAGTCTGTGCCGCGGAGGAGTCTGTACCGCGGAGGAGTCTGTACCGTGGAGGAGTCTGTACCGCGGAGGAGTCTGTGCCGCGGAGGAGTCTGTACCGCGGAGGAGTCTGTGCCGCGGAGGAGTCTGTGCCGCGGAGGAGTCTGTGCCGCGGAGGAGTCTGTGCCGCGGAGGAGTCTGTACCGCGGAGGAGTCTGTACTGCAGCCGCTGCCTGCTGTGGGAGGAGAGCTGCTTCTGTCACGCAGGGAGATCAGCATGTGCCTTGAAGTGGGCCACGGTAAAACCAATGTAACAGATCTGTTTGTGGTGCTCCAAGCCAGGAAATTACTGGTTGCAAAGGGGACAGGATTCCGTTCAGGGGAGGGGGTGGGAGGGGGATCAAAGTTTAAAAGGTCATGTGAAATTGGGAGTTATTTATTCTTCTGAAGCGGTCCTCTTTGTGCCATAAACCAGGCACGTGCACATCTACGTGATACATCTGTCCTCTTTCTGTACACACATCCCCGGACCGCTCGAGATACGGAGATGTGGAGATTCCAATCCTCAGTTTCATGTTGATAGACCCACACACAGATGCACGTGCGCGCGCACACACACACCCCTTCATTTATACCGTTGGCTGTTAAATGGGCGAGATCAACCATGCTCGGTTCACACCGTATAACTGGTCTATTATCAACATCAGTCATAACATGTGACGTTGACGTGACGATTAACCTAAAGGAACTCAAACTGTTTTTAGTTCA
The DNA here is from genome assembly GCA_023658055.1 of Thaleichthys pacificus. Lineage (NCBI taxonomy): Eukaryota > Metazoa > Chordata > Actinopteri > Osmeriformes > Osmeridae > Thaleichthys > Thaleichthys pacificus. The sequence continues at coordinate 18,812,722 of CM042869.1, read as the reverse complement.
TCGCGTGAGTGAGTCGCCTGTTGATTCTTGCTCCTCGCACGCGCCGGAGCTCCTTTGCAATATCCTCTCGGAGCATTTCAACCTCCGACCCTTTGGCTCCGGCCCGCGGCTGCCCCTGCCCACGGTCCTCCACGGTCTTAATTGATCTCCAACTATTCTTGCTCGACGTCACCGCCTTAGCTCGGCGGCGAAGAGACAAAAGGAGAGCTAAAGCCCGTGACGTCCACGCGCTGGCAGTTTTATCGCCCTCCGTATGGATTTAGATTCATCCCTGGAGGAACCCGGTGCGTTTGTTTCTTACCGTGTACCGTCAAAAGGAACGTGTTTATTGCGTTATGAAGACGGCCGATGAAGCGGCTTTTGCGATTTAGCACTTCACGCTCTTAATTATTTCAAAGAAGATTTTTCTCGCAGGGCGAGTTTGGAAGCCACGCGCATCGCTCTGCGCGCTGAAGAATCGCGCTGATCGCATCACCGGGTAGGAGAAAAAACAAGTTCGTGAAAAACAGTGCCTTCTTGTTACTGTCTCGTGGAAAAGTATTTCCACGACTTGCTGTGTTCTGTCTACGCTGCATTAAAGTGTCCCTGGAACGTTGACGAAGTGGGAATCTAATGATGGCTGAAGATTCATAGAGGCAAGACCCGAACTTGATGTAATAGGCTACCTATGAGATATTCTATTGCAACTGTAAATGCCATCTTGACATCATAGACTAGGACATTGTGTGTTATTTTTGCATATGTCCTGTCACATAACTAGATTCACTGCGTTAATGGTGGTTGTGGTTCGTATTCGTGATCAAATATCACAAGTCAAGGCAAATTTCACGCACTAAATGTTTATTTAGCGATAGGCTATTTAGGGTGTTCTCCACGCTATATTGTTATGAGTTGATTTTTTCCTTTTCTTACAGTTGTTGGATTCCAGATTCTGAAGTAATGATCTGACTTAATTTCTTCTCTGAGAAAATCCTCTACAGTTTCTTTAAGTCGGCAGTTAAGACATAAGCTAGTAGAACTCTACATTTCGATTTTTTTTATTATCCTTGTTTGCCTCTGAAGCGCTTTCTGAAATTCACTTGGAATTGGATGTAACTCATCATCTTCTTTACAGTATTTAGTTTATACTTGAAATCAACTCCAGGCAGAATACTGCTACATCTCTGTCGTTTGCATATTAAAGACACTTCCTGTCTGGAGGAGTCTCTCTGGAGACAGAGGAGTCTCTCTGGAGACAGAGGAGAGGAAGCTGACAAGGTTACATTCCAGGGTTCACTTTATAATTTGCACATCACACACCAACTCTGCTCTTTCAAAATTGGCAATCAAATAAAGAGAGGTACTCTGTTTCTTGATAAGTCTCGGCATTTAGCATGTCTGCACAAAGCGACAGAGTCTGTCTGCAAAACTAAAGAGTGTCTTCTGTAGAATACAGTACCTGTTTCTATTCTGAAATTTGATACAGGACAACTAAAGTGCTTTTCAATACAACGCAAAACTAAATAATACAGTTCGTATTTTGTCAGTCACATTTGTGTAACATTATCCCCCAACACCACTGTGAGGAATTCTATTCTTTTATCTGGAGGTTTGACTGCAAGGTGGACAGGAGAGATAGTGAGATATTCACGCTTTCATCTCCCTAGCTATCTCCAGACTTCATCTGAAATAGGATTTTATTAGAAAAGGAAGGTGAGATTCCATGGTTGCCCCCCCTCTCCTCACGTTCCACAGAAACTCAGACTAGGGTCAGCTCTTCAACCCCTTCTATCCTGATAAACATGTGGATGGCCGCGCAGAAGTTGATAGTGTTGACTGTGACTGTATCCTTTATTATTACTTCTGGTGAACCGTGAAATAACTGAAGCTTCACCGGGATTACATAATCAGAAACATGATGTCTTGGGGGCTTTGTGTTGAAGCAGACCTGTCCTCACAGGCCAGTAGTCTCTCTGTGAGGAGACCTGTCCTCACAGGCCAGTAGTCTCTGTGAGCAGACCTGTCCTCACAGGCCAGTAGTCTCTCTGTGAGGAGTGAAGCGTGACGGCGGGGAGGTGGGGCCACCTCTGCCCTCAGACCTTTGTCTTTATGCTCCCTTCCTCTGTTGTGCTGTAGTCATCCAGGTCGTGTTTGCGAACTGCCTTCAGTGCTGTCAGACATGCAGCTCAGCCCAGTCAAGCAGGAACCACACCATCAGGCCGGATGTGGAGAGAAGTCACCCAGAAGTGAGCTCTCTGTAGGGGAACAGCAGCTGTGTTCAGCTGCACCTCTGCTGCTCAGACTGAATGCTGGTGTCCGTCCGAGCAGAAACATGGAAAGCAACAGGGCAGGGATTAACACCCCCCCACACCTGTAAACATCCTGTTGGAGTCAGGGTTCATGGGGGTCAGATGAAAGCAACAGGAGACATTACCCAGGACCCTCCCAGCACCAGGCGTTAGCAGCAGGGTTCTGGAACAGCACCAGGCGTTAGCAGCAGGGTTCTGGAACAGCACCAGGCGTTAGCAGCAGGGTTCTGGAACAGCCCAGGGTCATGTTTACTTGGTGAGTCACGTATATCAAGGATGCAGAGAGATTTGAAGTGCGAGTATTACACTATCATTACAGCTAATGGTGCTGTCGGCCATGTTGTGTCTTTGCTCCGCAGCTTCGCTCAGTGTAAACCAACCAATCAACGCACAGCTCTTCTATATATTCCTGAGAATACCATAAAAGGGAAAAAACGTTTATTCCAGGGCTATTTCACAGGATGTATCAGGGGGCATAGAACAGCACCCGGGCCATTTTCAGCCCAACCAATACAATGTTACATACCCTATTCGGAGACCTTAAGGAACCTTTAAATACAGTCTAATATAGCATGAAACAAACCCTACATACTTTCAAAACACATTTAACATTTAATTACAAAAGGATTGGGATCTACATTTGACAGAATGAAATGTCATACGTGCCCTGGTGGAGCCGGTGGTGACTGGAGGGTCATTCATGCAGTCCCCTGAAGACAAGGTGCCCGGCAGTTAAACGCTGCCTAGTCTACATGCATGATTGCAATCAGCGGATGATTGATTACTTCATTAAAGGGGTTCCCATCATCACCATTATCCCCAGTATTGTTGCTGTGTAATCTATTACTATTGTATTGTGCTGTGAAAACTGGGTTGGTGTAAAATGGAGTTAAATTTTTTTATTTGTTTTTGGACATAATTGATCCTTACAGAAACTGCACAGCCCCTGCAGATTCCCTGATCTGACTGAGCTCTCTGATTAGTTCCTAATGACGCTAAATGATCCTCTTACCTTCTAATCACAACACAGCCTGTCTCCCTGGAGCCTTCCTCCCCTCCTCATGGCAGCAGGACATGGCCATGTGAACCTGGCCTCATACCACTCTGATCCAGGAGATTTCCCCTTAAGGGATTTACTGGATCCCTGCAGATAGAAGGTTCATTTAAAACAAGCTGGTTGAAATAACATGGCTGCCTGGAGCACGGGAACTTCTCCATCGCTGGATGGAGAGCGCATGGGGGTTTGAATGATGAGGTTCAAGCCTCAGTTCTGCTGATGCTGTACACTCTGACTGCTTCATAGTGTAAAAACGTTTGTTAGTATGAGGAGAGAGACACACACAGAGAGACAGAGAAAAACACAGAGATAAAATTGAACCTGACTTGTGAGAAGAGACCTTCATCGATTGTATATATGCAGCTCCTCTGTGTGAACGTGTCTTTCTGATCCCTCTGATTACCCAGTATTTCAATCCATGTAATACTGTAAGATATGTTATTGTTGTTTACTGTAAGATATGTTATTGTTGTTGTGTTAAGGTTTCCTGGAACGTTTTAGGTCTTGGTTATGGTAAGGGTTATGTGTGTCTGTGGGTGTGTGTGTCTGTGTGTGGGGGGGGGGGGGGGGCGGTGTATGATTTTCAACAATTAATGATATGCAGAAAGCATAACAATTGGATTGAGCAGCAACCAATTCCCCAGCTTCATTAACTGTGTGAAGATCTATAATCTGACAAGGAATCTGTGAAGCTGGACTGGCTAGCTGTCCTAATCATCTCCATCCAATCATCTTAGGCCTGTGGGTTATGAGCAGATCAAACATCTCCATCGTAACAAATCAAGAAATTATAAGAGAAAAAAAGACTATATTGTTGTGCAGTCAGTTTCTCAGGTAACCGTGATCTGCAGAATAAGCAGACAGCCAGCCTCCACGTCAGACAACATCCCAAACCAGAGAGACGTGGTGTTGCTTAACTCTGCAGCTCAGTAGTAGAGTGACTGCAGATCAAAAGGTTGCAGGCTAGAATCCACCCTCTGCTTCAGCATAAAAGCGTCTGCTAAATTTAGTTATTCTCCTTATTGTAACATTCTACAAACTGTTTTCATTGAAGACTAGAATGAGCTGAGAATCCCCCTTTCACCTGACCCTAACCCCTAACCCTTTCACCTGACCCTAACCCTTTCACCTGACGTCCTGGGGTCATGACCGGGCAGATCAGTAGAACACTGTCTCTATGGCAATGTATAGATGTGAGGAAGTTACTTAGACCTGTCATTGGTTCTCTCCACAGGAAGGAAGTCACTCAGCCCTGTGATTGGTTATCTCTACAGGAAGGAGGTCACTCAGCCCTGTGATTGGTATTCTCCACAGGAAGCAGCTGACCCCCCAAGCATGTCTGTGTTGGAGAACGAGACATCGCGTGTGTCTAGCTACGTGCCTCACTACCTGCTGCGGGGAGACCCCTTCGCCTCACGCCTGTCCAGGGAGGCCGACATCGTAGCAGCGTTCTACATCTGCATCATCGGTACGTCCTTCACTCTGGGGCCCATTCATTATAGATACACTGGATTCATTTAGCTTTCATCCAAAGGACGTACAAATGGGAAAGAAAATCCAGCAGAAAATCAAGGATCACAAGTGGGTAGAGTCCAGGAACTGTCTATCATTCATCATCAGTTCTCATAGGAATCTATGTATATATATTTTATATTTACATTTGATTCATTTCACATTCACGGTGCTAATCAGTACAGAGGTCTGGTTCAGGATTGTAAGTAACGGTGGTTATTGAGGAAACATCTTGAAATGACTAAAGATTGTCATCGTACAGTGACCTACGGGGCAGGCTTTAGACTGCAGGGTAGATCGTAGGTTCTAAACCCCCACTGTATGTGTCTTCATAAAAGCTTCTGCTAAATTAATTTGATGTCAACTGTAAAACAGATGAGTTGTTAATGCTTCTACTGTTACCTTCTGGCTTCTCTCTCTCTCTCTCTCGCTCTTTCCCTCCCTCCCTCTCTCTGTCTGTTTTTGGCTCTTCCTCTCTCTCCCCCTCTCTCTCACTCCCTCTCTCTCTCTCTCTCCCTATTCTCTCTCTCTCTCACACTAAACCTCTCTCTCTCTCTCTACTCCATCTTTTCCCCCTCTCCCTCTCTCCTCCCCCCTCTCTTTCCCCCCTCTCTCTCTGTCAACCCCCCTCTCCCTCCCTCTCTCTTCCCCCTCCCTCTCCTCCCTCCCTCTCCTCCCTCCCTTCTCCTCCACAGGTATCCTGTCTGCCACAGGGAATGGATATGTGATCTACATGAGTATGAAACAGAAGAACAAGCTGAAGCCTCCAGAGCTCATGACTGTCAACCTGGCCATCTTCGACTTCGGCATCTCAGGTAAACATCCACCTCTCCCTCCTCCCAACACCTGTGATTACCATCCACCCCTCTGTCCTGTACTGAACACGTGATTACCCATCACCCCTCTGTCCTGTACTGAACACGTGATTACCCATCACCCCTCTGTCCTGTACTGAACACGTGATTACCCATCACCCCTCTGTCCTGTACTGAACACGTGATTACCCATCACCCCTCTGTCCTGTACTGAACACGTGATTACCCATCACCCCTCTGTCCTGTACTGAACACGTGATTACCGCTGTGGGCAGGGCCCTCTGTGCCTGTACTGAACACGAGGGCGCTGTGGGCGGGGCCAGGGCGCTGTGGGCGGGGCCATGGTGATGTGGGCGGGGCCAGGGCGCTGTGGGCGGCGGGGCCATGGTGATGTGGGCGGGGCCAGGGCGCTGTGGGCGGGGCCATGGTGATGTGGGCGGGGCCAGGGCGCTGTGGGCGGGGCCATGGTGATGTGGGCGGGGCCAGGGCGCTGTGGGCGGGGCCAGGGCACTGTGGGCGGGGCCATGGTGATGTGGGCGGGGCCAGGGCGCTGTGGGCGGGGCCATGGTGATGTGGGCGGGGCCAGGGTGATGTGGGCGGGGCCAGGGCGCTGTGGGCGGGGCCTGGGGCAGACTGCCAGGGCTCTTACCTCTGGAATAACGTGCTCATTTAGCAGACGCTCTCATCCACTACATACAGGGAGAGATTCAAACCTGGGATCTGTTTATCTACAATCAAAGGCTCTACCACTGAGCTGTAACCACCCCATGAATAGATGTATACAGTCAGTGTAGATCGAAGATCTTTAAGTCTGATGAATGTAGAGGAGGGTTAGGGTTAGCAAGGTCAGTGTACCGTACAGATAAGCTTGAACATTAGCTTCAACATTCATATATACTGAAGAGATGTACTATGTACTATACATATGCACTGTCGACATGAAGTCAATACACACAGGAAACAGTCCAGTCACCTGATCAGCAGTGTTAACATGGGTTTAAACCCATGTCTGTCTGTTCCTTGTGCAGTGACAGGGAAGCCGTTCTTCGTGGTGTCCAGTTTCTCGCACCGCTGGCTGTTTGGCTGGGAGGGATGTCGCTTCTACGGCTGGGCCGGGTTCTTCTTCGGCTGTGGCAGCCTCATCACCATGACCGTGGTCAGCCTGGACCGCTACCTCAAGATCTGTCACCTGCCATATGGTAGCTGCCCTTCACACGCCTGTCAATACAAACATGAATAGATACTAGTGCAATATCGGATCTACTGATTGTGATCAGCACATCAATCGCTAATTTCTCCCACCAAGGATAGCATGGCCTGAGTGTATCCTAAGCCATGAGTTTGTGCCTGTTTGGGTGTGGTGTGTGCCTGTGTGTGGTGTGTGTGTGTGTGTGTATGTGCTGTGTGTATACATGTGGTGTGTGCCTGTGTGTGGTGTGTGTGTGTGTGCCTGCTTTCCTAGGCACGTGGCTGAAGAGGCACCATGCCTTCTTGTGCCTGCTCTTCGTGTGGCTGTACGCTGCCTTCTGGGCCAGCATGCCCCTGGTGGGCTGGGGGAGCTATGCGCCCGAGCCCTTCGGCACCTCCTGCACACTGGACTGGTGGCTGGCGCAGGCGTCGGCCTCCGGGCAGAGCTTTGTCATGGCCATCCTCTTCTTCTGCCTCGTCTTCCCCGCCGGCATCATCGTCTTCTCCTACGTCATGATCATCTACAAGGTGAAGTCCTCCGCCAAAGAGATGTCCCACTTCGACACCCGCAACACCAACAGCCAAAACCTGGAGATCAAGCTGACTAAGGTACGTCACCGTTTACAGTCTGCTTTCTATCAACGTGTTGTCAAGGCTGGATTGCACACCAGCCGACCAACACACACTCACAGACCAACACACACACACACACATCTACCTATACACCTTTATGGGAGGTTGTAAAACAGCATATAAAGAACCTGCAGTTGTCTGTCTTCTCCTCCAGGTGGCAATGTTGATCTGCGCTGGGTTCCTGATTGCTTGGATCCCCTACGCCGTGGTGTCGGTGGTGTCGGCGTTTGGAGAGCCTGACAGTGTGCCCATTTCAGTGTCCGTCATCCCCACCCTGCTCGCCAAGTCATCCGCCATGTACAACCCCATCATCTACCAGGTCATCCACCTGAAGAACTCCTGCGCCCAGTCCTCCTGCATGCAGGTCCTGAGGAAACCACGCCACTTCAGGAAGTCACGGTATGGACTCTGTCACCCTGCCAACCTTGGGGACACCCCTCACTTTCACCTGTGTCTGTACTGTGTCTGTAGGACTGTGTCTGTACTGTGTCTGTAGACGCTGGGTTTGGCTTCTGAGGCTCACAGTTAATTTTGTTTGTTGGTTTCAGATATATTAACTAATGTTGCTCATTTCTCTTTGTCTTTCTCTCCACTTTCTCCCTGCGTCCTTCTCTCTCTGCCTCTCTCTCTGCCTCTCTCTCTGCCTCTCTCTCCCTCTCCAGGTTCTACACCATCTCTGGCTCATTAAAAGAGCCATGTGCTGACGAAGCTCAGATCGAGATGTGACCATGACGACCACGAGACTCACAGAGGACTGACTCCTCCCTCTGTGATCAAACACGCTGGCTCTCCCTCCCCACCCATTGGCTATCCAACCCTCTGCATTTGTCCAATCACAGCTTGTCACCCAGAAATGACTCCTCCTTGTGTTCTTGTCCCGATTATTGAACTTCGACCCTGCCGACCTCCCCCCAGTCAACTCCAGAGTTGTGTTCACAGTGTTTTTGTCAAAAATGTATCATCTCAAAACCTTCAAATGGACACAATAGATTTAGATTGTTTTGGTGTCGGACCAACTCCAGTATGCCATACAAACGTTTTAGCCAACAAGCATTAGATGTTAGATGTAGTGATGCTGTCCAGCAATGTTAAGACTCACTGTCAGTCCAGCTCTAGCAATGGTTGATGCTGAAAGTGATTTTTATAGTATGTACAAGCTGTGCACCTATATACACCAACCAACAGTACCATACATGTGTGAACATGTGACACATTCCGTTGTGCACAGAGAACTCTACGATCTACCTAAAAAGAGAATCTAGAGTTGGACTTTTCCTGCTTACGTCACGCAGAAAAAGACTTGAAAACTAAGATCCAAATACTGAGTTTCCTGAAGAACCTGTCACCAAGGTAACTTGAAGAACCCCGTCACCAAGGTAATGACATCAGAGATGCACAAGATGCACATCTGCAGTCTCTACTTTTCCACAAACACGTCGGGTGTGAAGAGGGACCAGCTGTAACACGCAGCCCGGCCATGGCTGCTAGGGTGGTTAGAAACCCCTGAGCAGGCTAGACCAGCTAGGCTAATTAGCAGCAAGTTAGGCAAGCTAGGCTAATTCGGAGCGAGCTATCTCTGAGGAACAGCACAGATTTACTTTTCATGCAGGCTCTATTTTGTATGCACGGATGTCAGTCCAATACCTATTTTGATGAAAAGCAAAAAGGCACTTCTTGAACTTCCAACTGAATTTCTACTGTTTAGGTTTTAGAGCAATGATTCGGGATAAACAGGGTGGTGAGTGAAAGGAGAGGAAGAGTTTCCTTCCGCCAACAATATTTACCAAAGATGAAAAGTTCAGGGTCGGTGAGAGTAGGTAACTCAGTAACTCAGCGTTGTCGCTGAGTCATGCTTTTGGAAGAAGTTTAAAAGTATTCCTCATTCCAGAATTTATATTTAATTCCACTTAATTCCTAACCACCAGCTGTGACAGGAAGTGCCCTATAGCCACTAACCCTAACCACCAGCTGTGACAGGAAGTGTCCTATAGCCACTAACCCTAACCACCAGCTGTGACAGGAAGTGCCCTATAGCCACTAACCCTAACCACCAGCTGTGACAGGAAGTGTCCTATAGCCACTAACCCTAACCACCAGCTGTGACAGGAAGTGCCCTATAGCCACTAACCCTAACCACCAGCTGTGACAGGAAGTGTCCTATAGTAATACAGTAGCCTATCTACTCTTGCTGTCAGAACTGGGTGTGTTTAGTTTGGTTTATACTAAAGTGTTAGTGTTTTACCTTGCTGATGTGATGGTTTAGTTTAGGATGTAGCTCATTATGTTTTTCTCTTTTTAAGAGATTTGAATGATGTCAGAAAATACTCTCATACAACTGATATCAACTTTGCCTCCAAGTGTGCTTTCAACATAGAGACAAGAATCATGATCCCATTACTGACACATCTTCTTAACGCACACCCCCCAAAAAATGAAGAAATGTCGATGCTCTTAAATCTAAGAAACCTCAGGTATTGGTGATGAGCTGTCAGTAGCTAGTTTGTTCTGTTTGTCAGATTCTCCCCGCGATGTTGATGCGGTGTCAAACCCCTAATAGGACTTGTTAGCAGCCTGTTAGCAGCCTGTTAGCAGCTTGTTAGCAGCTTGTTAGCAGCCTTCTGTTTCTATCACCGGAGCCCCGTCTGGACTGGGTGCAAGGGGCACCTGAGCCCCGTCTGGACTGGGTGCAAGGGGCACCTGAGCCCCGTCTGGACTGGGTGCAAGGGGCACCTGAGCCCCGTCTGGACTGGGTGCAAGGGGCACCTGAGCCCCGTCTGGACTGGGTGCAAGGGGCACCTGAGCCCCGTCTGGACTGGGTGCAAGGGGCACCTGAGCCCCGTCTGGACTGGGTGCAAGGGGCTGCCTCTGGCTTGTGGGTTTCCAAGGTTTGAGTCTCAGGAAAGAAAGCGATATTCAATTATATTTTATTTACTCAGACATGGAGAAGCTATGTTTTCTTCATGATGAATATACTCAGAGAAGGAAGTCATAGCCAGGGAGGATGTCTGCTGTTTGTGCTGTTCCATGTCCAGAAGCCCTTCCTGTTTTCAGCACCACTTCATATCACCCTCTTCACCACTTCATATCACCCTCTTCACCACTTCATATCACCCTCTTCACCACATCATATCACCCTCTTCACCACATCATATCACCCTCTTCACCACTTCATATCACCCTCTTCACCACATCATATCACCCTCTTCACCACATCATATCACCCTCTTCACCACATCATATCACCCTCTTCACCACATCATATCACAACAGACATATCGCAGTTCTGTATTTGGATACATTTGTGTGAAATCCTTCATGTTATTGACTGTGTGTGTTATAAGTGTGTTATAAGTGTGTTATAGGTGTGTGTTTGTCTCCGTCTGGCTCCGCTGCTGTTTCCAGTTCAGTGTGTCGCATCTTCTGTCCTGTCCTGTTCCTCACCAGGGATCTGAGCTTCCCTCGTTAGCTCAGAACAAGTTGCAGTTTTCCTCAACCTTTGTAAAACAAACTTGTGTTTAGTAAAGTCTTGCATATTACATGCAAATAAAGATGCTGAAATGCATATATATTTCGATGTACTTACGGTAATGTCTGTGTTTTATTCCTTCTTTAGTGTGTCTGCTCCTTATCATTGTAATGTTATATGTATTTATTTAACAGACGCTTTTATCACAATGATGTACAGAACAGTCTGGCGGTGAACTTGCATCCTTTTGATCAAATGCTCTAACCACTGAGCTGGACCCGAATCACTGGAGGATGATGAGGACCTCCCCTCCCTGACGGAATGGAAAACAAGATCACAAAAGTAAATGGTAGAATCTTCCGTACAACATCCCTTATGTAGGAATCATGGTGTGTATACAGTACATGTATCCAGGGCTGGGCTCTGAGCTAGTCCAGTGAGTTCCAGACTTGAGCTTTTTAAGTAATGACATTTAGTGTACTGTACGGACTGCTGGGTGAACATGCTTTTCACCTTGAACAGCCTGAATATTACCGGTTCAGTAAGTCATGTGTTCAAGTAACTCATGAATGCTCACGTTTGTGCATCGGCAGTGCACAGCAAGGAACCATAATCGTTTTTTTAAAGGCCATAATTGAATAGACAATATTATCAATAGGGGTACTTGTGTTGGCCGAGACAGAATGTTTAAAGTTCATTAGCAGAACTACTTACTAAAGGAGATGTTGTTTAGACCATTGTTTAATGGCCCTTTAAATGTCATTCATCTCTGACCCAGAGTCCCGTGAGCAAAGAGGGAGGTACTGTGAAGGTACACCAGAACGTCATACGTTTTAGAGTCATGAAAACGCCTTCAGCAGAACTGTACTGTTCTGGTCAGGGGTTCAGCTAGGATCAGATTGAGGAATTTTTATTTGGACTGTTCTATTCATGAGTGTCTACTGCCATCTGCTGGTGAACTGCCTCCACCTCTTTATCTCTCCACCCCTCCATCTCTCCACCCCTCCATATCTCCACCTCTCCACCCCTCCATCTCTCCACCCCTCCTCCTTTCCACCCCTCCTCCTCCCCACCCCTCCTCCTCTCCATCTCTCATCTGGATGTACAACCCCTGGATGTATAGACAGGCAGGCAGAGAGAGGGATGGATGTATAGACAGGCAGGCAGGCAGAGAGAGGGATGGATGTATAGACAGGCAGGCAGAGAGAGGGGGATGGATGTATAGACAGGCAGGCAGAGAGAGGGATGGATGTATAGACAGGCAGGCAGAGAGAGGGATGGATGTATAGACAGGCAGGCAGAGAGAGGGGGATGGATTGATGATCAGACTTCTAGAGGTTGGATGAATGGCAAGCCAAGGTATTGAGGCAGGATATCAGGATACCATTGGATAATCAGGGACTTTCATGGATATACACTTCCTTGAGAGACAACAGGAAAGAGGCCAGTAGGAGAGTGGGGGAAGGACAGAGATTGTGTGTGTTTGTGTGTTTGTTTGCATGTGTGTGAGCAAGAAATCCAACACTGCAAAAACACACCACCAACAAGAGAAAGTGATAAATATCCTGGCCTCAGTGATGGCTTCCCTTTCTCCTCTCTCCTTCTCTTTCTCTCTCCTCTCTCTTTGCTTCTCTCCCTCTCTTTCTCTCTCCTCTCTCTTTGCTTCTCTGCCTTTCTCTTGTCTCTCCTCCCTTTCTCTCCTCCCCCTCTCCTTTTCCTCCCCGCCCTTTCTTCGACTCAAATGGACTATTTTCATTATCTGATGGGATTTATAATGAGTACAGATGAGATTTCATGTAACGTAATTAATTCTGAATCAGACGTGGGATTGTCATTCCTCGCTGCATGACAGGATGTCCCTGGGGTTGGTTTGATGCTGACAGGGGAGAGGGGGGAGTGGAGAGGGGAGAGGGGGGAACCGTCCTCTGGTAGGGTTAAAAACCACAGAGGAACCTCAAATATTTTGACTGTCTATCAGATGATCAGGACAATGTGTATCCCCATGATCCCCACAACAATTAGACTGGAATCCTATCAGTGCGAGACTGTGAAGAATCAACTGAGCTGGTGAAGAGCTTCTGTCCAGGTCTGTCCGGAGGGCTGCTAGCCTCTGAGGAGGGAACTACACGTTGCACATGCTGAAATAGCAAATACAGTCATATCCTGTCTGACTGAATACAGCCTTGATTAATACATGATTCAACATAAACTATATGCATATATATGTATAAACAGTAAACTGTTCAAATATATATATACAGTATATTTATGGTAAATGGTTTATGTATATTTGTGTATATATATTGTGTATACACACAATATAAATATATGTATATATATGTGTGTGTGGTTAGGGTTAGTGTTAGGGTTAGTGTACAGTATATACTATATACACTTCCCTAAATATGTTGTAGGAAGTATGTAACTGGGAGTGTATATATATGTATATAGACTGACCAGAATTATAAACGCAACACTTTTGTTTTTGCCCCCATTTTTCATGAGCTGATCTCAAAGATCTAAGACTTTTTCTATGTACACAAAAGGCCTATTTTTCTCAAATATTGTTCACAAATCTGTCTAAATCTGTGTTAGTGAGCACTTCTCCTTTGCCAAGATAATCCATCCACCTCACAGGTGTGGCATATCAAGATGCTGATTAGACAGCATGATTATTGCACAGGTGTGCCTTAGGCTGGCCACAATAAAGGCCATTCTAAAATGTGCAGTTTTACTGTTTGGGGGGTCCGAAAACCAGTCGGTTAGGGTTAGGGTGAGAATTTCTGCACAAACTGTCAGAAACCGTGTCAGTGAAGCTCATCTGCATGCAGATGAGCTTCATCTGTCATCCATCCTCATCCTCCTCATCGGGTCGTCATCATCAGATCGGGGTCTTGACCTGACTGCGGGTCAGGTCGAGGGTTAGCTAACCCCAACCCTGACCCTAACCCTAAACCCTGGACAACAACCCTCAGAAACACCCTGGACAACAGCCCTCAACCCTCAGAAACACCCTGGACAACAGCCCTCAACTCTCAGAAACACCCTGGACAACAGCCCTCAACCCTCAGAAACACCCTGGACAACAGCCCTCAACTCTCAGAAACACCCTGGACAACAGCCCTCAGAAACACCCTGGACAACAGCCCTCAACCCTCAGAAACACCCTGGACAACAACCCTCAGAAACACCCTGGACAACAGCCCTCAACCCTCAGAAACACCCTGGACAACAGCCCTCAACTCTCAGAAACACCCTGGACAACAGCCCTCAACCCTCAGAAACACCCTGGACAACAGCCCTCAGAAACACCCTGGAGACAGAACATTCTGCAGAGCAGCCTGCTGAAGCCAGTCTAATAGCATGTTTTAGAGACAGAAACCCTCCCAATAATTAATCTTCTTGGACATGTTAATTGTTTTGGATTACATTTCCTTCAGTGAAAATTACTTGATCAAATAATGAGATCCAGAGGAGTTTCATAGACAAAGTTTTTTTTTAATGAAAATCATATGTCTTCATATAAAAAAATCGGCATACTATTTATATCTTTCAACATAGCAGGCAGTAGAAAACAGTTTACATTGAAAATATTCGATAGCATTCAAAAGCATACTCCTAATAAACCCAGATCAGGCAGAAGCATTCCCTTACCGTATCCACTCTACATACGCGTCTATTTTTGGCTGGTCAGGATATTAGCTCGGCTGCTGCTCTCTACGATTTAAAACAGACTTCGTTATAAGAAGCTCCTTGATTAGTTGAAAACTCCAGTTGGGTTGGCAGAGCTGTGTCTGAACCCTAGTCTACACTGCTGCAGATCCAAGCCCAGGAGGTCTACACTGCTGCAGATCCAAGCCCAGGAGGTCTACACTGCTGCAGATCCAAGCCCAGGAGGTCTACACTGCTGCAGATCCAAGCCCAGGAGGTCTACACTGCTGCAGATCCAAGCCCAGGAGGTCTACACTGCTGCAGATCCAAGCCCAGGAGGTCTACACTGCTGCAGATCCAAGCCCAGGAGGTCTCACTTCATCTGGCCTTCATGTCTGGGACCTCTGGCTTTGTGGAAGACAGTTTGGTGCAGCGACCGGCTGCAGGTTGAACGGAAGCAGAAACATGGAGTCCTGTTCCTGAACACCAACCCCTTGACTCTTACTAAAGGCCTTTGACCACTACCGAAAAAACTGGTTATGATAGAACAAACACACACACATACACAAGATGAGACTAAAGAATGTGTGTATATATAAGTTTGAGGGTGATTCACTGAATCTTACTGCTGTCATAAATTTACCAGCCAACCCAGAACCCAACACTGTGAACTGGTGCATCCATGATCTGACCTGGACTCTGACATGATCTGACCTGGACTCTGACATGATCTGACCTGGACTCTGACATGATCTGACCTGGACTCTGACATGATCTGACCTGGACTCTGACATGATCTGACCTGGACTCTGACATGATCTGACCTGGACTCTGACATGATCTGACCTGGACTCTGACATGATCTGACCTGGACTCTGACATGATCTGACCTGGACTCTGACATGATCTGACCTGGACTCTGACATGATGCAGACATGATCTGACCTGGACTCTGACATGATGCAGACATGATCTGACCTGGACTCTGACATGATGCAGACATGATCTGACCTGGACTCTGACATGATGCAGACATGATCTGGGGAGAGAGCCCCTGAAGAGGAACAGGAGGAGGGGGAGAGAGAGAGGGGAAGAGGAGGAAATGAGGGAGGGGAGAAAAAAAGGGAGAGAGGGAGTGAGAGGATAGAGAGAAAAGGAGGGAGGGAGGGAGAGAGAGAGGAAGGGCTGGGAGAGAGGGAGGGGGATCACTGCAGTTAAGTTATGTAACTTTGTTGAAGCATTCTGCCTTTAGCAGCATGGGAGCAGTTTTCACTGAATGAAGCCTTCCCTGCTGACAGCCCGATGAAGAGGGGGGAGGGGACAAGAAAACCAGGTAGAACAGGAAGAAGAGACAGAGCATGAATAAACTATAGCAGAATCACGACAGTATTAAGACAAGGTAGAGCCAAAAATAGCATCTGATGTAGTAGAGTATCACAAGAAACACACACACACCTTCCTCTGCCAACAGCTCAGCCCTGTCACTACAGTTACAGGATTATGGGAAGCCATGAGGACTTACAGGTCCTCAAATAAAAATGTCCTGAAGCATCATAACACAAACCAAGAGCCCTGCCTGCTCTCTCTCCTGCTCTCTCTCCTGCTCTCTCTCCTGCTCTCTCTCCTGCTCTCTCTCCTGCTCTCTCTCCTGCTCTCTCTCCTGCTCTCTCTCCTGCTCTCTCCCCTGCTCTCTCCCCTGCTCTCTCCCCTGCTCTCTCCCCTGCTCTCTCTCCTGCTCTCAGAGACATGAAGAGCATCACAAACCACAGCCTGCCAGCCAATAGAAACCAATGACGCAAATGCTCAAACCGTGTTAATTTCTTGCATCTCCATCTCCTTCATCTCCATCTCCTTCCTCCAGGATTGACTGCATCAAGAGCATGTGCTGGTTTCCTGATTCAGCCTACAGGGTAAGGGTGAGTTCAGAATCAGAATCAGAATCATCAGAATCAGCCAACCTCCCTACCCAGGCCCCCCTACCCAGGCCCCCTACCCAGACCCCCTACCCCGACCCCCCAACCCAGATCTCTCTACCCCCCTACCCTGACCCCCCCTAGACTACCCAGGCCCCCCTACCATGTCCCCCTACCCAGACCCCCCTACCATGTCCCCCTACCCAGGCCCCCCTACCCAGGCCCCCTCTAGACTACCCAGACTTGGATTGTCTCTCTCCTTCAGAAAAGCAGCTACAGCACTTCTTAAATCTGCTCATTCAAATGAGGGCTTACTCCAGTCATCCAAATCTGTTAACATTCCCCTGCAGACTAGGAGAGAGAGCGGGAAAGAGTGTACATGTATGGAAAGGGAAGATAGAGAGGGATGGACAGAGAGAAGAGTTTTGGAGGGCGGGGGGAGGTAGGGATATTTCAGTGAAGCTGCCAACCACCAAACCAACTCTGTGACTAATCCAGTTCATCCACTGAGCAGTTCTGCTGACCAGAGCCTGCCTGACTACCACAGAGGGGCGAAGCTCTGAGCCTGGCTGACTGCATACAGAGGGGCGAAGCTCTGAGCCTGGCTGACTGCATACAGAGGGGCGAAGCTCTGAGCCTGGCTGACTGCATACAGAGGGGCGAAGCTCTGAGCCTGGCTGACTGCATACAGCACGTAACCACAACAGGAGTGTCAGCCTCTTTCCTAGCACTGGAATGTTCTTGTCAGTGAAACAATGAAATGCAAGACAAAAATTACAAGAGTTAGCAGCAACAGAACTGAGCGGGGAGAAATAACGCTCAGGTGGCCTACGCTGCGTGACGTCTGAGGCTGTTTTTAGTTACTATGGTGTGGTGACCGCTATTCTTCCAGAGCTCGGAACTGCATAATCTTATTGCGGTGCGGTGTCATGATGATCCTCACCATGGAAACATGATGTTAGTGTGCTGGTGTCTGACCTCGGACTAGACCTGCTGATGAGGCACGCCTGCTGTTAGCTGCTGACGCACCTCACACACACACATACACACACACGCTGCTGTCTGGTTTGGGGTTAGGGTTAGGGTTCCTGCAGAGAGAACCCGTTCTGCCTGCTCTGCAGTCCTAGCACCCAGCTGACGATCTGCCTGTGAACTCTAACGCTTTAAAGTTGACTTGTATCAATTAATTAAATTTATTAATTTATATGCTATGATTCATTTTAGCAGACGATTTAATCCAAAGAAATTGTAAAACAAACATTTCTGTGTAATGAACTTGACTTCTAACAGGAACGTTCATTCAAAACTCTACCAGGTATTATAACGGCCCTAACCCTAACCCTAACCCTGTATTATAACGGCCCTAACCCTAACCCTGTATTATAACGGCCCTAACCCTAACCCTGTATTATAACGGCCCTAACCCTAACCCTGTATTATAACGGCCCTAACCCTAACCCTGTATTATAACGGCCCTAACCCTAACCCTGTATTATAACGGCCCTAACCCTAACCCTGTATTATAACGGCCCTAACCCTAACCCTGTATTATAACGGCCCTAACCCTGACCACAACGTGAGGTGTATGAACAGTACAAACTAACATGTTGTTTAGGAGTGAGTCTGGGCGGTACAGGTGAGTTTTCTACACATAAACTTAAACAACACAGTGTGCAAGAAAGAGCAGAACTGGACTGTTAACATCCACAGTTAATTACTGGCCTACAGTACTGGTTCA
Organism: Thaleichthys pacificus; assembly: GCA_023658055.1. Lineage (NCBI taxonomy): Eukaryota > Metazoa > Chordata > Actinopteri > Osmeriformes > Osmeridae > Thaleichthys > Thaleichthys pacificus. The sequence goes on along the minus strand of CM042869.1, from coordinate 18,794,461 downwards.
AACTTTTTATTCTTTATTGCTTTTTTATAAGAAAAGAAAATTGCATACAAAAATCTTTATACTTTCTATATTTTGTTTTCTTAGAAAATATATAAAAGGAATGAATGTACAATTATTTAACATTTCAGAATATCATCCTCTGGCTTTTGCTTTAGTTTAAAACAAACATGGTTACACGTGGCATTACAGAGTCAGTCTGCACTGAAAAAGCGAAGGTTGACTACGATGCAGCAGACACTCCACATACCGAAATCAAAGACATGCATACATACCATACAGTGCCATGCATACACAACGTCATCTTGGGAATTAAAATTATTTCAGTTTTGCATTTCTTTACCGTTACATAAAAAAGAAAGTTCATGCCTTCACGCTGCAGTACATGGCTTATACAGGATGTGGTGACACTAACAGCTAAGTGTTCTGCAGTAGCTAGCCTGGTTCTGGTTCTCCCAGTCTGTTCTGCGGTAGCTAGCCTGGTTCTGGTTCTCCCAGTCTGTTCTGCGGTAGCTAGCCTGGTTCTGGTTCTCCCAGTCTGTTCTGCGGTAGCTAGCCTGGTTCTGGTTCTCCCAGTCTGTTCTGCGGTAGCTAGCCTGGTTCTGGTTCTCCCAGTTTGAGTAGCTACTTCAGCTTCAAAGTGGCGGTTTGAGGTTCTACTCTGCTTGTTAGCTAGTAGCTACCTGCACACTCCTGGACTCGACTGCATTCCCCTCCAGCACACAGGAAGGTCACGCACAGCCTATCTATGGGGCTTCACTTTCGCCTAGTTCAACGCATGATGATCTAAATGTTTCGTTACGGGGAGGGGATGTACAAGAAGATTTCGTCCATCTTGGGCTGAGTTTAAATGCTCCTCTTACACAACAGGGACTACCCTGATGGGTAACAATGGGTATGGTTAGATAGGGTTAGCTAGGGTTAGATAGGGTCACATAGGGTCACATAGGGTTAGTTATGGTTTGATCATGTGCCATGTTTTCTTCTCAGCTCCACAAATAAACACGATGTTCCCTCCATGTGGCACCAGATACATCTGCCTATGTTTAGACCTGATCAGACACCACACTGCACCACTCTGAGACATCTGGTCCCTTCAAGAGGAGCCTCAACCCATTCAAGCCATCAAACAGGAGAGAATAATGGATCCCATTTCAATGTCAAAACGAATACGCACAGGAAGAATGATCTATCGACTTGTACTTCCTTCCGGACGTGATGGGGACCTCCGGAACAGGTAGAGACCATTTAGAGGTTGCCTGTGATGGCTATCTCGGCTTATCTGACCTTGCCTGTGTGTGTGGGGGTGTGTGTGAGTGTTTGTGGGGGGGAGTGTATGTGTGTGGGTGTGTATGTGTGTGTGTTCGTGTGTGTGTGTGTTGGCCTTAACACAGATGTTATCAGGCGCGCTGGGAGCGGCAGAGAAAAATCTGTAGCCTCTCAGCTCTGGAGGAAGGGAAGCAGGATGTAGCTTGTCGATGAGTGGAAAGCTAGTGGTGTTTGTCAATTTGTCTGCATTCTTTGCTTTCAAATAATGTATTGTGTAAATTATAAAAATGTAATGCTTTATCACACATGGGCTGTTTGTTTAATTATTATTTAGTCATGATCAGTTCCTATTTACTGTACCTCTGACCCAAACCCGGTTTAAGAAGGCTTTAGAGAAACGACAGCCTCTTTTCCTCAGATCAGTGTCCCTCAAGTGGTCTTGTGCAGCAGTAAGTTCAGGACCTCCACTTAGGTGCTTCCTGCTTCACAATTCCTGCTTCACACAGCTACAGTTGCATTCGCTGGCAACAGAAAACAGAAGTGAAAACTGAAACAAAGCAGTTGAATACAGATCCTCCTCACTGAGGTAAACCGGGTCAATCATCACCACATGATTTAGTGTGCAAGATCATTACCCATAATGGACACAGTGTACACCATCTGCCCTGTTAAGCCTGCTCCACACTGCTGTGTGTCTTTACGGACTGTGTGCAGCATTTCAGCAGTCCCTGTGTCTGATATTGAAAAACAGAAATAAACTTTGGGTCTGTACGGATGCTTGTGACCAATCAGAACACAGATGTTTCCATGGAGGTTTAAGCGATTTCTATCTTATCAGATGTGGTCTCTTCATCGTCATGTGATAAGATGTTTAACATGATAACAATAGACAATATGATTCAGACCGTCGAGGACCACCATACAGGAGGGTGTCCATTCACTTTCTTTAGCAGACACAGGAAGGCTACAGGAGCTCAAAATATATTTGCTCATTTGCTAATTATTCAATGTTGCTAGTATAGATTTTTCAGTGTCTCGTGTCCAGACTGTGTGTTTACGGTGTCAGGACGAGTGGTGGTTTCTATGGTAACGCGCCTCTGTCCAGGCTGGAGGACGGACCAATGGGGCAGCTCTCTACTCTGCCCAGCATGGCTGCTATTGGCCAGGGCGCCTGGAATGCCTGCCCTCCAGGGGCCGGGTCATCTCTGACACGTCTGTGGGCGGAGCCTCTTCGCCCCACTGATTGACGCTCATCGCTCACCTTGACCAATGATCACTCAGACGTTCGTCACATGATCAGGGTTCTCCCTGACTTCGATGCACTCTACCTCCTCCCGTTCCCGCTCCCGCTCCCGCTCTCGCTCCTTCCTCTTGGCCCTCTTCTTCTTCTTGTGTCTCTTCTTGGAGGGCGGGAAGAAGGTGAGAAAGACGGGCAGGATGATGAAGCAGTGCAGCACGGTGCAGCCGGCCGTCAGGAGGGAGCACTTGAACAGCGTGTAGCTCAGGTTGGAAGGCACAAACACAAGCGGCATCATCCCGATCACGAAACAAGACGCGTTTTGCAAAATGGCCGCCCCGTGCTCCTCCAGTGAGATCTTGATGCACTGCGTCCGGGTGTGCTCGTTGGCCAGGACGAACGTGTACAGGTGGGGCGCACAGTGATCCATGGCAAAGTTGAGAGTATAAATAAGGCACAGGATGGAGATGCTGTCCATGTCTACATTCCAGAGCGTCATCAGGCCCAGCACGCCTAGCTCCACTGACGTCACTGTCAGGATCAGCCAGAAGTTCCCGAGGGGGCTGACCACCAGGAAGATGGTGAGGATGAGGATGGTGAGGACGCTGAAGCTAGAGGTGAGGATGGGCGAGATGACGGAGGAGATGTAGCGATCCATGAAGACGAAGGTGGGGTTGAACACGATGAACTTGATGCTGTTGATGAGCGACAGGGGGCGGAGTCTCTCCAGAAGCTCCACCACCTCCTCGCGCGTCTTCTCCGTGGTCCGGGCCACCAGGTACATCCTGGACGCAATGATGTCGTACTCCTCGCCGTTCTTGGAGAAGATGATGTCCTCCGTGAAGTGCTGGTACTCCGGGCTCTGCAGGAATGAGCCTTTGAGGATGGAGATGAAGTCGCTCTTGGTGGAGGCGCTCACGTTCACCACCTTCAGGTAGTGGAAGTAGTTGTCGATCCAGGAGATCTTATTGAAGCCGTGTCCCAGCGTCCTCAGGTGCTCCTGCACCGTGGAGTTCCAGTACTCAATCGGCTCGTAGATGTAGAAGCCGATCACAGGGCTGTAGTTGCTGAAGTATTTCTGCTGCGTCATGGCGTAGGAGACGCTGGGAGAGTTACTGGCCAGCAGGTTGACCACGTTGGACCCGTCGCTGATCTGCAGACACCCCATGAAGGAGAAGGAGGCGTATATCAGGTAGAGGATCACCACGAATGGCTTCACGTAGGTGTTGGTGATCCACTCCGTGTAATGCTCCCTCAGGAAGTGCTGGATGAAGTGTTTCTGGTAGGGGGCGCTGTCGTGGTGCGTGGACAGGTCGTGTCCGTCGCTCATCATGGTCTTGAACCAGGTGGGCTGGCGGTCCAGGTACTCCACAGATGGGATCTTGCAGCAGAACACACTGTGGTAGCGGTTCTGCTCCAGCTGGCCTGCAAACACCAGGCAGGACCCGTAGAAGGAGAACACGTAGAAGTAGTTGACCAGGACAGCGACGCACATGCTCTGACAGAAGATCTTGACAGACTCGATGTTGGTGAAGGGGCTGGCACCCATGCCAAAGGTGATGATGTAGAGCGAGCTGGTCATAGTGTAGCACACCATGACGTCAGCGAAGGCATCAGCCACGCGCTCCTTGAAAGGGAGGGTCTCCCGCGTCCGTCTCCAGCCCGCCAGCAGCTCAAACACTCCTTTGGTCCCGTGGCCTGCAACCACAAAGGAGCGGAAACACTTCAGGCTTTTTTATCGAAAGTGACATACAGTACAAATATCACATGCTTTTATCGAAAGTGACATACAGTACAAATATCACATGCTTTTATCGAAAGTGACATACAGTACAAATATCACATGCTTTTATCGAAAGTGACATACAGTACAAATATCACATGCTTTTATCGAAAGTGACATACAGTACAAATATCACATGCTTTTTCACTATTTTATGTACAATAGTGCTTTCATTTAGGACAGCTATTATCCAAATGAACATGCAGGGGGATTTGAACCTGTGACCTCTTGGTCTGCAAATGCTCGATGGCTGAACTGTACCTTAAATATATACCATTTATATTTATTTTTGATCAGAAGTTCATAGTTCTAACATTATTTTGGTGCAATGGTCTGTACCAGGCACTGTTTGATGAGAAACATTAAGTATATTGTATTACTACTGTAATAATGGTACAGTAATACAGACTACTAAAAGTATGTAGTAATGTAATAATAGTGTTGGTAACACACTAAATATATTGTCATGTTTTGACCACTAAGGATCCTTAAATTCCCACATTGACAAACCGCGAGAGGCAATTAAGTAATTGCCGCGTGAGGCAATTACTTTTACGTTTAAATGATGTGACGTCGGCTTGTTGGTTTGCTGTTGGAGTGCAGCAGTATTAAACCATCTGAGTATGTCTCCAGTCACAGAGGAGGAGGACATTCAAAAGGAAATGTTCTATTTTCTCCCACGCAGCCACAACTACACACACACACAGTCACACATACACACACACAGTCACACACACACAAGCCCACTCATTTCCCTGCGTTTGAGTGAAGTTGTGTATTTCTGGCACAGGGTGTGTTTTGGCTTTTAAACATTTGAATAAATGTATGGCTCATCCATCTCCTGTTTGCAGGATGTCTGTGGGCAGTTCAGGGTCCATCTCCTGTTTGCAGGATGTCTGTGGGCGTTCAGGGTCCATCTCCTGTTTGCAGGATGTCTGTGGGCGTTCAGGGTCCATCTCCTGTTTGCAGGATGTCTGTGGGCGTTCAGGGTCCATCTCCTGTTTGCAGGATGTCTGTGGGCGTTCAGGGTCCATCTCCTGTTTGCAGGATGTCTGTGGGCGTTCAGGGTCCATCTCCTGTTTGCAGGATGTCTGTGGGCGTTCAGGGTCCATCTCCTGTTTGCAGGATGTCTGTGGGCGTTCAGGGTCCATCTCCTGTTTGCAGGATGTCTGTGGGCGTTCAGGGTCCATCTCCTGTTTGCAGGATGTCTGTGGGCGTTCAGGGGTCCATCTCCTGTTTGCAGGATGTCTGTGGGCGTTCAGGGTCCATCTCCTATTTGCAGGATGTCTGTGGGCGTTCAGGGTCCATCTCCTGTTTGCAGGATGTCTGTGGGCGTTCAGGGTCCATCTCCTGTTTGCAGGATGTCTGTGGGCGTTCAGGGTCCATCTCCTGTTTGCAGGATGTCTGTGGGCGTTCAGGGTCCATCTCCTGTTTGCAGGATGTCTGTGGGCGTTCAGGGTCCATCTCCTGTTTGCAGGATGTCTGTGGGCGTTCAGGGTCCATCTCCTGTTTGCAGGATGTCTGTGGGCGTTCAGGGTCCATCTCCTGTTTGCAGGATGTCTGTGGGCGTTCAGGGTCCATCTCCCTCCTCTGTGTTTCAGCTGAGCCCCCCCCCCCCCTCCTCCTCACCATCATCATAAATATCTCCTCGTTTGACACAGGGGAAAAAAAGTTAATTAACTATAAAGGATTACGCCAATATAATGAGTCAGGTAGATTGGCTTTGCCTGCTTTTAGTCTTATTGAGCCGCGCTACAGGTCAATTAGTTAGTGTCAGTTGGTTTAGACGATGGGGAGAGGGAGCAACAATGTGCATCAGTTTACCTGCGTAAGCAGGCGGAGATGACTTGATGATGATGGTATTTCCCTGCTCCATGTATTCGGGAATGCAAAATGTAAAATGACTTGGCGTGATTGGAGAAGCCTGGAGATCCAGTAAAATGATTGATGAGACACAGGTGGAGAGATGATATTAGTATCGGCCCCATCTGTTCCTCTCCCCCAGGGCACACAGTCTATGCCTAGTCTGATGTCACATGTTTATAAAGCTAAATGATCTCAGTCGAGCTAGAGTATGGCACTGGCATTTCTAGACGTTTAATTTTCTTTCCGTAATTGATCGTGTAATCAATCCAATCGATCGGCTTATCTTCCTGAACAGACAGGATTACATACAGAGCTGAACAAAAGGGTTGTGGTGGCAGAAACATCCACAGGCATATGAAGCTAAATCAGGGCCAAATGTTTTGTTAATTAGAAAAAAATATATATAGTTGAAAAACTAAAGCCTGAAATTGAAAATTGAAAAACACATAGACAGACCCTCTACACACACACACACACGTAGGTTTAACATACTTGTCAGTGTGTTTTTTTTCATTAGAATTTGATTGGGTAGTTAACAACACATTCTTCTGTGGTGTGATGAACTTAAAACTCATTTTCTATTCCACTTTACAGGATCTTTAAACTTTTAAGTAAATTCAATAAAAAAGATGTTCTTTAATGTCATCCATTGTCATTTTGTGGGTCTTTTTTTCTGGGTTCAGGCACCGTTTAGCCTCCTATGGTCCCACCAGCCTCCTGGTCCCACCAGCCTCCTGGTCCCACCAGCCTCCTGGTCCCACCAGCCTCCTGGTCCCACCAGCCTCCTGGTCCCACCAGCCTCCTGGTCCCACCAGCCTCCTGGTCCCACCAGCCTCCTGGTCCCACCAGCCTGGACCACCAAACAGTCACAGCTGACGGAGCAAACAAGGGGCTCTTCTTTGTGTTGTCGCCCAGAAACAAACATATTTTGGTAAGAGGCTGACACACACACTGCCATCTGTGGTATGGGTAAGAGGCTGACACACACACTGCCATCTGTGGTATGGGTAAGAGGCTGGTATGCTACACAGCACACAGCTCCAGTACACACAGAAACACTGTCTGCAACAAGGTTGTATGACAACACAGCTATGAACACCCTCAGTACATCACACACACACACACACACACACAGTCACATAGTGGTACTCTACCTACCGCCCACAGTAACACACCCTCAGTACATCACACACAGTCACATAGTGGTACTCTACCTACCGCCCACAGTAACACACCAACAGTGGAGTGAATAGTGAAGAGAGAGAGAGAGGGGGGAGAATGAGAGAGAAGAGAAAGAGAAAGAGGGAAAGAAAGAGGGAGAGAGAACTACACACACATGCACTCACACACGCACACAAGCACAGACACGCACACACAAGTACAGACACACACATGCATAGACACACGCACACGCACACATGCACTCACACACTCAGTCTTTCTACAGGAGAGCAGTAAGAGCCAATGTGAGGACTAGGTATTTATGACCCTACAGGAACCCAACATCCATATATTACAGAAGTGCTACAAAGGGAATTGGAAAATGTATAAAAACAAATGGAACAGAAGAAGATGGAGAGAGGGAGGGGAGAGAAGGAGAGCGAGAGAGGGGAGAGAGAGAGAGAGAGAGAGAGAGAGAGGGGGAGAAATAGAGAGAGAGGAAGAGAGAGTAATGCAACTGGTTCCCTACAGAACTAAAGAAGTGAGAGAACAATGATCTGATTTACACATGGTCTGTCTGAGGGAAATATAAATATTCAGTTTTTAACTATAGTAATCCAACCACCTCCGAATCAGACAGCAGGCCAACATGCTAAACTGGATATCGGTAATATTTTTATGTGAATTCTTGTAAATGTAACCATGCACTCCTTGGTTAATCTGCTATACTCTCTACAGTAGATGCAGTATTTGTCATCTCCACTGATATTCAGATCTCTAACCCTAACCCTAACCCTAACCACAGCTGCCAGATGATCAGGGACACGTAACGCCTGAGGCCAGTCATGATATGTGGCTCCATTAGAACCCTCCTCCCTGTGTATGTGTGTCAGTGAGTGTGTGTATGTGTGTGTTCCTCCTGATTGAGGAGGCATGCTCCCCTGAAGCGTGTGACCATGCAGACGCTTGTCTACGTGAGCTGGGTCCCAATACCACGCTGAACACGACGGACCGACGGTGGGGGGGGGGGTCTGTGTGTGTGTAGAGGATGAATCTGTGTGTGTGTTTATTTGTAGAGGATGGGTCTTTGTATGTGTAGAGGATTAGTCTGCATGTGTGTGTGTGGAAGATGAATCTGTGTGTGTGTATTTGTCTGGTGAGTCTGTGTAGCTCATGTCCTCAGTCTGAGACCAGGCTAGCAGTGATGATCAATACTGACTGCCTGTACAACACATGCTACACACACACATACATAGACACACCCTCTACACACACACATACACACACACACCCCTACACGCACACACATAGACATACCCTCTACACACACACACACACACACACATAGACAGACCCTCTACACACACACACATAGACATACCCTCTACACACACACACACACACACATAGACATAGACATACCCTCTACACACACACACACACACACACACATAGACACACCCTCTACACACACACAGAGACTGGTGTGATTGATTCAAGGTTGGGGGCAGTGTTTCCTCTATGTTGATTTTGTCATGGCGGCCCGCCACGGCTAAATTGCTGCCGCCACGGTATCAGAAATAGGGCTGTACAAAAGGCCGTCTATCAGCAGTGATTGTTACAGTGCATGTCAGAGAATAGCACGGACACGCACTTCACACCGCAGTTCAGTTGAGATTGTGTGTGTGCGTCCTTGAGAACTGTAAGTCGTATAACTTATGTTGTCAGTCCATTTAAGCCTGTTATTGTATAAGTCTATAGTTCTTGCAAATTTAAGTTAACTGGTGATTTTCGTTGTTTGTATTCTTCCCCTGCTAGCTAAATTGCACGTCTGTTGATTCGATAGCGATTGCTGCCCTTGCTCACGTTTGTATTTTAGGTGCATTATTATGCTGAAGTAGTTTTAATTAATACATTGTGGGTTTATTGTTATTATTTGCTACAGAATGCTTAGCCTATCAAGATCAAATGAAACAGACAGTGTACATGCTTTCGAGTACCTTAATCGATAGGCTATAGGCTACTGACCATTTACAATAAGTTTTTACGTCGGACAGACCTGCCCCCACTGCTAAAAAAACTCCTAGAGTCCTCGTTCTCAGTGACATCACACAGTGACATCACACAATGACCTCGTAGACCTGATCAGGGGGCGGGGCACATATATGAGGCGTGTCCACTAAAATGTGCTCCTTCTGCTGTTCGTCTGAGCACCATGATCATGTTGACACAATCCTACAACGCCAGCAGCAAGATATACAACTGTCAGCTCCCAGGCTACAGCAAGTCTCTCTTTCTGTGAAAACCCAAACCTCCACTCAGGTTAATTAATCACAGCGTCCAAGAGGCAACAAATACATTAGCAGGAGTATTTTCCTTCCTCTTTCTCTCTTTATCCAATAGCCTTGTTCGCCCTTGCTTTGTTTAGCCAACTAAAACACATTGTCACTGTCGCTCTTACAGTAATCAATAAAGTTGGATAGATTTGACCTCTGAACATTTCCTGCCAGCAGTGATCCGGCCAGAGTTCTGGTCAGGAGAGGTGTTAGGGTTAGGGTTAGATGTGGGAGTCGTAACAGGGTTAGGGTTAGATGTGGGAGTCGTAACAGGGTTAGGGTTAGATGTGGGAGTCGTAACAGGGTTAGGGTTAGATGTGGGAGTCGTAACAGGGTTAGGGTTAGATGTGGGAGTCGTAACAGAGGTGAACCGGTAAATGTTTTTACACCATAGGAAGAAAAACAGCAGATATTGAATCATTTTGAGCCCAATGCAGGGGGTTATAGCTTAGTGGTTAGAGCACTTAACTACTGATCAAGAGGTTGCAGGTTGAAAACCCCACTGTCCTGGATAAAAATGTCTGCTGAATATACATTTACATTTAGTCATTTCGCAGACGCTCTTATCCAGAGCGCCTTACAGTAAGTACAGGGACATTCCCCCCGAGGCAAGTAGGGTGAGGCAGCTGTAATAACTATCATGAAGCTGTGGTCTCCTCCCCCAACCTCCCATCACTACGTGTGAGTGAGTGTGTGTGTGTGTGTGTGAGTGTGTGTGTGTGAGTGTGTGTGTGTGAGTGTAGGACCAGCCAGGTCATGTGTCACCATTCTTCTTGCCCTGCGGTGTAAAATCAATTCTTCCACAACAGCATGGTCCATTAAAGGAATGCACAATGTCTGTAAATCAGTCTGCAGTTCCCAAAGAGCAATGTCACATCTCCTACATTTACCATTTTAAATTTAGCAGACTACCTTTAATCAAAAGTGACAGTACAAACAGTTAGCTTAGTGGAGTTAGCTCAGTAGAGTTAGCTCAGTAGTTAGTTTAGCGGAGTTAGCTCAGTAGTTAGTTTAGCGGAGTTAGCTCAGTAGTTAGTTTAGCAGAGTTAGCTCAGTAGTTAGCTTAGCGGAGTTAGCTCAGTAGTTAGCTTAGCAGAGTTAGCTCAGTAGTTAGCTTAGCGGAGTTAGCCCAGTAGAGACAGAGACAGATAAACAGAGAGATACAGAGAGAGAGAGAGAGAGAGAGAGAGAGAGAGAGAGAGAGAGTGACTGGGGAAGTAGGAAGCAGTACAGAGCATGTATGTTTCATGAGCCCTGGCTCACATCCCAGATCTCAGACAGTTTTTCTACATTTATTATCCAGCGTCCACCAGGACACACTGACAGGCTCCTACTTAATTAACTCACTCAGACGGCATGCTGGACTGACATCGGTGGAGGAGAGAGGGAGATGGAGGAGAGGGGGAAGGGTGGAGTAGAGGGGGGGGGGGGGTTGAGGAGAGGGGGCTGTGTTAAGGTCTTCAAGGGGGCTTTTGAAGGTACAGAGTACTGTACACACTGTACTATTTACTACTGTATGCTAGTTTACTAAGAGGAGTCTCTCCTGTACTATGTGCCATGCTAGTGTACTAGGACACTCTCTACTTAAGCACCCCAGGGGATGGGACAGCTGCAGGCTGCTAGGCCCTGTCACATGTACTCACTCTCATTATGTCTTCTCCTTCAACCTTCCTTCTCTCTCACCCTCTGGTCACAACTCCCTCCTTTTCTCTCTTCCTTTTACAGTGCGATTTCTCCTAGTGTTCTATCTCTCTCTCTCTTCCTCTCCTGCCACCCACTTCTCTCCTCCACCCCCACCCTCTCTCTCATCCTCTCCCTCTCCTCTACCCCCTCTCTCCTCCTCCTCCCTCCCAGGAGAGCTGGGATGTTGGGTCAGCAGGACTCTCCAGCCTTCTGTTCCTGGTTCTTACTTAAGCTTCATGCACATCACACGGACTGCAACACAGACCCAGTCACCTGAGTGTGTGTGTGTGAGTGTGTGCCCTCCAGGGACCCAGTCACCTTCTGAGTGTGTGTGTGTGTGTGTGTGCCCTCCAGGGACCCAGTCACCTTCTGAGTGTGTGTTTGTGAGTGTGTGCCCTCCAGGGACCCAGTCACCTTCTGAGTGTGTGTTTGTGAGTGTGTGCCCTCCAGGGACCCAGTCACCTTCTGAGTGTGTGTTTGTGAGTGTGTGCCCTCCAGGGACCCAGTCACCTTCTGAGTGTGTGTGTGTGAGTGTGTGCCCTCCAGGGACCCAGTCACCTTCTGAGTGTGTGTTTGTGAGTGTGTGCCCTCCAGGGACCCAGTCACCTTCTGAGTGTGTGTTTGTGAGTGTGTGCCCTCCAGGGACCCAGTCACCTTCTGAGTGTGTGTGTGTGTGTGTGTGCCCTCCAGGGACCCAGTCACCTTCTGAGTGTGTGTTTGTGAGTGTGTGCCCTCCAGGGACCCAGTCACCTTCTGAGTGTGTGTTTGTGAGTGTGTGCCCTCCAGGGACCCAGTCACCTTCTGAGTGTGTGTTTGTGAGTGTGTGCCCTCCAGGGACCCAGTCACCTTCTGAGTGTGTGTTTGTGAGTGTGTGCCCTCCAGGGACCCAGTCACCTTCTGAGTGTGTGTTTGTGAGTGTGTGTGCCCTCCAGGGACCCAGTCACCTTCTGAGTGTGTGTTTGTGAGTGTGTGCCCTCCAGGGACCCAGTCACCTTCTGTACCCTCAGACAGGATAAGCAGAGGGAGGCAACATACTGTAAAAGCAGCTGAAGCACATCAGCAGACAGACGCTCCTGTCCCACATACGTACTGGATCTCAGTCTAAAGAGCTCTAAATATTGAAAGAAGAGCACAGACACACACAGCAACACACAGACACACACAGCAACACACAGACACACCAGCAACACAGAGACACACCAGCAAACACACACACCAGCAAACACACACACACCAGCAAACACACACACACCAGCAAACACACACACACCAGCAAACAAACACAAACAAAAGACACACACTGCGGCAGAAGCGCCACCACTGTAACCATAACATGAGTCTTCTCTGCTGGTCCGCCAGGGAGGGAAGCCCCACAGTGATCACTCTAATCCCCCCTGCTATCAGCCTCCACATGGAAACCCTGATAAGACAGGAACAAGCCAGCCAGCCAGCCAGGCAGGCAGCTGCAGTCTCCAGTCAGTGGAACAGACATATGAGCAGTATCAAAACAGTCAGTCAGCAATCCAGTCTTTCACCCCAACCTCTTAGCCCATCCATCCACCCACCCCACAGCCCCCCTCATCCCCCACAGCCCCCCTCATCCCCCACAGCCCCCCACAGCCCCCCAATTCAGCACCCCCCCTCATCTCCCACAACCCCCCCATCCCCCCACAGCCCCCCAATTCAGCACCCCCCCTCATCCCCCACAACCCCCCCTCATCCCCCCATAGCCCCCCGATCCAGCCTCCCCCCTCATCCCCCATAACCCCTCCTCATCCCCCACAGCCCCCCCTAGTCCCCCCACAGCCCCCCCTCACCCTCCCTCTCCCACTCACCCATAGCGAAGAAGGGCACCCCCAACAAGGTGGAGTTGAACTTCCCGTCGGAGATGAAGAAGATCCCTGCAGCGGTGACGTTGGCGATGCAGATGGTGAGCACCCCCAGCAGGCCCAGGAAGGGCTTCCCCCGCAGACAGTCCCTCATGGAGCTGGAGACGGTGGCAGACAGCAGCACCAGCACCAGGCTGACCAGCACCTCCCCCTGGGCCAGCACCCCCGTCTGGTGGAAGTCTCTCCACAGGCTGAAGGAGGTGAGAGCCTGCAGGTGCAGCTCCTCACTGGGGCCCAAGAGACGCTGGATGAGGGCACAGAACTCCTTCTCCCAGCGCTCCGCGATGGTGTCTTGCACGGCTGGGCCATGGTTGCGGAGGTAGTAGGAGATCTGGGCGGCACGGGCTAACTTCACCTGCTGCTCCCGGCTGCCTGGGGAGAAGGAGATGCCTCCCAGCTGGTGGCCGATGAAGGTCACCCGGCCGTCCTAGGGGACAGGGACAGGGGACAGACGTCATATGGAGGCACGGACTAGTCTGCTCTGCTGGCATGATACAACTCATCTTAATATTCACCTAAACTGTGTTTTTAAATAGTTGGTAAATGTTTTTTACATTTTTCTTAAAAAATGTGATGAAGGATGGTTTCTTCTGTGCTGTCCTGTTACAACTTTAACCATCAGAACACACATGTACTGCAAAACACTCTGACAACCTGCTGCAGTAACCCTAAACCCCTCCAGCATGTTTACATCATAAACCAGAGACAAGACACCAGAAGAAGAGCAATCACCACAAGCCAGACCCACACGCACAGCAGAGCGTCATGTCTAACCCCATCCAGGCCTGCTTGTTTTCACTCAGGATTATTCTGAGTGTCCCGTCCTGTGGGCTGCAGGGAGATGAGGGGGAGATGAGGGGGAGATGAGGGGGAGACGAGAGGGAGGCGAGGGGGAGGCGAGGGGGAGGCGAGGGGGAGGCGAGGGGGAGGCGAGGGGGAGACGAGGGGGAGGCGAGGGGGAGGCGAGGGGGAGGCGAGGGGGAGATGGTCTGGTATTCACTTCCCAGGAAGGTGGCTGATACTTGGAGATGAGGAATGTGACACAGGACACACCTCCAGAGACGGCTCTTCCAGACGAGTGGGCAAACAGCCAATGGGTAAGTAACGTGGCGCTAACAAGGCATCGCTTTTTCACTGTGGGCGAAGATAACCTGTGCCCATTGGCTTGCGGCATGCAGCTCCACTTTAAACTGACCAATCATAGAACTCTGATAATGTATTTGTCGTGGTGATAATCAGTTAAAAATCAAACATTTATCTGCAGCAAATTCCGTGTTTCTTTAAGACGAGGAGTGCACCAGCAGTATGTAAACACTCAACAAGTAAAATGGTGTTGAATGAACACTTTGAAATGTACTGTGTGGTGTATCACACAACATGATATAAACACACAACATCATGAAGCATTGACCTACTAGGGGTTTGGCACAGTATAGGACAGTATAGGACAGAACAGTACTTCAGTACAGTACAGGGGCTTATCATTAGACCCAGGAACATGATGAAGACATTCAGACTCTGGTATCCATGCAAAAAGAGAAACCAGGTAACTTTGAAATTTAAAACACTTTTTGGGGGTAACAGGTTTGTGTTAGAGGGTGTACTGGGGGCAGAGAGCCAGATAGAGAGCAAGAGAGAGAAGGGAGAGAGAGAGGAAGAGAGAGAGAAGGGAGAGAGAGAGAGAGAGAGAGCGAGCGAGAAATTATGAATTGGCTAAATATCTTTATACTGTCAAAGATATAAAACAGAGACAGATCTTGACCAAGTACAGGATCAGTGACCACAGTCTAGCCATTGAAAAAGGCACAAAAAAAACTGGTTACCAAAAGAATCCAGAGTATGTGGTCACTGTACGACAGGTGAGGTAGAGACAGAGGTGCACTTTCTACTACACAGCCAACAATACAGAAATACCAGACAGCATTTCTTTAATAAATTTGAAACCCTCATACCATCGTTCACCACACTGTCTGATGATGAAAAGGGGAGGGACACACAGCCCCCCTATCTGGACGATTTCTTAAAGAGTGCCATGAAATGAGGGAAAACCTGAGAGAGAGAGAGAGAGAGAGAGAGAGAGAGAGAGAGAGGGAGAGGGAGAGGGAGAGGGAGAGGGAGAGGGAGAGGGAGAGGGAGAGGGAGAGGGAGAGGGAGGGAAAGAGAAGACAGTGTTGTCGCAGCAGAGCAGGTGTCGTGATGGGTCCACAAGGGGAGTGTACCTTCTAGGATTGTGGACCAAGCAGTTAGGATGTGGAAATGATTTAGTGTCAGGGCTGTTATGTGCAGGCCCATCCACTGAATTACACTCTGATACAGGAAGAGTTCCTGGGACAGGAAACAGGACTACTGGGACAGGAAACAGGACTACTGGGACAGGAAACAGGACTACTGGGACAGGAAACAGGACTACTGGGACAGGAAACAGGACTACTGGGACAGGAAACAGGACTACTGGACAGGAACAGGACTACTGGGACAGGAAACAGGACTACCTCACACTGGCTGTTCTTATTGGAGGAGATCAAACATCTAATAAAATAAAAACAGGGGAGTCAGGTGGCTGAGTGGTTAGGGAATCGGGCTAGTAATCTGAAGGTTGCCAGTTCGATTCCCGGCCGTGTCAAATTACGTTGTGTCCTTGGGCAAGGCACTTCACCCTACTTGCCTCGGGGGGAATGTCCCTGTACTTACTGTAAGTCGCTCTGGATAAGAGCGTCTGCTAAAATGACTAAATGTAAATCTCCTGGACAGGTGTTTGACCAGTGTGTTGTGTACTAGGGATACACACACAGTCTGAGCAGCGTGTTGTGTACTAGGGATACACACACACACAGTCTGAGCAGCGTGTTGTGTACTAGGGATACACACACACACAGTCTGAGCAGCGTGTTGTGTACTAGGGATACACACACACACAGTCTTCTTTAAAGCCACAACTGGCGAGTTTGTTTATCCCCAAACAACATGCGTTGTTGCATTTATAGTTTATGATCAATATAATTGCTACACGTGGATAATGTGGCTCTGTAACAAGCTCAGTACATGGCTTCAGCAGAGGCTGTAGGTTAATACACCGCATCTGCAACGGCGGCAATCCCTGCATATTCAAGCCGTTAAGCAGCGTCTTACAGGAGAAGTCGGGCTGCACGATAGACGCTCCATGTCTCCAGTAGGTAAGAAAAGCTGACGGGGGCAAGGGAGACACTGCATCAAAAAAAAAAAAATGAAAGAAAGGAAGGAAGCCAGGAGGACATTCCCCGCGCTCTCCAGGAGCAGTGGAGGACGATGCAGCCGATTCATAACCCGCACTAGACCGCGAAAGGATTCCCTCGCTGATACGGAGAAATCATGCAGTGTAGATGGGCAGCTAGGAGGAGCAAATACGTACACCTCCTTCATTAGCACGTTAGGCGTCGATGTCAACCTGCAAAGCATAGCCGTAGATGCACTCTATATATAGATGTCTCTATAATCCCGGTAATTCTGTTTAGGGCTATCTCGCTGCACGTAAGGCACGTGTAGCTATTCAGACAGAACCTGGCACGTATGCTATGAGTAATTGATGCGTCCTAGAGAAACTGCCTTTCGTTCATCATTAATATCCCTCACCAGGGGCCTGTGTCTTACCTTTAATGTTGTGTTTGGATAGCTCACCGGCACCTTGGAGAAAGTGCTGTTTGAGAGGATAGCCGATCGAATGTCTTCGAATATTGTGATTATATCATCCAAGAGGCATCGCTTATCCCGATGACTGAGGACGCAGAGATGAGCGAAAGTGTAATTGAATCCCTTGTAATTAACACGCAGTTCCAACACCTGCTTGTGAACCTGCAATACCTGGTCTGCTAGCTCCAGAATGTTCCCCCCTGACTTAGCCAGCAGGATCAGCCTCCCGTATCTGCCTGGAGTGTGCAGGTCTGAATACAGCTTGTGTTTAGACTGGTCAATGGGGAACAGGCTGTTGGCGAGACTCCGCTCTATTTTAGCGAGACTGTGCGTCGGGGCAACCAGTATCTCGAGGTCCGTCTCGGGCTTGAATCTGCTCAACACGGTAGATCCGAAAATGATGGTTAGGACTGCGGGTACGGTAAGGAAAAATACCGGATGCCGACTAACGAACAAGCCCAGCCAGTAGAAGGAAGCTTTGAGCCCTCTGTGGATCACTTGCCGCAGCATCCTCCTCCAGATCCAGCTTGCAGATGCCCCGTCTCTTCCGATGAGGCACATGTGACATCAGGCTCGCTTGCCCAGTTTATTCAATCCGTACGAGAATAGTCCAGACACACGTTACACCTGGAAAACGGCACTGCAGCAATTTGCAAACGAACACAGTCAGATATTGATCATCACTCGATCCTAGCACGATCTCCTGATTTGTTTAAGCCATTCCTCCCTGGTTCTGATAGAACACCGCGGATCCGTGACTACCGGTGATGCTCCTGCTGCTCGAGCAGCCAGGCGCGGCGGTGTGATGTGCATGTGCGCGCGGTCCTGGCTACTCTGTCGGTGGGCCTGATTGATGTACTTGACTGTAACCATGTGCCGGGTTGAAGGGGAAGACTGGGAAACGCTGATGACAGGTTATTTTAAGAACACGCGCAATAGGCACAAGCGCCATGAAATATTTAGTGGCGTCGGTCGCTACACGGACATATGCACTTTCCTGGAATTACTCTCAACGTTTTATGATTATGAACTGAGAAAATCCTACAGTATACTTTTAAAGGGTAAATACAGAGTGGCCAAGTAAAGGCCGCTGTGTATCTTTGTTATAGATAAAGGCCTCTTTTCAATCTGAAAGTCCTCGCTTTCTCTCCATTTCTCTCCTGAGAAAGCGATAAAGAGATTGAAAAAGAGACTGAGGTAAAGATAGAGAAAGTCAGTGGGAGATTTAGAGAAAGAGAGGGAGAAATGGAAAGAGGGAGAGGGAGAGAGTAGAGGGAGGGAGAGAGAGAGGGAAAGAGAGAGAGGGAAAGAGGGAGAAGGAAAGAGAGAAAGAGAGAAAGAGGGAAAGAGAGAGGGAGACAGACCACAGGTCCTCTAAAGCCTTTCAAAGTCATGGTGAGTTTGCTGATGGTGTGTTTTTACACCTCAGGAAGCTTCAAACCACTAGTCCTTCAAAGTCAGAGAAGACACTCTGGACCAGACCTCTGTCCCCACTCTCTCCCCCTCTATCTCTCTCTCCCCCCTCTATCTCTCTCTCCCCCCTCTATCTCTCTCTCCCCCTCTCTCTCCCCCTCTATCTCTCTCTCCCCACTCTCTCTCTCTCCCCACTCTCTCTCTCTCCCCACTCTCTCTCTCTCCCCACTCTCTCTCCCCACTCTCTCTCCCCACTCTCTCCCCTCTATCTCTCTGCCCCCCTCCCTCTCTCTCTATGCATGGGCCTATGGTACCTCACCTGCATCCCTCTTTGAAACAGACTGACATCACTTCCTGTTACAGTAACATGAACAGGCCAGCACCCTTTCACCTTCTATGATAAATCATAATCCAGAAACATGAGTACAAGTGTCATTCTGAAACCCAGATGTCAAAACTTCCAACCAAAGACATCAACAAACAATCAAAGACCAATTTAAAACAATGTAATCAATCGATCACTGCATGTACATTAGCATTTACATTTCATTTAACAGACTATTTCATCGAAAGCGACACGCGTATGTAAAGTATAGTTTCTTACCTGTAGCAGGTTGGTTGGTGCAGCTTGTGGTCTCGTCTGAGTGAAGAGGTGTTAATTACTGTCCACCCTGCAGGCTCTTCTTCTCTTGTCCTCTGAACTGCAGCTGAGTGGTTCCTCTAACAGGATCTACTTCATCTGAGGGTTTGTGGGATAGTGGTGCCGGAAGTCAAACACTTTTATAGTAACTTGATCCAGGAAACACTATGCTGAATGTGTCAGGAAACACTATGCTGAATGTGTCAGGAAACACTATGCTGAATGTGTCAGGAAACACTATCCTGAATGTGTCAGGAAACACTATGCTGAATGTGGCAGGAAACACTATGCTGAATGTGTCAGGAAACACTATGCTGAATGTGGCAGGAAACACTATGCTGAATGTGTCAGGAAACACTATGCTGAATGTGGCAGGAAACACTATGCTGAATGTGTCAGGAAACACTATGCTGAATGTGGCAGGAAACACTATGCTGAATGTGTCAGGAAACACTATGCTGAATGTGGCAGGAAACACTATGCTGAATGTGGCAGGAAACACTATGCTGAATGTGGCAGGAAACACTATGCTGAATGTGGCAGGAAACACTATGCTGAATGTGGCAGGAAACACTATGCTGAATGTGGCAGGAAACACTATGCTGAATGTGGCAGGAAACACTATGCTGAATGTGGCAGGAAACACTATGCTGAATGTGTCAGGAAACACTATGCTGAATGTGGCAGGAAACACTATGCTGAATGTGTCAGGAAACACTATCCTGAATGTGTCAGGAAACACTATGCTGAATGTGGCAGGAAACACTATGCTGAATGTGGCAGGAAACACTATGCTGAATGTGGCAGGAAACACTATGCTGAATGTGGCAGGAAACACTATGCTGAATGTGTCAGGAAACACTATGCTGAATGTGGCAGGAAACAGTATGCTGAATGTGGCAGGAAACACTATGCTGAATGTGGCAGGAAACACTATGCTGAATGTGGCAGGAAACACTATGCTGAATGTGGCAGGAAACACTATGCTGAATGTGGCAGGAAACACTATGCTGAATGTGGCAGGAAACACTATGCTGAATGTGGCAGGAAACACTATGCTGAATGTGGCAGGAAACACTATGCTGAATGTGTCAGGAAACACTATGCTGAATGTGGCAGGAAACACTATGCTGAATGTGTCAGGAAACACTATGCTGAATGTGGCAGGAAACAGTATGCTGAATGTGTCAGGAAACACTATGCTGAATGTGGCAGGAAACAGTATGCTGAATGTGGCAGGAAACACTATGCTGAATGTGGCAGGAAACACTATGCTGAATGTGGCAGGAAACACTATGCTGAATGTGGCAGGAAACACTATGCTGAATGTGGCAGGAAACACTATGCTGAATGTGGCAGGAAACACTATGCTGAATGTGGCAGGAAACACTATGCTGAATGGAAGCATCTGTTGGTATTTGACTTGCCAATGTGAGAAGCCCTCTATACACGATGATACAATTTCTAGTGCAAATAAGTCTTCCATTCTCTGGACACAGTTTCCATGATTTACTCTAGCTCTGTTATTCAGAGTATTGAGTGGGAACCTGAAACACACAACCTATTGATGGTGTTTTTATCTCCTCAGACCTGCAGTGCGGCTCTCCTGAACAGCATCTGTTGTGTGACCTTTCTCCAGGTCATCTGTCCTGCCACTGTCCAATCAGGACCCTGTGGTTGGTCCTATCAGGTCCCAGGACTCTGTGTTTTTTAAATCTTCTCTCTTTGAGGTATTTTCAGCCTCAGTGTCAGTATGAATCCCGTAACCCTTGGCGATGGCACAGTGTAATCCTGGAGAGTACTCTTAAACTCTCAGGGCACCTCCGAGTTAATCACCACTATTCATCAACACCCACGCTCACACACACACACATGCACAAACACACGGATGCACGCACACACAAGTACGCTCGTGCATTTGTGTATATACACACACACATGCGCTGGCACACGCGCACACACAAACACACACACACACACACACACAAACACACACACACACACACACACACACACACAAACACACACACACACACACACCCAGATGTCCAGAGACAGAACAGACACACACACTGGAAAGATGGAGGACTGTGTACAGCAACACACAGTACCAAACACCTGTCCTGCTCCCCAAACACCTGTCCTGCTCCCCAAACACCTGTCCTGCTCCCCAAACACCTGTCCTGCTCCCCAAACACCTGTCCTGCTCCCCTTGGTCACATATTGATACTTGATCTGGGATCATGGTGTGAGTTCTATCTGGGGGCTCGTCTCCTATGGAGTTGGATTAGTTTCATAATTCACAAACAAATGTAACGCGATTAAAAAATGTATTGTCGTGATTCACAAATAAATGTCACGCTATTCAACATCTTTGACCCCATTACATTTATTTGCAACTTGACAAACACGAGTTACAAATCTCTGCATTTGTGTATGGATTTCTTTTTAAATCTACATCCCCAAAAAAATCCACAAATCTACACACAAATGCAAGGATTTGTAACAAATAAATAAATAGCAAATAAATGTAATGAAGTCAAATATGCTGAACCTCGTGACATTTATTTGTGAATCACGACAATACATTTGTGAATCACGTGACATTTGTTTGAATTATGAAACTAATCCAACTCCATAGTCTCCCTGCCTCTGAGCACTAGAGGGGCAGCCTCCCTGCCTCTGAGCACTAGAGGGGCAGCCTCCCTGCCTCTGAGCACTAGAGGGGCAGCCTCCCTGCCTCTGAGCACTAGAGGGGCAGCCTCCCTGCCTCTGAGCACTAGAGGGGCAGCCTCCCTGCCTCTGAGCACTAGAGGGGCAGCCTCCCTGCCTCTGAGCACTAGAGGGGCAGCCTCCCTGCCTCTGAGCACTAGAGGGGCAGCCTCCCTGCCTCTGAGCACTAGAGGGGCAGCACAGGGTCAATACAAGGCAGGCAGCATGACAGCCATAAACACCTTGATGGAACACACAGACCAGACAGGGGAGGAGGCAGGGGAGGAGGCAGGGGAGGAGGCAGGGGAGGAGGCAGGGGAGGTGGGGATGGAGGACAGAAATCATCCAACATATTCTGGAGGTGTGTGTCAACCCAATCCATCTATCCACAAGCCTGTCTGTTTCTGCCTTATATATCGCCTTTTCCATGTGATTAAAGTTGTGTCTTTTAGCAGTTACTGCTACATTTAGCCTGCAGTCTTTTCTACTTCTTTATTTGTAGACCAAGCATCTCTGACAGCCTTCCAGTGTGTGTGCGTGTGTAAAAGTGACTTAGCAGAACACCACATGACTCACCTGATGAGGCCCCTCTGCTTGTACTTGCCTGTTGCCACTAAATGAGTCCTCCACTTTCAGAGCAAACTCGTTTCTCCTGAATTGTGAGTCAATAAGGCTTTTCCAGTTCTCCCTAAAGCAATTCTATCAACAATGTTACTTATTGTGGAGTTTTGTATGTGTATTATTTGTTTTTACATCGAGTCTTATTCTTGCTATGCTTTTTTCTTGTTATGCTTCTCATGAATAATAATCTAAAATATCTCCTTTCATTAAGTATTGATGAAGGTAAACATAGTAGCATTTGCTGTGAAAGGAACGTGTTCTGTTTTCTGTGAAAGAGTCAGGAAGGTAGAGAGAGATTGAAGCTTTGAGAGAGAGAGGGAGACAGAGAGGAGAGAGATTGAAAGGCTTTGAGAGAAAGAGGGAGAGAGGACGGAGGGAGCAAGAGAGGGAGAGAGATGAGAGAGAGCAGCACAGAGAGAGAGAGGTGAGATAGAGAGAGTAAGGGAGAGCAACAGACAGAGAGAGAGACACTGAACCGGCAGAGATTCTCTATGGGTGAGAGAGCATTGCTTTAAACACAGCCAGTAGAATCCTTGCAGAGAACGACTCTTATTGTTCATAAATCACCAGGACAAGAGTCAGAACACCACCAGCTCTACCACCACTCCAATCTACACCGTCCGTTCCAGTAGATTGGGATCTGACCCATCTACTTCATTTACATTTAGTCATTTAGCAGACGCTCTTATCCAGAGCGACTTACAGTAAGTACAGGGACATTCCCCCCGAGGCAAGTAGGGTGAAGTGCCTTGCCCAAGGACACAACGTCATTTGGCACGGCCGGGAATCGAACTGGCAACCTTCAGATTACTAGCCCGATTCCCTAACCGCTCAGCCACCTGACTCCACCTACTTCATGACGTATGTGTACATGTGTGTGTGTATTCTGTGTAAATACATCTCCAAAGCTTCAGTAACAGAATACAGATGACACACACATGTGCATGAATATTCATGGATGCTTTCGAGTGGAACAGCACGATACACAGTATGCATTGATCACGTGGCACGATCACACATGCAGCAGGCTGTCATTATCCGCTGACTGTGTGGGTGGTCTGTAGCCTCTTAATGTGGAGAATGCATGTATGAATGTACCAATTACTGTGACGATGGTCCAACACTAACCACAATAAACAATCACGGTAATGAAAGGGAGGTTTCTCTATGGAGAACATGCCTAGGGCTGAGGCTGTCAGCAACAGAGATGGGGGAACTGGGTGTTTGTGTCCGCTTCAGCTGGGGTGGATATATTATTATTATTTATTTATTTTCTGTGTCACCTCCAAACCTATTGTTTAAATTAATATAAGTGAATTCACTGGTAAACCGTGTAAAGAGAACAAAACTTATTCTAAATGACCTGCCTATATACGCTACGGCTCTTGCGTAATCCGCCATCCACACTCAGAACTCTCCTAACGTTGCAGTATTAGCCGACATAAAACCACAATAGACATTCTCAAACCAGGACATGATCCACTGCCTGTTATCCACTGCATGTCTTGTCATTCAGAAAGTTATTCAAGTGAATATGCTAAGCATCAACATGTAACAGTAAGTAGCCTAGGCCCAGGGGCGAATCTAGGTTCCCACTTTTGGGGGGGCTAAGCCCCTAGATAAAACCTATTATTTTTCCTGTGACCCAGCAAAACTAGGGGGGTCTGGGGGCATGTTCCCCCAGAATACATTTTTGAAAATGTCCTTTTAAATAGTGTCCTCTAGTGGGTTTTATGAAGAAAAATGTACACATTTAGAATTAAAATATTAAAAAAAAAAAATATTATGATTTTTTGGGGGGGGCTCCAGCCCCATCTATCGATCATTACATGTCAGTAACAAAGTCACTGTCTGAAGACTCGTCATGGGGTCATGTGACCGGAAATCTGCGCTACCAGTAGGGAAAACCATAGACATAATAAAGAATTCTTTATTATGTCTATGGGGAAAACCGCCTTGCGCTTTATGCAACAGTCTATGGCAAGTAGGACTTAAAGTTGCATTTAAGTCTAAGACTAGGTCTATTTTTATGCAACTGGTCCCATAATAGAACATACAATTCTGACATCACTTCAACATTGACAACATTTTCTAAACTCATTAAATCGTTTTTTTTCATTAATTTGAAAATGAAAATGTTTTCATTTTTTTTCATCCCAACAGTAGGGGGTGCTAATGAAGCCGCTGTAAAATCGCCTATGAGCGCAGGGAAAACAAAGCTGACGATGTATTAGCATGTAGTATCTGGCTTCCAGCTGCTACATCCGGTGCTTCTTTGGATAACTGGATATCCCTACAGAAGAGCAACTCCTAGCAGGCAATAATGTACCATTTTGTTCACCTGGAGAAGCCGGCTGTGTTCCGTTTTGGTCCTAGCTTCTGACCTGACCCCCGGACCTGTAAGTAATTTGGCTAGAGCTACTAGCCTCTAATTACTGCTGTGTGAGATTGCTAGAGCTAACCAGTACGAAGGGCGAAAATACAGGGTGTTGATATCACAGCCTGGAAACATAGCCAGCTACATAAGATGTTATCACCATGGTCTGTGCCTGTAGCGTTTCTGCAGCTGTATTTTTGCCGTTTTAGCAAGCTAGCTATCTCCCAGAAGCTAACGAGCTACTGAACTGTTCGTCTGTCTGTAGGTAACCGCGCGCAGGTTGGTGACTGTGGTTAGCGACAGTTAGCTTCACTTTTCGCCTTAAAAAAAGACTTAGTCAAGCAAACCCAATTACATTCACATCCTTTGTGTGCATCACCGTCCTGTCCTGTTCATTCAGCAGGATGCTATCTGTTCATCTGGTTACTTAGAGACATATTTATACAGTTTCTGTTGTAGGTCATTTTAACACCCCCTTTTGCTTCAGGACACACACACTCTCAGCAGTCAAAGCAACCCTGAGTCATGATTGCCTTGGCGTAAGTTCAGGGAAGCCCACCTGCTGTTGAAATGTTAAGTTCATTTCCAGAGTAGCTGTGTGTTGGCCCAGCCACCAGAGTAGCTGTGTGTTGGCCCAGCCACCAGGCCTGCATGAAAGAGAAATGGAACCCAGTCACCATTCCAAGCCCCAGCCTTTGTCACTGAACAACCTGTTTGCCACACACTTATGTTGGTATGTACTGAAACTCCCGTATTTCTTACACATCTCCCAGGTAGGAGCTGGTGTGAGACGGCTTGTTGGGGAGGCTTCCTGGTCAACCCACCACAGCACCTCTGTAGGTCAGTAACCCTCACACCGCTGCCAGGCTGGAGGAGTTATAATTAGTGTGTATTATTAGTGAGTGCTTATTAACACCCTGTCACATATGCCCCCCATCCACACCTTCCTTTCCCTCTCTACCTCAGATAACACCTCCCTCCCCCTTCCTTTCCCTCTCTACCTCAGATAACACCTCCCTCCCCCTTCCTTTATCTCTCTACCTCAGATAACACCTCCCTCCCCCTTCCTTTATCTCTCTACCTCAGATAACACCTCCCTCCCCCTTCCTTTATCTCTCTACCTCAGATAACACTTCCCTCCCCCTTCCTTTCCCTCTCTACCTCAGATAACACCTCCCTCCCCCTTCCTTTATCTCTCTACCTCAGATAACACTTCCCTCCCCCTTCCTTTCCCTCTCTACCTCAGATAACACCTCCCTCCCCCTTCCTTTATCTCTCTACCTCAGATAACACCTCCCTCCCCCTTCCTTTCCCTCTCTACCTCAGATAACACCTCCCTCCCCCTTCCTTTATCTCTCTACCTCAGATAACACCTCAACCTCCCTCCCCCTTCCTTTCCCTCTCTACCTCAGATAACACTTCCCTCCCCCTTCCTTTCCCTCTCTACCTCAGATAACACTTCCCTCCCCCTTCCTTTATCTCTCTACCTCAGATAACACTTCCCTCCCCCTTCCTTTCCCTCTCTACCTCAGATAACACTTCCCTCCCCCTTCCTTTATCTCTCTACCTCAGATAACACCTCCCTCCCTCCCCCTTCCTTTATCTCTCTACCTCAGATAACACCTCCCTCCCCCTTCCTTTCCTCCCTTCTTAAGATTTCCCACCTGTGATAATAATTAATTGGCAGTTTTTCCTTCTTCCTCCTGGCGCATAAAAATGTGTGAGTGGAGGAGACACCGTCAGCCCCTGGCCCTGTGTGTGTGTGTGTGGCCCTGTGTGTGGCCCTGTGTGTGTGTGTGTATGTGGCCCTGTGTGTGTGTGCTGAAAATGTGCGTATTTTATTGATGAAACGGCTAATTTGTAAATTTGCTCCGACTTCTCGATAACCTATGTAAATAAACACTCCACGACGACTTACAAAAAAACGTTGCGCCACCTACTCTTCTGGCGGTGAATTGTTTTCAGCACCCACAGCCTACGGAGAACCATAAACGAAGTCTATCCGTCCGTATCCGTCCATATCCGTAAGCCCGCCCATCCGTAAACGGAGACGCAGAAGCATATATCGGCCTTTAGGCAGGGGTTGGAACCTGGCCCTGTGTGTGTGTGTGTGTTAGGCAGGGGTTGGAACCTGGCCCTGTGTGTGTGTGTGTGTGTGTGTGTGTGTGTGTGTGTGTGTGTGTGTTAGGCAGGGGTTGGACCCTGGCCCTGTGTGTGTGTGTGTGTGTGTGTGTTAGGCAGGGGTTGGAACCTGGCCCTGTGTGTGTGTGTGTTAGGCAGGGGTTGGACCCTGGCCCTGTGTGTGTGTGTGTGTGTGTGTGTTAGGCAGGGGTTGGACAGTTGAAGATAAATTATTTGCACACACAAACATATACATGCACACGCTCACTTTTGTACATTCAGTACAAAAATAATGATACAAAGAAAGGAAAAATCCAAATTGATGGAAACTTTCCATGAATGGAAACTACATTCTGATCTTATTAGAGAAGCCTGAGCAGGGCTGTGAGTGGATGGGGAATTAATTATCTTTGATCTGTCTAATGAAGTTGGTTCTCATGCAGTGTAAAATGGGCCAAACTCTTTGAGAGGAGAGTGATCTGTCTGTTTCTAACCTGCCTGTTTCTGTTAGAGGAGGAGAGTGGTCTGCCTATTGTTACTGATATACTGTTATACTCTCCGAAACACTCAAAGATACATTAACCTAACCTAAACTCTCTCTCTCTCTCTCTCTCTCTCTCTCTCTCTCTCTCTGTCTCTCTCTCTGTCTCTCTCTGTCTGTCTCTCTGTCTGTCTGTCTCTCTGTCTGTCTCTTTGTCTCATCTCTGCTACAGACACAACTATATATGGTGTCATTACGGCTGGTCTCCCTGGTGTTCAGCAGAGCAGAGAATGGGTGGGTGGGGGGGGGGGTGGAATGCAGAGAGAGAGACCGTTCTGGAGGTTCCAAATGCCACTGCAGTCTCCTGGGTCAGGTTGAGCAGATGTTTGGCAGTAGGTGTGTCCAGATCTCATCTTGTACTTGTAGCTGCTGTGTGATTGCATGGTAAACACACACTCACCTCCTTGTCTCTCTCTTTCTCACACTCACACTCTCTCACACACACACACGCACGCACAGCTCGGTCTCTCTGTCTTCAGGGGTGTGTGTGGTGAGTGAGGCAGTGCTGCAGCCTGCTCTGTGCCCTGGTGGTTTCTAATTGTGTTGGAGCTCTGGGACAGAGACTGTGAATGGGCTCAATCCCACAAAGCCTTCATTAACGAACCTCCTTGGTTTGCCCGCAGCTAGTCTCTGTGTAATCCAGCTAGTCTCTGTGTAATCCAGCTAGTCTCTGTGTAATCCAGCTAGTCTCTGTGTAATCCAGCTAGTCTCTGTGTCTCTGTGTAATCCAGCTAGTCTCTGTGTAATCCAGCTAGTCTCTGTGTCTCTGTGTAATCCAGTTAGTCTCTGTGTCTCTGTGTAATCCAGCTAGTCTCTGTGTCTCTGTGTAATCCAGCTAGTCTCTGTGTCTCTGTGTAATCCAGCTAGTCTCTGTGTCTCTATGTAATCCAGCTAGTCTCTGTGTCTCTATGTAATCCAGCTAGTCCCTGTGTAATCCTCCACCGCTCCTGTGAAGCACCCCTCTTTAGCTCCTTTTATAAAGGAGCGTGTCGTTCCGAGAGAGAGAGGCCGAGAGGGAGAGAGGCCGAGAGAGAGAGAGAGGCCGAGAGAGAGAGGGAGAGAGGCCGAGAGAGAGAGAGGCCGAGAGAGAGAGAGAGAGAGAGAGAGGCCGAGAGAGAGACCCTCACACCCCGTCCTCTACCTGCTCAGGAAGCTTCACTCAACACCAGGTGCTGACAGACTTCCAGGAGACAGGCTGGGACAAGGCTGCTTCAGACAGCACAGATCTGAAGACTGCAGTGAGACAAGGCTGCTTCAGACACCACAGATCTGAAGACTGCAGTGAGACACGGCTGCTTCAGACAGCACAGATCTGAAGACTGCAGTGAGACAAGGCTGCCTCAGACACCACAGAAGACTGCGGAGGGTGTAATGAAAGATTGAGTAGGAGTCTAAAATGTGCTGGCTTTTGTTCCCATTAACCTAATTGGAGATGAGATAGAAGCGCTACAGAGAGGGGAGGAGAGGACAGGAGAGAGAAGGGCTAGAGAGAGGGGAGGACAGGAGAGAGAAAGGCTAGAGAGAGGGGAGGACAGGAGAGAGAAAGGCTAGAGAGAGGAGAGGACAGGAGAGAGAAAGGCTAGAGAGGAGAGGACAGGAGAGAGAAAGGCTAGAGAGAGGGGAGGACAGGAGAGAGAAAGGCTAGAGAGAGGAGAGGACAGGAGAGAGAAAGGCTAGAGAGGAGAGGACAGGAGAGAGAAAGGCTAGAGAGAGGGGAGGACAGGAGAGAGAAAGGCTAGAGAGAGGAGAGGACAGGAGAGAGAAAGGCTAGAGAGGAGAGGACAGGAGAGAGAAAGGCTAGAGAGGAGAGGACAGGAGAGAGAAAGGCTAGAGAGATGAGAGGACAGGAGAGAGAAAGGCTAGAGAGAGGGGAGGACAGGAGAGAGAAAGGCTAGAGAGGAGAGGACAGGAGAGAGAAAGGCTAGAGAGAGGAGAGGACAGGAGAGAGAGAAGGGCTAGAGAGAGGAGAGGACAGGAGAGAGAAGCTCTACAGAGAGGAGAGGAGAGAGAAGCTCTACAGAGAGGGCATTGCTGTAGTTTAGTTATTGATCATGACCTCTAAACCACGGAATCTTTAATTCTGTAATTGTAGCACCTGAATGGAGGAACACACACATACTGTACATACACACACAGACACACATACTGTACATACACACACAGACACACATACTCACTCGCAATCAGACAAACATGCACACATGCACATACACATTCGCACACATACACACTCACAGATCATACCTCATTGCAGCCTTTACAGGTAAAGTTGGTGCATTGATAGATGACATTGCCACCAGCAATCGCTCTGCTCAAATATGTGATTTATGACTTTTTAAACCATATAAAAACTCTACCAAAGTTGAGAGAAAAAAAAGAACAATTTTACATTTGACAGTATGAAGGGCCATGTGAAAAAAGAAAGAAAAAGATTAAAAGAGTCGTTTCTGCTTTTCAATAAGCTGTCAAGACACCCTGCTTGTGTTGTCTGGGCGACGTGCAGGCCAGGCTGAGCGATCATGACAACATGGCTCTGATGGAGGAGGTCTGACTTGATACCACAGTAGATTGATGGAGGAGGTCTGACTTGATAGACTGTTTAGGGTTAGAGATCAGGGCTTACCTGCATCCATCCACGGTTTAGTAAGCAGATCAGAGTATAGTAGAGTCCTCATCAAGTACTCATCAATTATGCATTTTTCTTCTTTTATTACTTACTTGTTAAGTTTAAATTCACCAAATGAAAAATAGTGAACATAAAAGTGGACCATGTCCTCTCATTTTAATACAACACTTTAGAGTTCAATTGAAAGTGCCCCTTCAAGGGCAGAAGTGTGTTTCATCAGTGAGGATGTGTTCAGAGGTGTGTTTCATCAGTGAGGATGTGTTCAGAGGTGTGTTTCATCAGTGAGGATGTGTTCAGAGGTGTGTTTCATCAGTGAGGATGTGTTCAGAGATGTTTCATCAGTGAGGATGTGTTCAGAGGTGTGTTTCATCAGTGAGGATGTGTTCAGAGATGTTTCATCAGTGAGGATGTGTTCAGAGATGTTTCATCAGTGAGGATGTGTTCAGAGATGTTTCATCAGTGAGGATGTGTTCAGGGCAGTAGTGTGTTTCTCAGACAGGAAGACATCACCACCATCTCAGACAGGAAGACATCACCACCATCTCAGACAGGAAGACATCACCACCATCTCAGACAGGAAGACATCACCACCAGCTCAGACAGGAAGACATCACCACCAGATCAGACAGGAAGACATCACCACCATCTCAGACAGGAAGACATCACCACCATCTCAGACAGGAAGACATCACCACCATCTCAGACAGGAAGACATCACCACCAGCTCAGACAGGAAGACATCACCACCAGATCAGACAGGAAGACATCACCACCATCTCAGACAGGAAGACATCACCACCATCTCAGACAGGAAGACATCACCACCAGCTCAGACAGGAAGACATCACCACCATCTCAGACAGGAAGACATCACCACCAGCTCAGACAGGAAGACATCACCACCATCTCAGACAGGAAGACATCACCACCAGCTCAGACAGGAAGACATCACCACCATCTCAGACAGGAAGACATCACCACCAGCTCAGACAGGAAGACATCACCACCATCTCAGACAGGAAGACATCACCACCAGATCAGACAGGAAGACATCACCACCAGCTCAGACAGGAAGACATCACCACCATCTCAGACAGGAAGACATCACCACCAGCTCAGACAGGAAGACATCACCACCATCTCAGACAGGAAGACATCACCACCATCTCAGACAGAAGACATCACCACCAGATCAGACAGGAAGACATCACCACCAGATCAGACAGGAAGACATCACCACCAGCTCAGACAGGAAGACATCACCACCAGATCAGACAGGAAGACATCACCACCAGATCAGACAGGAAGGCTTCTGAATGAGAACTGAGAGACTGGGTTATGCCCTCCCTCCTTCCCTCCCTCCCTCGTCTCCTGCGGTGGCTCTTAGTAATGTGAGGTATTTGAAGGGTTAGACAGAGGAGCAGCCAAAGGTCAGATTTGCTCCATAACGGTTACTGGCTGAGTCCCTCCCCCTGCCGTCCCCGTACAGCTCTGTGGGAGAGAGACTAGGCGTTTGTCTCATGTTGATGATGCGTGCAGGGGCAGGCAGTTGTTTAGTCGGGCTGGTGTCCCATGGGAAGGGCTCTCTCCTCTCTCCTCTCTCTATCTCTCTCCTCTCTCTATCTCTCTCCCCTGTCCATCTCTATCTCTCTCTCCCCCCTCCCTCTCGGTCTCTCTGCTTCTTTCTCACACAGTCCAGCACCTCCTCCTGATGAATCTATAAATAACTTCTGGATGAGAGTTTCCCCTCCCTCTCTTCCTGCTGCTGCTTTAAACCCCTGCAGACACACACACACACACACAGGCACACACACACACAGGCACACACACACAGACACACACACACAGACACACACACAGACACACACAGACACAGACGCCAGGGAGGAACAGCGCTCTATGCTTGGTAATGTGGAGAATGGGGCCAAGCTCATTCAAGGGTTTCCAGGGTGACCAGGGTTACCGAGGTTACCTGGGGGAGTGGATGGTTAGCTGAGGAAAGGTCATGTGTAACCATCTCTGCCTGCTGACCTCAGGCTGAGGACGATCAAGATAGGATCTCCCTCCTTCCTGTCTTCCTCCTTCCTGTCTCCCTCCTTCCTGTCTCCCTCCTTCCTGTCTCCCTCCTTCCTGTCTCCCTCCTTCCTGTCTCCCTCCTTCCTGTCTGGATCACTGGTTGGCCAGACGTCTGTATTGTTGAAAGAACAATCTGCAGACAGCAGGCAGTTTCATCAATTTGCAGACAGTGTGAAATGAATCACGTGTGTGTTTAAACAATAAGCAACATCATGAACTTGTAACCAAGAATACAGAGCTACAGAAGAGATGAAGAGCAAGGCGTAGTGTGTTGTTAAGGATGTTTGGTGCTGAGTTGTCTAGCCTGTCCCTGCAGACAGAGACACTTGCCCTGGTTTAGACGTCTGGGTCAGACATTATTAGACGCTGGCCTTGTTTCTGAATCCTCAACAGGCTGCAGCGTTCTCACCAGCGCTGCACAGCACCAGCTGACACTGTGATGACTGAGCAAGGTGACTTCTCCTGCTCTCTCTCTCTCTCTCTGTACACACACTCACCACACACACACACACTCACCACACACACAATCTCATGGGGAGAGGGCTTGAGTTATGCAGATTCGTCACTCAGGTATTTGTAACTAAGGCGTCACCTCGGATACAACGCAAACGTAGCAACGAAGCCTGGAGAGCTCTCTGATGGAGGCAGCAATGATGCTGAATACCAGAGAGGGAGAAATGTGTGTGTGTGTGTAGGAGTGTGGGTGTCTACTGTGAGTGTGTGTAGGAGTGTGTGTGTCTAATGTGAGTGTGTATAGGAATGTGTGTTTGTAATATGTGTGTGTGTGTGTGTGTGTGTGTGTGTAGGAGTGTGTGTGTCTACTGTGAGTGTGTATAGGAATGTGTGTTTGTAATGTGAGTGTGTGTGTGTGTGTGTAGGAGTGTGTGTGTCTAATGTGAGTGTGTGTGTGTAGGAGTGTGTGTGTCTAATGTGAGTGTGTGTGTAGGAGTGTGTGTGTCTAATGTGAGTGTGTGTGTAGGAGTGTGTGTGCGGGAGGGTTACCAGTGTGTTACAGAAGGATCAAAAGGAAACGAGAGAGAGAATTCCACCTTTGCTGTGTGATTTATGCAAATGTAAAATACTTCCTGTCACAGAAACCTCAGTCCCTCCTTCCACGAAACTTCCAGAGCAGGCAAACCGAGACTGGGAGAAGCCAATCAGGTAACAGCGCTCGTTATCACCTCTTTCCCCAGGGAGCAGCAGCAGGTTATTATTCTCTGTGTGAATGAGAACTAGGTTATTATTCTCTGTGTGAACGAGAGCAGGTGAGCCAGGCGTGTGTCTGCCATGGCCCCCTGGCCCCCCCTGCCCCCCCCCCCTGCCTTCCCTAGCCCCCCTGCCTTCCCTAGCCCCCTGCCTTCCCTAGCCCCCCTGCCTTCCCCAGCCCCCCTGCCTTCCCTAGCCCCCCTGCCTTCCCTAGCCCCCCTGCTTCCCTAGCCCCCCTGCCTTCCCTAGCCCCCCTGCCTTCCCTAGCCCCCCTGCCTTCCCTAGCCCCCCTGCCTTCCCTAGCCCCCCTGCCTTCCCTAGCCCCCCTGCCTTCCCTAGCCCCCCTGCAATGGGCGGGGTGACAGAGCAAGCTAGATTAACTGGGGGAGACATGTCGGGAATCTAAAGACTGACTGAAAGGCAGAGAATGTTTAATGGCTGAATCAGTACGGCGAGGCGGTGAGGCTGTGGAGAGGACTGGAGAGGAGACATCACCCTACACACACACACTCACACACTCACACACACACTCACACACTCACACACACAAACACACACACACACTCTCACACAAACACACACTCACACACACACACATACTCACTTGCACGCGCACACACACACTCACACACTCACTTGCACGCACGCACGCGCACACCTCCCCTCTCCTCCAAGTGAAGGTTTTTCCTTCTTACAGCCTAACCCTAACCCAATGTCAGTAGGTCGAGAGAAAGAAACCTTGAGGAAAGTACTCAGTCATCCTGGACTGTTCCCCTCCCCTTGTCTCCCCTCCCCTTGTCTCCCCTCCCCTTGTCTCCCCTCCCCTTGTCTCCCCTCCCCTTGTCTCCCTCGTCTCCCAGCTACAACTGCACCTTGACCCCAGGGTGATATTCATCACTCTCTCACTCTCTCTGTCTGACAACCCATTCTACCTCTCCGTTGCCAAACCATCAGGCTGACATGATGAAGTGATGAGTGGAATGGGTACATGTCACCTGTTAATGACGTCATGTTGAAGTGATGAGTGGAATGGGTACATGTCATCTGTTAATGACATCTAGTGAAGGCAGCGTGTCCTCATTCTGCTGAAGAACAGACGTGAGGGAGCCCTCCTCCTGCTCCTCCTCCCCGTCCTCCTGCTCCTCCTCCTGCTCCTCCTCCCCGTCCTCCTCCCTCCTGCTCCTCCCCGTCCTCCTCGCTCCTCCTCCCCGTCCTCCTCCCTCCTGCTCCTCCCCGTCCTCCTCCTCCTGCTCCTCCTCCCCGTCGTCCTCCCTCCTGCTCCTCCCCGTCCTCCTCCCTCCCCCCCCCCCTCCTCCTCCCCGTCCTGCTCCTCCTCCCCGTCCTCCCCCATCCTCCTCCTCCCCCTCCTCCTCAGGCTTCTCCTCCCCCTCTTCCTCCCCCTCCTCCCCCCTCCTCCTGGATGTTTAGAGGATGTGTTTAGAGGACAATGTTTAGAGGACAATGTTTAGAGGACAATGTTTAGAGGACAATGTTTAGAGGACAATGTTTAAAGGAAGGTAATGCACACATGATCAGATCTGCATCTCAAAACACAGGAAACCCTCTGACCTGCCTGCTTGTGAAGTACAGGGATACTAGATGATTATTTCTGCAGAGCTTAGCTAGCTAGTGTGGCTATACTGATGTTCTCTGATAATGAGCCAATACATTATTAATAATAGCAAGAAGAACAATGAATTTATGTATAGTGCACCCTTCGTTGTCAAGGCAATCTCTGGGTGCCACCGGTTTAATAAGCAATCATGCAACATCTAAATAGCAACTAGTATGTAAATAAACAAGAAAAAGTGTTGCTCGTTATACCAAGAGGTCCTCATCAGACCAAGGGTTCCCAGCTCCCCTGAATCGTGTTCATAGTGGAAACATCATCAGACATCATCATGGCCTTATTTTCATTTAGCAGATGCTTTTATCTAAAGCTGTTTACAAACAGTGTACATAAGTCCAGGAACAGTCTGTGTTTCCCAGACACCCTGCAGAGGAACATCTCAGCTAACTTGCGCTTCAGATCGTTAAAATAGGGCCCAAAATGTAGCTTTCAACACCAAGTTTACTGCAGCCTAAAAAAAAAAACATTCTAAAAGAGAATATAAAAAATAAAAAAACATTTAAAAAAATAAAATAATAATCGCTCCATCTGTGCGATACTGATTATGAGGATGCAGACCATTGATTGATGTTTGAATAAATTGATTGTGATATTTGCGCTAAAGTCCCATATGGTAATTGTATGCCTTGCCTGGTGTGAATGGGGCTGTGACAAATCTTGTTTCTGGAAGGCTCTACCGCGGTTAGCAAAACCCATATCATAGCCAAACCCATATCATAGCCAAATTCAGACCGGTATATTTCTATACGGCTCATACCGTCCACCCCTAGTCCGTGCATATCAATGCCAGTGCAAGGTTGGTGTCTGTTTGAGGCATTGCGCATATGTCCCTGGGTGTGTGTATCAGGGACACTGCAAGTGTGTGTGTGTGTGTGTGTGTATCAGGGACACTGCAAGTGTGTGTGTGTGTGTATCAGGGACACTGCAAGTGCGTGTGTGTGTGTGTGTATTGACAGAGAGAAGTGTCCCCTCGTACAAAGGCCTGTTCCTCTCCGGTGAACTGTGAAGTGCAGCAATTTATTTTTACTGTGAATTGATGGCTTGTGAATGGGCAGTAGATAGCCCTGTGTTATGATACATGGATCTGTGTGTGTGTGTGTGTGTGAGAGAGAGAGAGAGAGAGAGAGTGTGTGTGTGTGTGTGTGTGTGAGAGAGAGAGAGAGAGAGAGAGAGTGTGTGTGTGTGTGTGAGTGAGAGAGAGAGAGAGTGTGTGTGTGAGAGAGAGTTTCCTGCTAACCTTGGGATCTCCTTCCTGTTTCTGCTGTGACATCACAGCTCATTTTCTCCAGAAACTCCCTCTCCTCATGTGGACGTACAGAATGTCACTGAAGCAATTTACTGAACAAAATCTCAACAAAACAAATAGTTCTTCCAGTGTAATAAGAGGCATCCAGCATGACGCAGTGGCCTTCCGAGACCAGCGGCCAGCTTCTAACTTCCTCCCTGACAGTCTGTAATTCTGACCCCAGGGGAGATGGGATTTTGTCTTTTTACAGAACGGGGCCTGTGAGACTACGGTTGCAGAAAGCAGAAATCAATATCTTTTGAGAAACAACATCTCGCCAGAGACCAGTGCATTCATCAAATAAGAGCAGTCTTCCTCTTCAGCCACTCTCCCTCTCTACCCTCCCCCTCCTCACACTCATCCTCCTCCTCCCCCTCTTCCTCTCACTCTCCCTCTCTACCCTCATCCTCCTCCTATTCCTCACCCTCCATCTCACTGTAAATTACTGTTCTGTGTTTCAACATCCATTTGCACAATTCTGTTTCTACCTCTACTCTTGATGCATGACTGTGTTCAGCCTCTGCTCCTCTCTGTGTGACTGTGTTCAGCCTCTGCTCCTCTCTGTGTGACTGTGTTCAGCCTCTGCTCCTCTCTGTGTGACTGTGTTCAGCCTCTGGTCTGCTCCTCTGTGTGACTGTGTTCAGCCTCTGGTCTGCTGCTCTGTGTGTGACTGTGTTCAGCCTCTGGTCTGCTCCTCTCTGTGTGACTGTTCAGCCTCTGGTCTGCTCCTCTCTGTGTGACTGTGTTCAGCCTCTGGTCTGCTCCTCTCTGTGTGACTGTGTTCAGCCTCTGGTCTGCTCCTCTCTGTGTGACTGTGTTCAGCCTGTGCTCTGCTCCCTCACTGACCTGCACCTCCCAAGGCTCTTCTCTGAGTTTTCCTTTGTCTTCTCTGAGGGTATAAGTTGGTTTAGGGGCAGTTCTATGGGTGATGTGAAGACCTCTGTGAATAACATTTGAATTCATTTGATTTGATGATTCAGCAGCCATGTTAGCAACCACTGCTAACTCAGTCTCCCCCTGCTGAGTCCCACTGGGTATGGAGCCTCTGTCTGGTCTGGAAACAGCCCCTCGATTTAAAACTAAACCGTTTGAGCTTAAAGAGGTGGGTCAAATCTGTCTTCAAGCCACTTGCATCATCAACACTACATGTTCCATACCTTCTATCTGTGTGAAAATGAATCTCATCACATCAGGTGTTTAGTGGTCGTAAACCCTGAAGGAATGGGAGTGGTTTATGGTCTCATTCACACACTTTCATTTATGACTCATCGGGGTTACAGTTAAAGAGCGAGGGAGAGAGAGAGCGAGGGGGAGAGAGCAAGGGAGAGAGAGTGAGGGAGAGAGAGCAAGGGAGGTGTGTCTCTATCATCCACTCAGCTGCATCTACCAGGAGTCTTTCTGTCCCTGGAACAGTGTTTCCTGTCTTTCTCTCTCCCCCCCATATAGTCTCTCGCTCTCTCTCTCTACACTCGATTGTCTGCCATCCGCCGTTTCTCATTACAACATGACCCATGTTCATGCTGACTTCCTGCAAGTGCTGCCAAGTCAAGGACAAAATTACAGAGTAACTTCTCTGATTGTCAACATATCTTACTGATTTAAGTCCTCCACCCCTCACTCCCTCCCTCCATCCCTCCCTCCACCCCTCCCTCCACCCCTCCCTCCACCCACCAAAGCTACAACAACAAAACTAGCAGCTTGTCAGTTCTCCTGCTGACCATGTCAGAGCAGGTTACAGGGCTCATGCTGTCAGAGCAGGTTACAGGGCTCATGCTGTCAGAGCAGGTTACAGGGCTCATGCTGTCAGAGCAGGTTACAGGGCTCATGCTGTCAGAGCAGGTTACAGGGCTCATGCTGTCAGAGCAGGTTACAGGGCTCATGCTGTCAGAGCAGGTTACAGGGCTCATGCTGTCAGAGCAGGTTACAGGGCTCATGCTGTCAGAGCAGGTTACAGGGCTCATGCTGTCAGAGCAGGTTACAGGGCTCATGCTGTCAGAGCAGGTTACAGGGCTCATGCTGTCAGAGCAGGTTACAGGGCTCATGCTGTCAGAGCAGGTTACAGGGCTCATGCTGTCAGAGCAGGTTACAGGGCTCATGCTGTCAGAGCAGGTTACAGGGCTCATGCTGTCAGAGCAGGTTACAGGGCTCATGCTGTCAGAGCAGGTTACAGGGCTCATGCTGTCAGAGCAGGTTACAGGGCTCATGCTGTCAGAGCAGGTTACAGGGCTCATGCTGTCAGAGCAGGTTACAGGGCTCATGCTGTCAGAGCAGGTTACAGGGCTCATGCTGTCAGAGCAGGTTACAGGGCTCATGCTGTCAGAGCAGGTTACAGGGCTCATGCTGTCAGAGCAGGTTACAGGGCTCATGCTGTCAGAGCAGGTTACAGGGCTCATGCTGTCAGAGCAGGTTACAGGGCTCATGCTGTCAGAGCAGGTTACAGGGCTCATGCTGTCAGAGCAGGTTACAGGGCTCATGCTGTCAGAGCAGGTTACAGGGCTCATGCTGTCAAGCTGTTTCTTGTGTAAAACGTCCCAGAGAAGGAAAGTTTCTGAGGCTAGTTGAGTCAGAGCAAGATCCAGACTCACACTGGCGAGTGCCTCTTACTATAAATGACTTGAGTCTTGTGTGTTCTGTAATCTGTAAATACCACTGTGGTCTATAAATACCACTGTGGTCTATAAATACCACTGTGGTCTATCAAAGGCATCAATAATGAAGAAGAGGATTAGAGTTCATCACCATGTGCTGTCAGTGACATATCTCTAATACATCATATTTTTAGTTGTCAAAATATAATGATCTGAAACATCTCAAATTAACTATATTACGCACACACATACATACACTAACACACACAGACACACACAGACAGCCTCTACACCTTAATGTTTACACTTTCATTTATGTAAAGTCTGAAGATGTTAACTGTCTGTCTACCTGACACACTGGGAGGGGGGGGGGGGTGTTGGTGAGTGTGTGTGTCAGATATATAAATAAATAAGCAGGTGTGTTTGTCCTCTGTGAGTCCAGATGCCAGCCAGAGATTATTCTCTCCTCTGATTGGTGTTTCTGTCAGCATACAGGAAGTCCTCCATAAATATCCGGCAGAAGTGATGTCATCATTTATTCATGCAGCCTGCAGGCTGCCCCCCCACATGTCACAACAAGGCTGGATTCTATTCTAACTGAATTTAAATTCAACACACTTCAATTCGATCCAGTTCCATTCCATTAGATTATATTCAGTTATTTAAATGTAATTTAATGGTTTAGAATTGGCTTGAACACTTATTGCTTTCAACTTCAGTGGAGTTCCAAAATCAGTTTAGGAATTCAGTTTTGATCAGAACTTTTTTCCACGACTATCAGTATTAGGGTTAGGGTTACTATCGACGATCAGTATCAGGGTTAGGGTTACTATCGACGATCACTATTAGGGTTACTATCGACTATCAGTATTAGGGTTAGGGTTACTATCGACGATCAGTATCAGGGTTAGGGTTACTATCGACGATCACTATTAGGGTTAGGGTTACTATCGACTATCAGTATTAGGGTTACTATCAGTATTAGGGTTACTATCGACTATCAGTATTAGGGTTAGGGTTACTATCGACTATCAGTATTAGGGTTAGGGTTACTATCGACGATCAGTATTAGGGTTAGGGTTACTATCGACGATCAGTATTAGGGTTAGGGTTACTATCGACTATCAGTATTAGGGTTAGGGTTACTATCGACGATCAGTATTAGGGTTAGGGTTACTATCGACGATCAGTATTAGGGTTAGGGTTACTATCGACTATCAGTATTTACGGTTAGTTAGGTTCTCCTTCCTGTCTTCCCATCTGGAGACGCCATGACATTCTGATGGACAAACAGCAATCTGAAAGACATTTTTTGTATGATTTCTTTCTTTCCATCCCTCTCACTTTCTGTCTCCCCCCACTCCATCTCTCTCCCTCCCCCATCTCTCCACCTACAGTATATTCCTCATTGCAGGACGATTCCCCCTCGTCCTTCACGGTGTAAGCGTGACATCACCGCCCCCAGTCCATCATGGCTGTGCTGCACGCACTCCCTGCCGCCTGGGTGGCAAAATCAACCAATCACAGAGCACACGCCACAGAGCTAACTGCTGCCTCATCACAGGTCATGGAAAGATTATACCACAACAGAGAAGGATCAGCAACCTGGGATTTACCTACACATGCCCTCTCTCTCTCACACACACACGTACACACACCAGCATGTGACATTGTACATGATTGCTCCTTTGTTCCCTGTTCATGATGGTGTAGTTCTCCTGAGCCCCTGGGAGCAACTCGTCTGGGAGCAGCAGATATTCTGACTGGAGGTTGGGGGCTGCAGCTAAACGAATCAAGGACACCCCAGCAGTGGAAGTGTGACCACATGCTTGACATGGCTCACAGAGCTCCAATCAGGTTCTGGAGAGAGGGAGGGAGAGAGGGAGAGAGAGAGAGAGGGAGGGAGTTGGAGATGCATACATTCGCATATAAATGCTAGAAAAGGAGCACTTCAGCTTGTCTGTCAAACCTCCTCCCTGGCTGTTCCCTGTGTCTCCTCCTCCTTGGCGGTTCCCTGTGTCTCCTCCTCCTCCCTGGCTGTTCCCTGTGTCCTCCCCCTTCTCCCTGGCTGTTCCCTGTGTCTCCTCCTCCTCCCTGGCTGTTCCCTGTGTCTCCTCCTCCTCCCTGGCTGTTCCCTGTGTCTCCTCCTCCTCCCTGGCTGTTCCCTGTGTCTCCCCCTCCTCCCTGGCTGTTCCCTGTGTGTCCTCCTCCTTTGCTGTTCTCTGAGGTCTTTCTGAGTAAACACTACATACTGTGTTATGGCTGTGCCCATGGCAACAGAGATCCAACCAATTACATTAGCACATGTTGGTATCAAACACAGCGTGTTCTCCTCCAAGATACAAGAGAGCCATTAGGTTGCTATCTGCAGAAGGAGCTAATGAAACTATTTAAATGCATGTAGTGAGCCTATGAACAACAGGGCACATCTTCCTCATAATCACATCACCAGACCTTCAAGAGCACAGGACTTTAGCAGAAGGGAGAACTGATGTTTTAGTCGTTGAGTTTTTGCCTTAATGACTGAAATCAATCATGCCTCTTTCCGTTGCTAATTAATTGAGAGAAATGAAACAGTTTGGCTGCAAGAGCCCTGGCCACCAGGACTGATGTGTCCTTGATAGACACAACTGAAAAACAATGTTCCATCTGTTCCATCAAACATGAAGATACTTTTCTTATGTGGTAGCTCACCAGATATCACATCGGCTGAGGCCGTAACGCAGCGGCCTGGGTTAGAATCCAGCATTGGCCCTTTGGGGGGGCTTTTGTTGGTACACAGAGTTACTGGGAGCACACAGGTGTACTGGGAGCACACAGGTGTTCAGTGATGGTCCTATGAACTCCACCATGGACCTGGTTCTCTGGGAGCTGTATGGATGTGGACCTGGTTCTCTGGGAGCTGTATGGATGTGGACCTGGTTCTCTGGGAGCTGTATGGATGTGGACCTGGTTATCTGGGAGCTGTATGGATGTGGACCTGGTTCTCTGGGAGCTGTATGGATGTGGACCTGGTTCTCTGGGAGCTGTATGGATGTGGACCTGGTTCTCTGGTAACCCTTTTCCACCAACGCATTTTGGGTGCTGGTTCGGAGCCAATGCTTAATCTCGAACCAGTTCTTTCTCTTTCGGCAGCCTAAGAACCGGCTCCGAACCAGGGAAAGTGGTTCTTAAGTAGCACCAAAACATTTCCGGTCTAACGTAAGAACCGAAGTAAGAACCGCTTGCGTTAGGGGCGGGCGCGTGGTTAACCGTGACAAACAAGACGAACAGAATCCTTTGACCGCCATTGCTATAAGTTTTTACAATTCATATTTCAGCTAAACGGTACGTGTAAATCAGCATCTGAATTAAAATGTGACGAGAAATGGGCAGTGTAGTTGCTGACAATGTGCTTATTTTATTGATGAAATGACTAATTTGCTCCGACTTTTCGATAACCTAGCTAGCATCGCAGTGCAGTGCAGACACTAGCTGCTGCATTTTATCATAATCCTATCAAACGAGTGAAGTTACAAACACAAATGTTATGAGCTATTGAGCCTATATTTAACACAAATGTAATACACAAGCACTTTACAGCAAAAGTTTATAAAATGTTGCGCTGATAATGCCAGTGTTCATACTGCTGCGAGTCCAGGTTATTGCACAATAGCCAAGAAATCCCACATCTCAACGTTCTTCTTTGGATTGATAAACAGTCTTGGTGTTTGGCGCTGCCGCGCTAGCGTTGCTGGGAAAGATGAGACGTATACAGTGACGTAATGACATGGCTCTGTGGTGGTTCTCTAGCCCGTGGAAAAGCAAACCGGTTCTTAGAAGGCTCGCAAATTGAACCAGCTCCGAACTAGCTCCCGGTTCACTTTGGTGGAAAAGGGGTATGGGAGCTGTGTAGATGTGGACCTGGTTCTCTGGGAGCTGTATGGATGTGGACCTGGTTCTCTGGGAGCTGTGTGGATGTGGACCTGGTTCTCTGGGAGCTGTGTAGATGTGGACCTGGTTCTCTGGGAGCTGTGTAGATGTGGACTTGGTTCTCTGGGAGCTGTGTAGATGTGGACTTTGTTCTCTGGGAGCAGTATGGATGTGGACTTGGTTCTCTGGGAGCTGTGTGGATGTGGACCTGGTTCTCTGGGAGCTGTGTGGATGTGGACTTGGTTCTCTGGGAGCTGTGTGGATGTGGACCTGGTTCTCTGGGAGCTGTATATGGGTCAGCAGCAGGAGAGACCGGGTTCCATCCTTGGATCGATACACTGGACAGACACCCTCATCTGTCTTACACACTGGGTGATTGTGAGAAGAGAGAGAAATAGGGAATGAGAGAGAGAGGCTGTTTCTGTGTCAGTGTGTTTGTATAAGAGCCAGGTTCAGGGGTGTGTATCTGTGGTGTGTATCTGGTGTGTGTGTGTGTCCCCTTGTTAGGTCTGTCTTCTCATCTGCAAGAGGAACGGTTGAATCCTCTGCTACAGGAGAGCTGAGTTAAATGGCTCCAAACCACAACAAGACCACACAGCAGGAGACACAGCAGGACACAGAGACCACACAGCAGAAGACACAGCAGGAGACACAGCAGGAGAGAGACCACACAGAAGGAGACACAGCAGGAGACACAGCAGGAGAGAGACCACACAGAAGGAGACACAGCAGAAGACACAGCAGGAGACACAGCAGGAGAGAGACCACACAGAAGGAGACACAGCAGGAGACACAGACCACACAGCAAGAGATACAGCAGGAGACACAGCAGGAGAGAGACCACACAGCAGGAGACACAGCAGGAGACACAGCAGGAGACAGAGACCACACAGCAGGACACAGAGACCACACAGCAGGAGACACAGCAGGAGACACAGAGACCACACAAGCAGAAGACACAGCAGGAGACACAGCAGGACACAGAGACCACACAGCAGGAGACACAGCAGGAGACACAGAGACCACACAGCAGAAGACACAGCAGAAGACACAGCAGGAGACACAGCAGGAGACACAGCAGGACACAGAGACCACACAGCAGAAGACACAGCAGGAGACACAGCAGGACACAGAGACCACACAGCAGAAGACACAGCAGGAGACAGAGCAGGAGACAGAGACCACACAGCAGGAGACACAGAGACCACACAGCAGGAGACACAGCAGGACACAGTGACCACACAGCAGGAGACAGAGAGACCACACAGCAGGAGACACAGCAGGAGACAGAGACCACACAGCAGGAGACACAGCAGGACACAGAGACCACACAGCAGAAGACACAGCAGGAGACACAGCAGGACACAGAGACCACACATCAGGAGATACAGCAGGACACAGTGACCACACAGCAGGAGAAACAGCAGGACACAGAGACCACACAGATTTTTTGGAGTTTTGCTAAAGCACTGACTGTGTGTAGCTGTGTAGAGAGAGTGCGTGTGTATACAGAGACAGTGTGTAAATCACCATCACATAAAACACACCTCAGCAAGGCCTGGATCAATCTCTCCTCTGATTCGACCAGTCAGCAGATGCTGTGAGGAGAGCCCCTGAGAGGGGGGGGGGGGGCACTGAGCAGGACAGAAGCCCCCATACCAGTCGCGAGGCAGGAAACACCAAGGAGACTGAAACATGAAAGTGCTGACGACAGCGTGGCCTCTCTGGAGGGGTGGGGAGGGGGGAGGGGAGAAGGAGTCACGCAGGGAAACCCTCCTGCATGCACACTCACATGCACACACTCACAAGTGATTATTTCTGCTACCTGCTTTCAGCCGGATGTATCTCAAGATGCACAACTGAAGATGAGCATGAAGATAAGCTGGTTGTTTTCCACTGTCATCTGTACACCTCATGCAGGCTCATTGCTTATTGACTAGCAGCTAAATTTAGGCTGTTT
Source organism: Thaleichthys pacificus (assembly GCA_023658055.1). NCBI lineage: Eukaryota > Metazoa > Chordata > Actinopteri > Osmeriformes > Osmeridae > Thaleichthys > Thaleichthys pacificus. The sequence continues at coordinate 18,749,866 of CM042869.1, read as the reverse complement.
AGAAGACCAGCCTTATAGAAGACCAGCAGCCCAGAGACAGGAAGTCACAGAGACAGGAAGTCACAGAGACAGGAAGTCACAGAGACAGGAAGTCACAGAGACAGGAAGTCACAGAGACAGGAAGTCACAGAGACAGGAAGTCACAGACAGGAAGTCACAGACAGGAAGTCACAGAGACAGGAAGTCACAGAGACAGGAAGTCACAGTTAGTTAGCTGTGCTGAAACAGACGTCAGAATACGTCTCTGATCAATGCTGTTCCCCTCTCCTCTCTCTCTCTTCTGTTTCAGGAATAGCAGCTTTCATTCCATTTTTGTTCTCTCATGTCAAAGCTGTTATTTTTCCCTTCCCTCTCCTGACAGTAAAGTAGAGGTGACGAACGAGGGAACAGCAGGACGTGAGTATGGTATGACCGATGTGTTGTGTTCTCCAGGGAGAGGCTCAGAGGAGCTGCACAGGCTGGGTTCCAACCGCAAAAGACAAGCTTTTATATTTACTAGCTAAAGCCAATAGATTGAGGCGTGAAGAGGAGGAGGATGAGGTGGAGGAGGGGAGGGAAGAGGAAGAGGAGGAAGGCAGCTTGTGCAAACTGCATGGTGAATAATTGATCATGTACATAAAGCTTGGTAGGGGAGGAAGATGATGAATACATCTCCATGTGTCAGGCACAGCAGGACCACAGCCTTGCGGTTCCTCTCTTTCTCCTCCTCTCCCTCACTCCCCTTCCTCTTCTCATGTTCTCCCTTCTCCTCTCCCTCCCCTCCTCCTCTCCATCCCTCCCCTTTCTCTCCTTCTCTCCCTCCCTCCCTCCAATACAAAAGCAGTTCAGAAGTAACTGAGGCTTTCTAATATCAATCTGTGGATAAAACTGTCAGTCTGCAATAATTGTGGCTGTTTAAAAATGTATCGCTCTATCAGCCTCAGGGGAATGTAGATGTGAGTGTGTGTGTGTGTGTGTGTGAGAGAGAGAGAGTGTGTGTGTATGTATGTGTGTCTGTGTGTGGGTGTGTGTGGGTGTGTGTGTGTGTGAGTGGACCCTAGTTTTGCATTCAACATACATTATTAAATCTGTTCTCTCAAATTGAAAACTGGTTGCCAAGGTACAGTCCTGGTGTGTGGGAGGCCATTACAGAGAGAGACACAGAGAGAGAGGAGAGAGAGAAAGAGAGACACAGAGAGAGAGAGGGAGGAGAGAGACAGAGAGAGAGGGTGAGGATAGAGAGAGAGACTGTGTTTACTGGAGAGAGAAAAACAAACAGTTGAGGTCATTAGTTTTTCGGTGTTAGCGTTGGAGGGAGGTCTCGTTTGCAATGTGCTTACTCACCTGAACGCAGCAGATCCACTAAGGGGACTAACAGATCCACTAAGGGGACTAACAGATCCACTAAGGGGACTAGCAGATCCACTAAGGGGACTAACAGATCCACTAAGGGAACTAACAGATCCACTAAGGGGACTAACAGATCTACAGACTTGAGTTCAGTGTTAACATGCATGCCTTGTGACTAAACCCTGTTTTTCGTCAGTGCCCTGAAACTGGGTTTTGAAACCAAGTTTTTAAAGCAAGATGTTTATTAACGCTCAGCCGGCAACTCTGGGTGTGTGTGAGAAATGTTCTAAAAAATATGTTTGGTATATAATTGGTCCTGGCCAGAGGACTTTCAGTGCAGATAACAAATGTATCCAGTGGTATTGTTTTTAAGAATTGAGTCTCTCCTTCCCTCCCTAGGGAATGATTTCCCTCGACTCTCTTGGAAAGAAAGGATACAGTATACCCAAAGCAGGAACCATCCAAGTGGTGAGCCCACCCTCCCCTTATCCTAACCCTAACCCTCCCCTTATCCCACCCTCCCCTTATCCCACCCTCCCCTTATCCCATCCCCCCCCTTATCTCTAACCCCCCCTTATCCCATCCCTCCCCTTATCCCATCCCCCCCCTTATCTCTAACCCTCCCCTTATCCCATCCCTCCCCTTATCCCATCCCCCCCCTTATCCCACCCTCCCCTTATCCCATCCTCCCCTTATCTCTAACCCCCCTGATCTCTAACCCTCCCCTTATCCCATCCCCCCCCTTATCCCATCCCCCCCCTTATCTCTAACCCCCCCTTATCCCATCCCTCCCCTTATCTCTAACCCCCCCTGATCTCTAACCTCCCCTTATCTCTAACCCTCCCCTTATCTCTAACCCTCCCCTTATCCTAACCCTAACCCTCCCCTTATCCCATCCCCCCCCCTTATCTCTAACCCTCCCTTATCTCTAACCCCCCCTTATCTCTAACCCCCCCCTTATCCCATCCCCCCCCTTATCTCTAACCCCCCCTTATCTCTAACCCCCCCTGATCTCTAACCCACCCCTTATCTCTAACCCCCCCCCTTATCCCACCCTCCCCTTATCCCATCCCCCCCCTTATCTCTAACCCTCCCCTTATCCCATCCCCCCCCTTATCTCTAACCCCCCCTTATCTCTAACCCCCCTTATCTCTAACCCTCCCCTTATCCCATCCCCCCCCTTATCTCTAACCCCCCCCTTATCTCTAACCCACCCTTATCTCTAACCCCTCCCTTATCCCATCCCCCCCTACCCCCTTATCTCTAACCCCCCCTTATCTCTAACCCTCCCCTTATACCTCTAACACAATTAGTTTTGTATTCTTTACTTGTCTTTGTTCCTCTTTCCATTATTCAAAATGTTTTCTGTTTGTCAGTGTGACCAACCTCATTGTCAGTCAAATTACAGTCCATGTCATATCTTTTTTATGCATTATCCATGTTCTGAAGTATTTCACGTTTATAAACTAAAGTATCAATATTTGGAGGTTTTAAAAATATATTAGGTTTTTACTCAGACCTTCCCAATAAAACTGTGGTTAAGATGTGCCAATCACATCACCTTCCTGCATCAGCGCATATTCCTTATGCCAGTGGAGGAGGAGCTAGAGGGGGAAAGGGAGGAGCCTAGAGAGGGTGGGGCCACAGACAGAAAGAAGATTCTGTGTTACCTGATACACCTCTGGTATGTTTGGAGTTTCAGCTGCTTGATGCATCCTTAAAATACATTTTGCAAGTTTATTTCTTCCTGAAATAATATTTTTGTGTTAATTTCTAGATTCCAGAGTTCCAAATCTGGTAAAATCTACTTGCACAATGATATTCGGCTGCTATTCTCTCGCAAGTCCATCGAGGTGGACACAGGGATTCCTTACGAGCTAAAATCCTTCACCGAGGTGCCAAGAAACCCCAAATACTCCCCTCGTGTTTGAACTCCCGCCAGTCCCTGCCCTGAAACCAATGCAGCCCCCCCCCCCCTTTCAGAGGAAGCAGGGGCACAGAGTCACTGGTTAAAACATGGACAAGAAACTTGAAAAAGTACAGGGACATTCCGCCGAGGCAAGTAGGGTGAAGTGCCTTGCCCAAGGACACAACGTCATTTGGCACGGCCGTGAATCAAACTGGCAACCTTCTGATTACTAGCCCGATTCCCTCAACGCTCAGCCACCTGACTCCTTTTGTTTTGTGGTTGGCTAGACAAAGCTTCTACTGTAGAACATTTTCTCCTAAGTAGCACTGTGCTTGTGTACATATTTGAACAGTATGTGTGTAGGTGTAGATGTGTGTGTGTTTGTACTGTGTGTGTATGTATGTAAGCACTACTGGTAGAGCCAACAACCGAATGATCACAGAGTTTCATTCCCCTAAAAGCCCTCCATTTGTGCGTGATAAAGAGAAACGTCACATCGATTGAGAATAAACATAAAACAAATCTCTGCTATACATTACATCGGGGGGGGGGGGGGGAGGGGGGGGGGGGCAGGGCTGGCCTGGAGGGGGGGGCAGTGAAAGCTTTGATGTTACAACTACACACAATTTAGAGAATTTAGGATGGATTCAAAGAATATAATAATCTCCACAGATGTCTGTATGCAGGAATATGACCCAGACTTTCACTGATCCTGCTGTTCCCCTCACATCAGAACGAGGAGCTCAGATGATCTGGTAGAGGAGGGAGAGAGGGAGGGAGGGAGATGTGATGTTGCTACCTTGAACAACAGTTTTATCCAAACATGAATCAAAACATGATTACCTTCCAGAGGGTCTTCGCTCATGAGAGTGTGTCAGGAAGAGCCTGGATATTTATTTGTAATGGTTGTTTCAGCAACACTGTAATGTGGGGCTTCTGCAGTTTGAAAGACCAATGACTGTAATGTACAGTCCTGGAAAGACCTGAGCCTTGTCACAAATACGGTCCTGATTATAAGAAACTATTTAGAGTATTGACTGGACACATCACAACATGACTGTAATGTACAGTCCTGGTATTCACAACAAACACACCACAACCCCAATTAGAGCCTCAAATATACCCTCACCCACATTCAGTTTACATCAACACCACCAGTACAGTCCTGCTGTAAATCATTACTGTGTGTGTGTGCACGTGTGTGTCTGTCTGTGTGTATGTGTGTAAGGATACATAACTTCCCCTCTTTATCATGATCTTAAACCGTGCATGATATATTGTTCTTGTTTGAGGCAGACCTGAGAGAAAAAAGAAAGAGACAAAATGGGTCAACAACAACAGCGATGTGTTTCAGAAGCTCAACTTGTTTACGTGTACTTTTCATTTCCTGTTTAATGTTGTCTCTGTTTAGGAGACAGGGTTAGGGTTAGGGTTAGAGACAGGGTTAGGGTTAGGGTTAGAGACAGACTGCTTTGGTACTCTGTACTAGTACCATCACATTACAGCTGTGCTGTGATTAAGACAACTCTCTCTCTCTTGACAGCCCTGCCCAATAATGAGGTCAAACAAAGAACTGAGGAGAAAAGGAGAGATGGAAAGAGGGAGAGAGAGAATAAATCATAGAGATAAAGAGAGAGACAGAAAAGAGAGAGAACCTGAAAAATAAAGTGGTTGAAATCAAAGAGAGTGGGATAGTGAGGAAAGGGGGAAAGAGAGAGAGAGAGAAATATCTGGTTGGCATAATGCAGCAACATTTCCATGAAAGAAGCTTTCCTCTAAAGTAGGGTAACGGCTTTCAGTATCGCTCTTTCAAAGCAAACAGGACCATTTGGAAAATGAGAATCGCACAAAAAAAACATCTCCCTTCTCATTCCCTTTCTCTCTTTCTCGGTTTGTGTGTGTCAGTCCTTTAACTGGTTCTGTCACTATTTTAATTTGCAACATGTAACCCTTAATGAACATATCTGTTAATGTTGGCATCTTTGCATATTAGCTTTCCGATGTAGAAAAATCATCAGTAGAGGTTTCTGGGGTGGACCAGTAATACAGAATATAAGATAAGATAATCCTTTATTTGTACTGCAGTGGATAAATTGCAGTTTACAACAGCAGCAGGGTTCAGAACAGCACAACATTTAAATATAGAAATACAAGATACAGATACAAGATACAGGGAGTCCTATAAAATATGAAGATAAGGGTATAAAATAGTAAAATAATATAATAATATATAAAGTAAGTGAGAGGTAAGTGTGGGTGAGAGGTAAGTGTGTATAAACACGAAAAAAAAACAGATGAGTAGAGGTGAAGAGAGAGAGGTTAAGGGGCTGGCTACAACATAGCTTCTTATTAGACTCTGTTCTGAGATGGCATCTAAACAACTGTTCCTGTACCCTGTTGTTCACTATTGATTAGCTGTGCGTTTACATCAAGATGAACTCCAGGAAGCAGAGAGATCTCTGTGAGGACAGTGTAACCCACAGGCCTCGCTGTGCCTGGCTAACAGACTGGGTTCTAGAGGGGACATGCTGTTGTGATTTAAAGACTGCTGACTTGACCGCCTATTAAAGTTGAATTAAAGAGCTGGGTTCCTCATAGTGAATGGCAGGCAAAACTCTTAGTGAAATGATAAAAGAGGAGAGAGGAGAAAAATTGCTGATCCAGCATGCTGCGTCTTTAAGATAGTTGGATGCTGGCTGGCAGGACCTGAACATGCAGGTACAATGGCATGCCTCTGCATCACCTCCACTCTGTTCTACATCACCTCCACTCTGTTCTACATCACCTCCACACTGTTCTACATCACCTCCACTCTGTTCTACATCACCTCCACACTGTTCTACATCACCTCCACACTGTTCTACATCACCTCCACACTGTTCTACATCACCTCCACTCTTTTCTACATCACCTCCACACTGTTCTACATCACCTCCACACTGTTCTACATCACCTCCACTCTGTTCTACATCACCTCCACACTGTTCTACATCACCTCCACACTGTTCTACATCACCTCCACTCTGTTCTACATCACCTCCACTCTGTTCTACATCACCTCCACTCTTTTCTACATCACCTCCACTCTGTTCTACATCACCTCCACTCTGTTCTACATCACCTCCACACTGTTCTACATCACCTCTCCACTGTTCTACATCACCTCTCCACTGTTCTACATCACCTCTCCACTGTTCTACATCACCTCCACTCTGTTCTACATCACCTCCACTCTTTTCTACATCACCTCCACACTGTTCTACATCACCTCCACACTGTTCTACATCACCTCCACTCTGTTCTACATCACCTCCACACTGTTCTACATCACCTCTCCACTGTTCTACATCACCTCCACTCTGTTCTACATCACCTCCACTCTGTTCTACATCACCTCCACACTGTTCTACATCACCTCCACACTGTTCTACATCACCTCCACACTGTTCTACATCACCTCCACACTGTTCTACATCACCTCCACTCTGTTCTACATCACCTCCACTCTGTTCTACATCACCTCCACTCTGTTCTACATCACCTCCACTCTGTTCTACATCACCTCCACACTGTTCTACATCACCTCCACTCTGTTCTACATCACCTCCACACTGTTCTACATCACCTCCACACTGTTCTACATCACCTCTCCACTGTTCTACATCACCTCCACTCTGTTCTACATCACCTCCACACTGTTCTACATCACCTCCACTCTTTTCTACATCACCTCCACACTGTTCTACATCACCTCCACACTGTTCTACATGGCAGTCTCATGGCACATATTTATTACAGACTTCCAAGAACAGCTGAGATGCACCTCAACTACACAGACTTGATCCATTACAAGTCATTATTAAAGTCTGTGGTTTTGAAACAAGTATTTATGCAAATCACAGGTTTGTGGATTTGTTTAATTGTGTCCAGATGTTACAAAAACTCAATGTTCCTGATTCCTATCAGGCACATAAAACACAACCCAATTTGACAATGAGGTGAATTGAAAAGAAACAAAATATTGCCATCTGGTGGTCAATATGTAGGCAGCAACATTATAATGCCTTATCTCAAGCAGAATCATAGCTGGAGAGAGATGTGTGTGTACAGCATGTGTGTGTGTGTGTAGTCAAGCAGCACCACAGATACATGACAATGACAAGGTACAAGCTGCAGTCGATAGGACTGGCTCTCCTTCTCCCCTCCTTCAGTTAAAGATGTGTGTACTTTTGCCATCTCAGGTGTGTTTTGAAAGGTTGAAAAAATTATTTTCTAAAGAGGTTTCTAAAAAAAACGGTCTCCTTTCCTTCACAAAAAAGTTTTTAAAAAGAGGTTTTGAAAGGTTTAAAAAATACTTTCTTAAAAAGTTTTTTTTTTTTTTTACCAACTGTCTCCTTTCACGTCATCATGTGTATGATTTTTTGTTGTTGTTGAAAAAATATTGTATTTCTACTTGGGTGAAGGATGTGTGTACTTTTGCGATCTCTGTAATTATATAATCTTATTTTATATTATAAACAAGTCAATACAACATTTTGTACATACTTTATTCTCAGTCGTATCAAAAAATACAGGATGACTAGAAGGAGATATTATGTAACTATAAATGCCAGTGTAAGCTTGGCTTCTCAGTGCAGGGGTCAGGGGTCAAGCCAGGGTAATGAGGTCACATGCCTGCAGGAATCTCTTCAGCATGTCTGGAGCAGGTTTCCAGTGATCCAGACTCCTCACCTCCATCACCTCCACCTCCCTGTTCTCCACCCTTCGCTTTTCTACGTAGGGCTTACTGCAGAGACACCACACACACATTAATATATACACAAACACACACACACATTAATACACACATATTACAGGAGTGTGTGTGGTGGTCAAGCTCACCAGGGGCTAACAGCTGGGGGCTGGAGGGGGACGAAGGTGTCTGCAGCACTGAGAGGACGACAGAACCCTCAGAAATCATTTCCAAACTTTCTTTAGTTTTGTAATGTTTACTTAGCCTACATCAATTCTGACTTGTGTGCCGAGTCCGACACCTGGACTTCTGTGTGCGTGCTGCAGTGGCTATGTGGCAAGCTCAGAAGAGCGCGCTGACATGGAATTCTGCGGGCATCGGTTTGTGTTTTTGGTTAAACTGCTTTGATTTTACAATTGTTCATTGGGATCCTGCTTTAATTTTTTTCGGGATTATTAATATAAATGAATGCACTGACTAATAAAGTAAATTGTTAAAGATGCTGTAAAGCAAATTCCATGATTTGCTTCTCAGTACATTATATTTGTGTGAAATTAGTTGCTGAAAGCATGTGCAAAGCGCAAAAACGCTCTCGGACTGAAATGTGGAGTTAGACCGTTGAACAGTGTCTCACCCGTTTTCAGATCAGGTTTTGTTTTCACCTTATTCCGCCCCGCCCACTTTTCATCTTTTTGCACTTCCGTTGTAATGGCACTTCCGGTTTACCGGGGATATCATTCAATTAAATGGAGAACTGCCGAGAAGTCCCGCTGTTGAAATATTAAATGATTAGGTGGATTTGTGCCAGATGTGCTATGTTCGTGTGCTACAACAAGTAAACAATAACCACTTTCACTGGATGGCTTGAAAACGACTTTTAAGTGTTTATATAATTAGTTTGCCGGTCAGATCGCTGGCCTGCGCTCTGCTGTGCTTCGATAAGCAGGCATTACATTAGCCACAAACAAGATGTTCTAACGATTTCACTCAGGGCATATGCATTTGCTATACCTTGTTTGAAAGCTTAGGTCCTCTAGAATTCATTAGTGTGATTAATTTTACAGTCAGTACATGTATTTGAGATTCCCCCGCAAAACCGACCAGCTAACATTGTTAGCAGTAGAACGTTAGCTTCTTGTTTATCCACTGGCTCTAGTTTTTACATCAGGTCTCTGCTATTACCCATAAACTGCAAATGTATGAGTGACAAATTACACAAATTGTGCTGTAATAATAAATAATAACTTTTTCATCGAGGATCTTTGGTGCAAGCTTTATAGCAACGTGTTAAAACATACATGATATAGGGTGTGCACTAGTTATCTTCCCTCCTATCTAATGGCAATTAGAAAGACGCATCTATTAAATAATTTGACTGCGGCGTTGTTTCAAAAGCTTTACATTACATTTAGATGCACTGCAGCAGTTGTTTTGCTCACAGCCATGTCCCATACATTTCAGGGTCTATTGACGCCCCTGGTTCACACACTAGTGAGACCTTGCAGGAGCAGGTAGGGCTTTTCCAGGGGTAAGAGGGTGTTAACATTGATCTTGTTTTGAACTGTGTACATATACAGGCCTCTCCTGCTGTTTGAGTCAGACTGCTTAGACAACAGCACACCCTGGAGGTGTAAAGTGGTTGTACACGTCTTCAACGCCAGAGAAACAACACAGTCCTGTTGTGGAGTTTGATCGCATCGCTACGTGGTTAGGAGTGGATTTAGGGTGAGGAGGTCAGGGCTAGGAGTGGCTTTAAGGTTAGGAGTCGGGTCAGGGGGAGGATTAGGAGTAGCATTAGAGTCCCAAAGTGAAGCGGAAAGTGGACTTACTGAAAGGGGGGGATTCTGGTGGAGCCCATCTTGTGGAAGTCTGGGCTGTACTCCGGGGTCAGGTAGGGTCTGGAACCAGGAGCAGGCTCCCAGGCCACCCTGACTGCAACCAGGGAGACAGGACTCCACCAGGTGCACTGCTAGTTTAAACAACCTAACCTCGCAACACAGATTGTATTGAGACAGCAGAGAGGTAATAACTGTCTCACACTACCCTCCACGTTCAGCTAGCAGAGGTCCTTCATCACATCTCCACCTAGTGAAGCTGGTTACCATGCATCATCAGACTTCCACTTAGAAACAGGCTACCTTTCTAAAGTTGGTCGCATTTAAAAAAAAAACGAATGTTTCCGTCCCTTTGGATAAAAGCATCTGCTAGATGAATGACATGCTCAGAACCTTGTACCACGTACCTGGTTTCCTCCTGCCTAGACAGTCCTCCAAGGTCCTCTCTAGGGGGTGGGGCTTGGGGCAGGGTTGGGGGCGGGGCTGGGGGCAGGGTTGGGGGCGGGGCTGGGCGGCAGGGAAACAGCGCTTCCCTACGTGGTAGGACTTGGCCTGGCCTGCACTAGGGTAGAAGGACCACTCCGAGCGAGACTCCATGTTGGCTTCTAAACACAAAGGTTGATTTTAAGTCAGATTATTCTGAAGTGAGGGACTTGCGTCCCAGTGCCGGTGAGAAGGTGATGACGCAGGTTTGTATTTAGATAGTGTGTTATTGATTACGTGGGGTGTTGTGTTATTGATTACGTGGGGTGTTGTGTTATGTATCAGGATAAGTGTAGAGCGAGTGGTTAGAGCATTTGAAGACAGATCAAGAGGTTGTAGGTTCAAATCCTCCTCTGTGTTGCTTTGGTTGTTAGATATCAGCGGCAGCCATCTTGCCCCAGTCACTCACCTATGAAGGCCCTCATCCTGCTGGTCTGGGGGCAGGTCTCTGCTGGGGGCAGGTCTCTGCTAGGTTCAGGTGTCTGCTGGGGGCAGGTCTCTGCTGGGGCAGGTCTCTACTGGGGGCAGGTCTCTGCTGGGGGCAGGTCTCTGCTGGGGGCAGGTCTCTGCTGGGGGCAGGTCTCTGCTGGGGCAGGTCTCCGCTGGGGGGGGTGGGGGGGGTCACTGTAGCCAGGGGAGGGGGGCACCTCCAGGTAAGGTCACACCTGGGGGTAGAGGTCAAACAACTTGTTTTTGAAACTTATTTTGTGTTTTTGTTCAGTGTGTGGTAGCTGAGATGTGGTTACTTTACACTGTGTCTGGTAGCTGAGATGTGGTTACTTTACACTGTGTCTGGTAGCTGAGATGTGGTTACTTTACACTGTGTCTGGTAGCTGAGATGTGGTTACTTTACACTGTGTCTGGTAGCTGAGATGTGGTTACTTTACACTGTGTCTGCTAGCTGAGATGTGGTTACTTTACACTGTGGCTAGTAAATGTAACTGTTAGGCTTTTGTTCATGCCCAGTATGTGCATATACCCTAACAGCGTATTCCACATCACTCCTCAACATCAAGTGGATTTCCTTGAATTAATACCTGATTTCCTAGTTTATTTCTGAAGAGACATATACTTACCATATATATTTTAAATCCCACAATCACTGGATGAACTCCTGAAGGGAGTGTAGTTGAGAGCTCATGTCTAAGTGGGTCTCTGCCCTGCCGTGTGTCTGACACCGACATGGCAGCCGATGACTCATGCCCATTGTGTTGTCATAATTCTAGCACCGTGACAACTGCTTACAGTACAGTGACAGTTCTAGAGCACCACTGTGACAGGGCAGTTCTTGAAGGGCCAGTATAGAATAACAGTGTCCAGCATTAGGAAGAAGACACGAGATGTGTTATGCCTAACAAATCCTACCTTTGGTCCTAATATGTTTGTTTATTCATAAACAAAAAATCCTGTTGCACTATAGTAAGATTAGAAAAGTTTAAGTATTAAATATAATTGTAAGTCTCTATAATTGTTACTTACTCTGTCAGTAGCGCATGCGGACCGGTAACCGGTCAGCTCTCCATGAGAACGGTCGTTGATAAATTATTCAGTCAGCTGTAACGAAAGCGAGGAAAGGCCTTTTGCTTTCAAGCACAATTTACCTAATTCAGTATTTCATATACAAATAACATAATCCTCAAATAATATAATTACGTAAAAGATACCTCCTCTCTGTTTAGTTTCTGTCCGTCTTTCGTTAAAGCAATGAACAGTTGGCAATAGAAGAGCTAGTCACCCTGTCTGCGGGCATTAGCCGTTGCTAGGAGAAGGTTGTAAACTTTGCCGGCATGAAAGGGGCGACAGAGTTGGTGGAGAAACTCAATAGGTCCAAACTACAATAGCCAAGTGTTACTGTGCGCCCACGTTGTTGGCATAGTAGCCTACAGAATATCGCACAGCCACAAGATGGCGCTAATAGACCAGGTCAATCTGAATCCCTGCCAGTGAGGCGCTTCTTACTTCACCTTATGTAAACCGCAGTGAAAGTAAATAATATTTTTGTTAGTGTTTCGAATCACGTACATATGTTGTTCTCTGGTACCCTTCCTCACGCGCTATCACCCTGCCTCAAACAGGTCCGTTATCAAGCGTAGACCAACAATACACAAGTCCGGCTTTTCATGGCTTAGTGCTGCAATAAGACATTCCCACTTGGACAGAAATCAGTGTAGCTTGTAAATTACAAACAGTTCGTAGAGGAAGAGAGATTGCAATCACTGCTTCGCGGTTGCAACGTAGCCTACAGTATGTTCCTTTAAATACACCTGTTCTAGCGCCACTGCGTGCGCCTTCGGGTTGGCGGAGCTATGGGTTAAATGTGGTTTGAAGACATCGTTTATTACGCTCAGTACCGGGAGTGTAACGGAGAGCTCTTGTTTTAATTTAATCACATGGCTCCGGTGTTTATAGCCGCTGAATGGATTACTGCCTCAGCTCGTCTGAGGAATTTTCAGTTTTTCTACCCTGGTGCGTTTGCGCGCAATCTGGATGTCATGAAATCAGTTACACTTAATCGCTGAAATGACCACTTTCTCTCTGCTGACCTACTTGGCTTTTCTACTGTAAGTTCCGCGTCGTTCTTTATTATGATACGGTCTGATTTCCAGTGAGCGGCAACACGTTTGACTTCAAATTGAGACCAAGGAGGCGCTTTCCGTTGTAGACATTCGGCAACAATTTGTTGCAAACATTCAGGACAAGGTGATGTTGCCATTACCGTCTCGGACCCCCACGGCACCGTAACCGTCTTTTTCTCTGTTTTTAATGAGTCATCTGAGTCGTCCTTGAGAGATTATCCACGTGTTTTTCAATTATGTTCACTTTCGCTGCCTTCTGCTACATGCTCTCTCTGGTCCTCTGCGCGTCACTCATCTTTTTCGCAATATGGCATGTAAGTGGCATTTATTATCATAACTCCGATGTGTATTCAGAGTTTTTTTATTTGCGATTTGAATTCTATCGATAAGGCAATATCAACGTTTATTCAGTAAGCCTATATTTTATTCCTCTGAGCCCAGTTATAGCTAGATACTTGCCAGCAATAAGAACATAGCCAGCCAATCCACATGTGCACTCTCCTAGCCCTCCTCTCTCTGCCTGAACGTGGTTCCTTCCGTGATGACAGGTGTGCACCTGTTTCCTGAGACCTCCTCCCTCTCACTGTAGGACGAGCAGCACTGAGGTGTCTTTATACAGGATGTCCCAGCGTTACTCGTATGTTTCTATTCATCCACCGTCGGAGGAATAATGGAGGCTGTCTCTCCCCCTCTGACGAGCCTTTCAGTCACAATCAATGAGGAGATTTTGGACAGGCTTTCCCCCCTGAGTCTGTAGCTCTCCCTGTCTCCCGGTCTCCCCCTTCTCCCTCGCTCACCGTCTGAGTCCTCAGCAGACTGCCTAGGAATACAGGAACGGTCGAAAGACTGCAGGATTATGTTGAAGGATCACATCATTGGTGTGTGAGCACCTCTCGTTCATGCAGAGGTTTATGTAAAGGCAGATTTGGGTCAGGACTCTGAGAGCATCGCCCAGGGCCAGCCTCGCATAGCAACAACAGACCTGAGCTCACACTCACATACACACACACTCATACACACACAAACACACAAATACACACACTCGCACACATACACACACAAACACACACACACACACTCATACACACATACTCACACATGAATACACACACACATGGTTCACCCTCCCCTATGTTTCCACTCATGCCTCCTTAGAAAGGAGAGGACATGAGTGAATGACAGGCTGCTCTCTGCCACAGCCCAGCCAGGTGTGTCAGAGCTGGAGCCTCCAGGGGGACAGAGTAGTCTGGGAATGGATCCATCCAGATTTCTCTCCTCTTGGTTTCATCCCCCCCCCTCCTCTCCAGTCACATGTTCAGTAATCTTTGGTGCTCACCCAGTCCCCTGCCCCCGATCCCCCTGACTGTTCTAGAACTCTGTATTAGAAGGCTGGAGAGGGGGTCTGCTGGAGAGTGGGTCTGCTGGAGAGGGGGTCTGTTGGAGAGGGGGTCTGCTGGATAGGGGGTCTGCTGGAGAGGGGACTGCTGGAGAGGGGGTCTGCTGGAGAGGGGGTCTGCTGGAGAGGGGGACTGCTGGAAAGGGGGTCTGCTGGAGAGGGGGTCTGTTGGAGAGGGGGTCTGCTGGAGAGGGGGTCTGCTGGAGAGGGGGTCTGCTGGAGAGGGGGTCTGCTGGAGAGGGGGTCTGCTGGAGAGGGGTCTGCTGGAGAGGGGGTCTGCTGGAGAGGGGGTCTGCTGGAGAGGGGTCTGCTGGAGAGGGGGACTGCTGGAGAGGGGGTCTGCTGGAGAGGGGGTCTGCTGGAGAGGGGGTCTGCTGGAGAGGGGGACTGCTGGAGAGGGGGTCTGTGAAAGCAGAACAAGCTGTTTGTCCTTGTCAAGGTGGAGATAGACTGGGAGCTTACAGACATGAAAGAATGCTGGAGACCAGTCACCCATGAGTAAACACACACACAGCACCCCCCCCGACACACACACACACACAGCACCCCCCCCGACACACACACACAGCACCCCCCCGACACACACACACACAGCACCCCCCCCGACACACACACACAGCACCCCCCCCGACACACACACACAGCACCCCCCCCCCCCCGACACACACACACACACAGCACCCCCCCGACACACACACACACACAGCACCCCCCCTGACACACACACACACACAGCACCCCCCCTGACACACACACACACACCCCCCTGACACACACACACACACAGCACCCCCCCAACACACACACACACACCCCCCCCTGACACACACACACATCTCTCTCTCTGAGGATTGTCTGGGAGGAAGTCCTCCACTGTGTTTGAGTTCCAACCAGATGATATTAGGAGACTAACGTCTCACTGCAGCTACACTCTTCTAGAAAGGTTTTTCTGGCAGTTTTTCTGGCTCCTTTTCCTATTTTCCAGATATTGAAATCTGATTGATTGACTAGATTAGTGTTCTGGAGAACGGATCCATCCGTTTATAAACGAGTGAATGAGTGAATAGAGCAGCTGAGTTATGAACGTGTGGCTGATCCTGAGCTTTGGAACTGATGTTTGCCGCATCAGTGTTGTGATGTTGTTTGCAAAGCAATTATTTCTATATGAATGCCTGAAGGGCTCTGTTAATACGAGTCTGGCACACACACACTCATGCGTTAACTGACACACATATACACACTCACACACCCCTCTCCACACACTCAGAGGGGAGGGGAGGAGGGGGGGGAGTTGTAGGTAGAGCACCGAAGCACAGTTCATCATCTCATCAACATGCCCCTCTGCCTCAGGTGTTTACAAACAGCCCTGTGTGTATGTCTAGGGGGTGTGTGTGGGACGTGTATTTGTGTGTGTGTGTGGTGTGTATATGTGTTTATGCTTTTGTATTTATGTGTGTGTTTATGCTTTCATGTGTTGTGTAGATGTGAATGTGCACCTGTGTGTCTGTGTGTGATTTCCTTTCATGTTTGTGTGTTTATGCTTTCATATGTGTGTGTGTGTGTGTGTGTGTCCATCCATGTGTGCTGCCAGAGAGAACACAGTACCAAGCTGCCAGGATCCACCACAGGGAGATGTCCCTCCACACACACACACACACACACACACACACACACCCCTCTGTCTCTGGCTGGACAGACAGTAGCTGACAGCTGTGTGTGTGTGTGTGTGTGTGTGTGTGTGTGTGTGTGTGTGTGTGTGTGTGTGTGTGTGTGTGTGTGTGTGTGTGGCAGTAGCTGGACGTCCAGCTCCATGGAGCAGGATCCTGTTTGACACGCTGAGAAACAAAGAGAGAAGCTGCTCCTGCTACATCCACACACTAGGGCTGGGTGATATATCGAATATTAACGATAATATGGCCAAAAAATTTACGACGATGTTAAAATATTGAGAATATCGAATATCAAAAAATAAATTTAAAAAGCTATCTTTTTTTTGTTTTTTTGCTGGTCCTTGTGGTGCTTGTGTTTTAAGATCACCGTCTGGCTCCCCTGTGTTCACATACACACACACACACACACAGACACACACACAGACACACAGACACCGTTTGTGCACATGCTCACAAAGAGAAAATTGCACGTGCACAGGCACTCTCTTCTGCTCTCTTTTTGTCCTGTCACATAAGGACCTCTGCATGAATTGTTCCATGTGAGGTCCATTTTGTCAAGTTGCAAGTACCATGTTATGGCAACTGCTTAAATTTGTGCTACACATTTTGTACTTTGTCACAATAGCTATTCTATCTAAATAGTTTTAGTTGTTTTTTAATGGGGGCAAAGAAAATCATGTTTTTTTTGTATTATTTAAATGCAAATGCAAACATATTGAGATATATATCGAATATTGTAAAAAAAAATATATATATATTGCCCAGCCCTACCACACCCACACGACCACACCCACACGACCACACACACACGACCACACACACACAACCACACACACACAACCACACCCACAGGTACTGTCAGACACACATACAGCCTAAGTATAGACTCTACCTGGTATGGACTCTTTACCTGGTATGGACTCTTTACCTGGTATGGACTCTTTACCTGGTATGGACTCTCTGCCTGGTATAGACTCTCTGCCTGGGTATAGACTCTCTGCCTGGTATAGACTCTCTGCCTGGTATAGACTCTCTGCCTGGTATAGACTCTCTGCCTGGTATAGACTCTCTGCCTGGTATAGACTCTCTGCCTGGTATAGACTCTCTGCCTGGTATAGACTCTCTGCCTGGTATAGACTCTCTGCCTGGTATAGACTCTCTGCCATGGTGTATGTTATGCAAGGAGTCTAATCTGGTCTCCCTTTCTCTGATTCACTCCACCCTTCTCTTCCTGTCTCTCTCCCCTCCCTCCCTCTCTCTCTCCCCTCCCTCCCTCCCCCTCTCTCTCCCTCTCTCTCCCCTCTCTCCCCTCTCTCTCCCCTCTCTCTCCCCTCCCTCCCCTCTCTCTCCCTCCAGATAACAGCCTTTGATGAGCTTCAGGCAGACTTCAAGGTTCCGATCGACCAGGGCAACCCTCTCCATGCGGTAGGTTACCAGGCTACACACAAACGTACTCACACACTTTGCATACGCGCACACACTACACACACGTACACACATGCACACACACACACATGCACATGCACCCACTACACACACTACCCACACACGCACACACACTACCCATACACACACACACACACTACCCATACACACACACACACACACACACACACACTACACGCACACACTACACGCACACAGTCATTTTGGGGGTGACCTTGACTAAGCAGCTGTGCATCCACCCACAGCAGACAGCTGTCTGAAGTCTGTGTGTGTGTGTACTGCTGTCTGAAGTCTGTGTGTGTGTGTACTGCTGTCTGAAGTCTGTGTGTGTGTGTACTGCTGTCTGAAGTCTGTGTGTGTGTGTGTGTTACTGTGAAGATTGAAAGGAAGAGGAATTAGTTCTCTGCTTCCTGCCAAACCCCTTTTATTAAGTTTTTTCTTTTTTGCTTGATTCATCCACATTGTATTTTACTGCAAATCCGACATCACAATGGAGATAGAGGCTGCAGTTTACCCAGGGCCCATCTCTTCATGGATTCACCCTCTTCTACCCTTTCTAATATCTTCCTCCTTCTCTCCTCTCTCCTTCCTACTTCCTTCCTCTCCCTCCCTCCCTCCCATCCCTCCCTCCCTCCCTCCCTCCCTCCCTCCCTCCCTGCACTCTGCAAGAAGTCAAGAGGGGTTCTGCTAGAGATTGAAGGCTTCCTCCCTGGATATACACTCACACACATAGGCACCCTACTACCTTCACACACACACACACACACACACACACACACAGACAGACACTTAGGCAGCCTAATTAGCAGCTGTTGTCATCCTTCTCCTCAGGACTGTCTCTCTGGGGGCCTCACAATGGAGAAACCTCAACAGGGTCTCACACACACCCTCACACACACACACACACATATACACACACACCCTCACACACATATATACACACACACCCTCACACACATATATACACACACACACTCACACACACATACAGGGTTCAACAGGGTCTCACACTCACACACACACATACTTACTCACCACACATACACACATACTCACACACACACAGTATAAACACACACACACACTGCTCATTCCTACAGCCTATTTCCTTCAGGAGAAGGTGTGTGTGTGTGTGTGTACAAGTATAACTTGTGAGTGTGTGTGTGTGTTCATAAGCAGTATACAAGTATTGTGTGTGCATGTGTTAGTGTGTGTGTACACATGCTCAACGTATTCTGCACTGATAAATCCAGTTTCTCCTCCACAAATGTGCGTATGTGTGTGTGTCTGTGTGTGTGTGTCTGTGTGTGTGTGCTCGTCAGTCCTGTTTACTCTGAGCACATCAGAGCTTCCCCTCCTCTCTGAAGCTGCAGATGACACAACTCTTCACACACACACACACACACACACACACACACACGGTGCTGCAAAGCCCGGGGAGAAAATATATGTGATGATATGCTCCTCTCCCACTCTTACTGTTCACTGTACTAATGGTGCTGGAGAGAGACGGGTCCTCTCCTCTCCAGAAGGTTAACAGATAATCAGTACATGAATAATTCTCAGAAGTCTGTGCTTTCAGACCTGAAAGTACATCTGAAGTGGGTCTTCTCTAAATAAACACTCTCCTCTCCTGGCTGTGCTACTTCCTGTGACTCCAGCGCTCTACTTCCTCATGTGTTTATCTCATTTCCTGTTCAGTCAGCGCTCTACTTCCTCATGTGTTTATCTCATTTCCTGTTCAGTCAGCGCTCTGCTTGTCAAGCACATTTTCGCTGAGTAACATTTCAAAGCAAACTCAGCCTAATTGGTTGCTAATGAGAAGTGTTGAAACACAGGCACGCACGCACACACACACACACACACACACACACACACACACACACACACACACACACACACCCACACACACATCTTTCCTGCAAGAGTCAGTGTGTCTGAATGGGAAACAATGGTCTTAGCTGTGAACAGTGTAAGCCTTCACAGTCTTACCTCAGATTACAGTATAAGCTCCACCATGAATTATACATCTAATCTGCAACTCCTTCTGGTGGGAGGGAGAGTTTTGATCAAATATGTATGTTTCTGGTCAACATTAATGCAGCTTTCAGAAAACAGCTCTGCTCCTCCTCTGTGGGAGACAGGTCAGACAGACAGATCAGAGAGACAGGTCAGAGAGACAGGTCAGAGAGACAGGTCAGACAGACAGGTCAGAGAGACAGGTCAGACAGACAGGTCAGAGAGACAGGTCAGAGACAGACAGGCCAGAGAGACAGGTCAGAGAAAGACAGGTCAGAGAGACAGGTCAGAGAGACAGGTCAGACAGACAGGTCAGAGAGACAGGTCAGAGAAAGACAGGAGAGGAGGAGAGAGGAGGAGAGCAGAAAGGAGTGAAGGAATTCACAGGCCAACAAGACACCAAGCTGTTGTGTTGCAGTGGTAGTGTATCGTGTGTGACATCACAGATTAAGGTGTGTGACAGTTCATTTCTTTTTTCCTGACCCCTGACCCCCTGCACAGAGGGAGAGACTCAGGAACATCGAGAGGATCTGCAACCTGCTGAGAAAGGTGAGGAAAACACCTGAGGACGTCAAATTACAACCCTGCCTGCTAGTGTGTGTGTGTGTGTTTACGTGTGTGTGTGTGTGTGTGCGTGTGTGTGCGTGTATGTGTGCGTGTGTGTGTGTGCGTGTGTGTGCGCATGTGTGCGTGTGTCTGTACTGGTACAGAGACCATACTGCATATGTGTCCAAGCTTGTTTCACATTCTGTAGCTAGGCTGTAAAGAGAGCTGTTCTTTATCAGTGTCACACACACACACATCTCTCTCTGGGAACCAGCGCATCCATGCAGCTGTGACCCACTGTGGAGCAGAGGTGCTGGAGGAGGTTACTGTTGCTCTAGGTGTTGCTCTAGGTGTTGCTCTAGGTGTTGCTCTAGGTGTTGCTGTAGGCGTTGCTGTAGGCGTTGCTGTAGGTGTTGCTGTAGGTGTTGCTCTAGGTGTTGCTCTAGGTGCTGCTGTAGGTGTTGCTGTAGGTGTTGCTGTAGGTGTTGCTCTAGGTGTTGCTGTAGGTGTTGCTGTAGGTGTTGCTCTAGGTGTTGCTCTAGGTGCTGCTGTAGGTGTTGCTGTAGGTGTTGCTGTAGGTGTTGCTCTAGGTGTTGCTGTAGGTGTTGCTCTAGGTGTTGCTCTAGGTGTTGCTCTAGGTGTTGCTCTAGGCGTTGCTCTAGGCGTTGCTGTAGGTGTTGCTGTAGGCGTTGCTGTAGGTGTTGCTCTAGGTGCTGCTGTAGGTGTTGCTGTAGGTGTTGCTGTAGGTGTTGCTCTAGGTGTTGCTGTAGGTGTTGCTGTAGGTGTTGCTCTAGGTGTTGCTCTAGGTGTTGCTCTAGGTGTTGCTCTAGGCGCAGGGTTCCAGGGTTTCACACTCCTGTGATCGACTCCGGAGCTTTGCGTCGCAGCAACAGAGCCAAGAGGGCTAATTTGTCTTATTTTATTTTTGTCACACTTTCTCTCTCCTCTCTCTCCACTCCTCTCTCTCTCTCTCTCTCTCTCTCTCTCTCTCTCTCTCTCTCTCTCTCTCTCTCTCCTCTCTCTCTCTCTCTCTCTCCTCTCTCTCTCTCTCTCTCTCTCTCTCTCTCTCTCTCCTCTCTCTCTCTCTCTCTTCCTCTCCTCCCTCTCTCCTCTCTCTCTCTCTCTCTCTCTCTCTCCTCTCCTTGCTCTCTTCTCCCCCTCTCGTCTCTCCACCTCAGTAGGTGCAGCCTGCAGTGTTGACTGTTCATTTGCGCTGGAGTCAGTTTGCTGCCTCTGCTCCCAAAATACCATGTTGAGCCTCCCTCGTCTGCTCTCTCTCCTTTTCTCTCTCTTCCTCTCCTCTCTCTCTCTTTCACCTCCACGATCTCTCTCTCTCTTCTCCTTCTCTTCCTTCTTCTTTCCTTGCATGTGCTCTCTCTCTCTCTTCCTCTCTCTCTCCTTCTCTCTCTCCTTTCTCTATCTCTCTCACTCTTTCTCTCTGCTTCTCTTTTCCATCTCCCCTTGCTTTGTTTGGAGCAAGATGAGAGAAAGAGAATCTGGAATGCTTGTGCCAATGATTCAGCAGAGCCAATCAGAGTGTCTACGTTATGTTGAGTCATGGAGGATTCCAAACATCCCACAGTGCTCAACTTGGCTCCTCTCCTCCCCCCCTCCCCCTCTTTCCATTTCCTCTCCTCATGTGGCGGGTTGGAAAAAGAGAGAGACTGACAGAGTGGATATTGCTTTCAACCTGTAATTGTCAACTAGCGCTGTAGAAATGGATATTAATCATTTGAATTCAGCTCAAGTTGCAGCACGGTAAACCTGTGCCTCAAGGCTGGTGAAACAGATGTGTTGTGTTTTGTGTTGAGGTCTTTTAGCTATTGAGTATTTCGGTCCTGTGCAGGCCGGGGTCATGTCCTGTGCAGGCCGGGTCATGTCCTGTGCAGACCGGGTCATGTCCTGTGCAGGCCGGGTCATGTCCTGTGCAGGCCGGGTCATGTCCTGTGCAGGCCGGGTCATGTCCTGTGCAGACCGGGTCATGTCCTGTGCAGGCCGGGTCATGTCCTGTTGCAGGCCGGGTCATGTCCTGTGCAGACCGGGTCATGTCCTGTGCAGGCCGGGTCATGTCCTGTGCAGGCCGGGTCAGTGTGCAGGCCGGGTCATGTCCTGTGCAGGCCGGGTCATGTCCTGTGCAGGCCGGGTCACCATCACCTTCACACTCTATTCAGGGAAAGTTTCCTACTTGCCTCTTCCTCCAAGAACACCAGTCTGACTCATCCCTTCTAACAGGGGGAAAAAGAGAGAGAGAGAGACAGAGAGAGAGAGACAGAGAGAGAGAGAGACAGACAGAGAGAGACAGAGAGAGAGAGAGGGAGAGGGGGAGGAGGGGGAGAGGGGGGAGAGAGAGAGAAGGGTATGAAAGAGAGATTGAGGCACCAATCCTCATATGAGCCTCTCTCCCTCTCTCCTCTCTCTCTCTCTCCTCTCTCTCTCCCTCTCTTCTCTCTCCCTCTCTCTCCCTATTTCTCTCTCTCTCTCATCCCTCAATGTGATGTCAAGGTGAATCTCACTCTCATCCAATCAGGACGGGATAGCGGGCTGTGTGGAACGCTCCCTGTGGTTGCCGTGACGGCGGCTGTTTATTCTTCAAACGAGGAACTACCTTTTGATGTTCTAGTACAAAGGTCTCCTACACAACAAATCACCCCCCCCCACCCAGCCAAACCAGAAGCACTAAACACACACAAGACTTGCCCCCTTTCACCCAACCCTGACCCCACATTACCACCAACGAGCCCCCCCACCAACATCCCCACGATGTTACCGGAAAAAAACAAGATAAATGATGTACCGTCATAAACTTACTAATCAAAATACTAAGTCCATCAATAATGGTAGTAAATCCTGACCCCCACATAACCCTGAACAAAAACATAAAAAAATATATACAAAACCAATAAACTTCGTCACCTCCCACCTCAAAACATACATAAACATTTCCAGATATTTGAACCAGAATGAAAAATTAAAAGATGTGCCCCTCCCCCCCCACATACTACTTACCCACCAAATTGCCACCTTACCCACCTCTACATGCCCCCCCCCACCCCACCCGAGCCCACCCCACCCCCCTAACCCATTAAACCCACAACTCAACCACATCGTCACTCCAATACCCCAATCTGGTTATCTTTCACCTGCCAAACTCCCCTTACTACACAACCCCGGCCCCACCCCACCCACCACCACCAACATCTCCCAAAATGCACAAACTCAATGAGATGTGTAGTCCCCATTACCACCCCTCTTTACATTTGTTGTGATAGCCTTCCTCTATTTACGCCCTCCACCCCCACCCACCCTGCACCCCCTATACCCACCCTGGCCCCTTACCCAGCCCTTCCCACCTTACCCCCCCCGTCCCCGCCACGTCCCACCCTGCCCCCCTTACCCACCACCCCTCCCAGCCACTCCCACCTCCTCATAAAAGTGACTCTGCTAAAAGAATACATTATTATGTTGCTGCTGGTCTTCACATTCTGCTTTCAGAGATGTTCCTATCTTGCTGCAGACGAGAGACTATCTCCCTGACACTGAAGTAGAGTACTCTCTAGCCAGAGGAACTAAACGCTACACCACAAGTGCAATACCTGCACTGGCTAAACTCCTTGTCGGACTTCATAACTAAGCTGGTAGTAGTGATCAACAATATTGTTTTTAACTGTGTTAAATACAAACTTTTAATTGTAGAATTCTCTCCATGAAATCACTCCATGATTGTACATTTCGGGGCATTCAGGTTTTACTGCAAGGCTGAAGTGTTCGTTGTACGGTTTCTTCTTCAATAAATCATTAACTACTAACTACTGAACTCATCCCACTGTCCTGCTGCAGACAAGAGACTGTCTCCCTGACACTGAGCTCATCCCACTGTCCTGCTGCAAACAAGAGACTGTCTCCCTGACACTGAGCTCATCCCACTGTCCTGCTGCAAACAAGAGACTGTCTCCCTGACACTGAGCTCATCCCACTGTCCTGCTGCAAACAAGAGACTGTCTCCCTGACACTGAGCTCATCCCAATGTCCTGCTGCAAACAAGAGACTGTCTCCCTGACACTGAGCTCATCCCACTGTCCTGCTGCACGAGACTGCAGTCGCTGTGGGAAAGTTCTCTGTGGGACAAATTTTCAATGTTTACTATAAGAAACATTTAGACAATTAATTATTTTTTCAACAGCCCTAGATAACCACATCACTAACTAACCACAACCCTAACCAAACCCTAGCTAACCAATCACTAACTAACCACAAACCCTAACCAACCCTAGCTAACCACATCACTAACTAACCACAACCCTAACCAACCCTAGCTAACCACACCCTATCTAACCGCCAGCCGTAACCCTGCACCTGCAGAGGGCTTGACAGAGCTAGTGTTCTCATTTCTCTCAGCTATTTGTAGTTTGGAGATGGGAGCTGCAGCCCATAATCAGCTGCAGGCTGCTGGTCCTGCTGGAGAGGTGCGGCAGGCGGGGGGAGGCGAAGGGGACGAGCTGAACCATTAGACTTCACATCACGGACTGGGAGGGTAGGGGAGGGCTGGCCAGGGCAGGGGAGGGGAGAGGAGAGGAGAGGAGGGCTGGCCAGGGCAGGGGAGAGGAGAGGAGAGGAGGGACAGGGAGGGGAGGGGACAGGGCAGGGTAGAGAGGAGGGCTGGCCAGGGGAGGGGAGGGCTGGCCAGGGGACAGGGAGGGGAGGGGACAGGGCAGGGGAGAGGAGGGGAGGGGAGGGCTGGCCAGGGCAGGGGAGAGGAGAGGAGGGGAGGGGGCAGGGAGGGGAGGGGAGGGGAGGGCTGGCCAGGGCAGGGCAGGGCAGGGGAGAGGAGAGGAGGGGAGGGGAGGGCTGGCCAGGGCAGGGCAGGGCAGGGAGGGAGAGGAGAGGAGAGGAGGGCTGGCCAGGGCAGCAGGGCAGGGCAGGGCAGGGCAGGGCAGGGGAGAGGAGAGGAGAGGGAGGGGATTCCTCCCCTGGTCTCTCCCTAACCTCCCCTGGTCTCTCCCTAACCTCCCCTGGTCTCTCCCTAACCTCCCCTGGTCTCTCCCTAACCTCCCCTGGTCTCTCCCTAACCTCCCCTGGTCTCTCCCTAACCTCCCCTGGTCTCTCCCTAACCTCCCCTGGTCTCTCCCTAACCTCCCCTGGTCTCTCCCTAACCTCCCCTGGTCTCTCCCTAACCTCCCCTGGTCTCTCCCTAACCTCCCCTGGTCTCTCCCTAACATCCCCTGGTCTCTCCCTAATACCTCCCTGGTCTCTCCCTAACCTCCCCTGGTAGGGCATTTGATAGCAGATCAATGAGTTGCAGGTACGTAGGTATGGATGCTACATGAACAGTCAGATGTAAAGGAAAGAGCTCCCTCTCCACACTACCCCAGCGGCAGCTTCTGCAGCCCCTGGGGACCTGCTGCTGCTGGGGGATCTCATTACACCACCACTATCCAGCCATTCAGCGTGTCAAAGAAAGAAAGAAAGAAAGAAGACTTTGATATTTGGGTGGTGTTGTTTTCAAGAAAGGTGAGAGATCTGAGGAGAGCTGATCTCTGGGGTTTAGATAATGGCCACACATCAAAGCAGAGGTACTGTAGATCCCTGTAGAGGCATGATGAAGACCTTTAGGAGGAGGTAGATGTCTGTACAGGTACTTCTGCTGGGATATTTCAGTCCTACAGAGGTTTTCCAGCTGTGTCCTTCACTGCGCTCCTCTCATCTACAAACTAAAGTTTGAACAAGTAAATGGCCGTGGATCTGCACGCAGTCTCTCCGAGGAATAAGTATCTTTTAAAGAGAAAATATGTATAATTATTTTGCTGCTGTTAATTACAGAGTTGCCGTGGTAACGAGGCGGACAGTAATTGGAGAGAAGGGTCTCTTTGATCTTCTCTGGCGAAGGAAACTTGCGGCTGCTAAAATGAGCGCTACATTCCAGATTAGTCACAAACGCAAATTAGCTAGGCGGGGAACAATATTGCATACGTGATTGGATGTGTGTTAGCCAGGGTTCATACGGAAGTGTGGAGAGACCAGCTGGATTACTGGTTCAACCCTGGATCTGGTTAACTGTAGCCTCTGAACTGCACGCTACAAAGACAGCAGCTATGCTGTCAATGATAGCCAAGATTGATCCACATTTAAAACAAATAAGTTGTATGTGGTGAATTGTGAAAATCACGAAAAAAAAAATCGAAGAAAAGTTTGCCATCATTGATGAGTAGTTGATGAGGACTGGAGGCTGTGCTCCAGTCAGGACAGCTCTCTCTCTCATTAGCTCTGCTGGAGAGGCTGTGCTCCAGTCAGGACAGCTCTCTCTCTCATTAGCTCTGCTGGAGAGGCTGTGCTCCAGTCAGGACAGCTCTCTGTGTCTCAGGGGAGCCCTATGAGACGTCACAGTTGAAAGGTTCCAGACGCTGTGAGCCCGGCTGAGGTCCCAAACAGGAGCTCTTAATAACTGGCCCAAGGTCATCAAACCCAGTGCCTGCACGACCCACAGGCCTCTCTCTCTCTCTCCCCCCTTCTCTCACTCTCTTTCTCACTCTCAGTCTCTCTCTTTGGGGGCGTGATCAGGGTTCAGATTTTCTTTTTCTTTTTTTACTCCCAGGGGTGGGAAAGGGGCTCTCTGCAGTGTGTGTGTCGCTAGATTACTTAATGTTATATATTGCGTCAACTTTTAGATGTGGAAAATGGAGTTTGCCAAAGTAGCAGAAGATTTGTAGATAAAGGCTGTTTATCAATACACATTTTTCTCCGTTCTTATGTTCTTGCAAACTCGTTTGATGTCATCTTACGTTGCCCAAGTACAGTTCAAAATCTTTCAAGTGGATTTTCTCTGATTTAAGAGGTGCCAACAGTCAGATAAGCATATCTCTTTCAAACGTTCCGATTTCACTGTATGATAGCCTACGTCATTGGAAAGCTTACAATCAGCACTTTCATGATTGTTAAAAGAAAATAAAAAAGAGACTATGACCTACATGCAGACTAAAATTCACAGCACAGCAATGTGCAACCTGAGAGGAAGCCTAGGCCTGGCCTGATGTTACTTCCTGGCACTTCCGGTTCTCCTGCCTGTGTTAGAGGCACTTCCTGTTCTCCTGCCTGTGTTAGAGGCACTTCCGGTTCTCCTGCCTGTGTTAGAGGCACTTCTGGTTCTATCTGGATTTTGGAAACATCTTAGGGATTTATTCAGACAATTTCCTCACAGTGAGAATCTGTTCCATTATATTGTCTCCTCACAGGCATGGTACAGTGAACCAATAAAACTTTTTCTCAGTGTATTTGTGTGTGTGTGTGTGTCATATGGGTCCATGTCATCCAGTGTAGTGGGGTTGAACATGTGATCGTTTAAGAGCTCCAGGGCGTCAGATGTGGAGGAAGGGATCCTCAGGGCTCCTACCCAGACACAGCTCTCTCTTCCTGGCCAAGCACCCCCAGATGCGCCCTCTCCAGCTGGACCCCACCCTGCTCAGAACACAGTTCAATACCAGATTGAGGGTTTTGAGAATAAGTTTGTTGTTAATCTTGCAGCAGGGCTATAGTGTGGAGGCTTCATCTCAGGTTAACTCTGCTCCCCAGTCTTGCTGTTGAGCTTGACGTGTTGAGCTTGGCGTGTTGAGCTTGGCGTGTTGAGCTTGGCGTGTTGCTGATACAGAGAGGACAGAATGAGGTGTGTGTTCTGGAGGGAAGCCTGACTTCACACAGTTACTCAAAATAAACATGCGTAATGTAAAGGTAAGCATGACTGTTTGCATTTTAATGAGCTTGTGTGTGTGTGTGGGTGTGTGTGTGTGTGTGGGTGTGTGTGTGTGAGTGTGTGTGAGTGTGTGTGAGTGTGTGTGTGTGTGTGTGTGTGTGTGTGTGCGTGTGTGTGCGCGTGTGCGGGGTGTGTGGGTGTGTGTGTGTGAGTGTTTACGTGCGGGAAGGGGGTTGTAGGTTATATTTAGTTATATGAGCCTTTCTTCATCACTTGTTGTTGAAGAGCTCGACTGTGAAATGTCCTTTATGTTATTATGGAAGTGTGCAGGCATGGAGTCTGAATAATAGATGTGAGGAGCACAGCATGTCCTCTCCCAGGTGATGACCCTCTGCAGTGCTCTGGCCTGCTACAGCATGTCCTCTCCCAGGTGATGACCCTCTGCAGTGCTCTGGCCTGCTACATGCATGTCCTCTCCCAGGTGATGACCCTCTGCAGTGCTCTGGCCTGCTACAGCATGTCCTCTCCCAGGTGATGACCCTCTGCAGTGCTCTGGCCTGCTACAGCATGTCCTCATCCCAGGTGATGACCCTCTGCAGTGCTCTGGCCTGCTACAGCATGTCCTCTCCCAGGTGATGACCCTCTGCAGTGCTCTGGCCTGCTACAGCATGTCCTCTCCCAGGTGATGACCCTCTGCAGTGCTCTGGCCTGCTACAGCATGTCCTCTCCCAGGTGATGACCCTCTGCAGTGCTCTGGCCTGCTACAGCATGTCCTCTCCCAGGTGTTGACCCTCTGCAGTGCTCTGGCCTGCTACAGCATGTCCTCTCCCAGGTGATGACCCTCTGCAGTGCTCTGGCCTGCTACATGCATGACTGGCCCTGCAGGAAGAACACAGAGCTCAGCTCCCAGACCTCCTGTTGGGCCCTCTCTTTCAGGCCCTTGTTCTCTTTCTGTTTCTCTCCTTCCATCCCTCTGTCTGTTGCTCTCTCTCTCTTTCCCTCGCTCTACCTCCATCTCTCTTACGTTCTAACTCTGGTATGGAATGTGTTTCTATACCACTTGGCTCACGATCACTATCGCTCCAGAAAAGTTACTCGGAACCGAGAAGATCTGTCTTTCATCTCTACGTTTCAGCTGAAGCTAAAAGTGAATGTTTGTACCGTAGGTAAACTAGTACGGTAGTAAACTAGCTTCCCCAAGATTTTAATTTCACAGTGTGTTGGTTTCTCCACATGAGATGAGGCCTGCAGTGTTAAGGTGGAGAGTTGAGGCCTGCTGTGTTCAGGTGGAGGCGTGAGATGAGATGAGGCCTGCTGTGTTAATGTTGGGTTAGGGTGTAGCTTTCACTAATGACTCTAATTCTGTAATATCAACCTCTCCTCCCTTTTTCAACCCTCCTCCCACCCCTCTCCCTCCCTCACCCCTCTCCCTCCCTCTCCCTCCCTCTCCCTCCCTCTTACCCTCATCTCTCCATCATCTCAGCAGGGTGACTGACTGAGTTCCAGTGTGTCTTCAGGCTCTCATGCTAAATCTCTTATTCTCAAATGAAACCAGTTTAGAGTGTCATATTTTAGAGGAACTATGCAGCGACTGTTTAAGGGTTCCAAGCTAAGAGGATCAGATTCCAGCTGACAGCTTGTGTTCCTCTTCTGAGGAGCAGGGGGAGATGCAGCGATGCCTTCCAACATAGCAGGGCTACAACATGCATGTGGAATGTTGCTAATCATGGACCTAGTCATTGATTCATTGATGGGCTTGTTAATGTTGCTGTCTGTGCTGGCCAGCAGCTTTGCAGTGTGGTCAGGGAGACCAGTGTGGTCAGGGAGACCTCACACCTCTCCCTCACACCCCACACCTCTCTCTCACCAATACCTCTCACACCTCACACCCCACACCTCACATAGCCTTACTGCACTCTTAACTTTTATATATACATCTTGTTTTATTTTATTTAGTACAGTTTTGCTTGTATTTTGTTGATAAAAAAATCCCTCCTCCCCCTCTCCTCTCTCTCCTCCCCCTCTCCTCTACTTCCTCCCCCTCTCTCCTCCCCCTCTCCTCTCCCTCCTCCCCCTCTCCTGTCTCTCCTCTCCCTCCTAGCTGGTGCTTCCAGAGTACTCCATCCATGGGTTGTTCTGCATCATGTTCCTGTGTGCTCAGGAGTGGCTGACTGTGGGGCTGAACATCCCTCTTCTCTTCTACAACACCTGGAGGTAACTATCCACTCTGGCTCACAGCTCTGCTCTCTGCTCTGCTCTACTCTCTGCTCTATCCTTATCTCCGTGATGCCGTCTCACAGAAGCATTATAACCTGCCTGTGTAGCAGGACGTTGCTGTCAGCAACATGGTTGTGAAGCTCAACACTGAGGAGCAGCGCGTGACTGGAGCCTGTCGTACATCTCTCCAGAGAACGCTTGTTTTAACCTCTGAGTTGTAGTTGTTTAGATGTGCCTCACTAGCAGAACTTGGTGATTGTTTAGCCCAGAAGGTTCTCTCTCTCTCTATCCATCCCTACACCCTCTCTCTCCCCCCTTTCCTCTCTCTCCTTCTCTCTGTTCATCCCTACCCTCTCTTTTCCCCCCCTTCCTCTCTCTTTCTCTCTGTTCATACCTACCCTCTCTTTCCCCCCCTTCCTCTCTCTTTCTCTCTGTTCATACCTACCCTCTCTTTCCCCCCATTCCTCTCTCTCTGTTCATTAATAGCAGACGGTGTCAGATGCACGATGGCAACAGAGGTCTGCTTTTACTTCAACAGGGGGAGGTTAGGGGGGTGGAGGGAGAATAGGGAAGAGAGAGTCATAGTAAGATGGCTTAAAAGTTGAAAAGGCAGAGATGAGAGAGAGAGGATTGACAGAGTGGAGAGAGATGGGGGAGGGGGAGGGGGGGTCAGGATGTGATATTGCTGTGTTACAAGGTGTGTTTATAGACAGAGAAGGGTTAGGAGATGTCTGTACATTCATCATGTTCTTCTAAAGCAGTCTCCTCACCTGCCGAGTCCCGCAATCACTCATCATCAACAACTCCGCCCCTTGAAAAATGTGCATTTTTATCTTTACCTAAATTGATCGTGATAGTTTGTGAAGCACTACCAAACTATGAAAAAATCATGTGAACCATCAACACCACTAAATACATATTCACTACAGCATATGTAAGAATACATGAATATGGAAGCAAATCAGTGACATGTTTTGCATTTTAAAAGGCTTTGAAAACTTTCAGTTTCCCTGCATATTGTACCATGTATAATTATGTGACAAATACAAATATTGAATATTGAAATTTAAACACCACCAAATTTGTTGGTTTGAATTCATCTCTTTAAAATTGAAATATGAATTTATTTCAATGTAAAAAAATATATATATATCGGATCCAAAAATTCAAGGTTTGGGAATACAGGTTGCTCATATTTGATCAACAATATTCAGATGGAGAGGTCTGGTATGGCGCAAGCATACCTTGGTCTCCCGGATGTTGCAATAATAATTGTTTTCCGCTCAAAGTCTTTTGTTTCTAATTTTTGGGATATCGGTTTTTCGATATTGAAATGTCAAAATTTTCCACATTTTCCCCCCATTTTTTTTTTTAAGCTTAGATTTCTGAATTTTATTGTTTGAATTTGAGCAACCTGAATTTCTGAACCTTTAAGTTTTGGAACAGATTTTATTTATTTTTTACCTCGAAATCAATTCATATTTCATTTTGAAATATGAGTTGAGTTGAATTAAAAATCAACACATTTGGTGGTGTTTACATTTCAATATTAAGTATTCAATGCAACATTATGTTACTGATTTTCTTCCATACATTATCCATGATGATGAACACGTGAACCCAGGCAGCATGTCGATCAGAGCCCCCCCTCCCCA
Organism: Thaleichthys pacificus; assembly: GCA_023658055.1. Lineage (NCBI taxonomy): Eukaryota > Metazoa > Chordata > Actinopteri > Osmeriformes > Osmeridae > Thaleichthys > Thaleichthys pacificus. Next base: position 18,718,372 of record CM042869.1, on the reverse strand, counting down.
CAGGCCCAGCCTGCAGCCTGCTGTGGGTATACACAGTATATACACAGTATATACACAGTATATATACACAGTATTTACTCATATATACTATGAACACGTTCCTGCCTCTTCGGGGTCAGAACCCCCTCATGTTTCAGACTGGAAAACATTCAACAGTTGGAATGTTGTCATCCAATGGTCTGCCTGCTCAACTCATCCTGCCATCTCTCCCATCCTCTCTCATCTATCCTCCATCTCCTCCCCCCCATCCTGTCCTCCCCCTCCCCCCTCCCCCCTGTGTGTGTGCGGGTGGACTACCCTGGTGTGTGTCTCTCTTCGGTAGGTACTTTCATAGCCCAACAGACACCAAGGAGCAGCTGTACGACCCGGCCTCCGTCATGAACGGAGACACTCTGAGGTTCTGTCAGAAGGAAGCCTGGTGCAAGATGGCCTTCTTCATCCTCTCCTTCTTCTACTATCTCTACTGGTGAGCGATCTGTTCATCCTCTCCTTCTATCTCTACTGGTGAGCGATCTGTTCATCCTCTCCTTCAATCTCTACTGGTGAGCGATCTGTTCATCCTCTCCTTCTATCTCTACTGGTGAGCGATCTGTTCATCCTCTCCTTCTATCTCTACTGGTGAGCGATCTGTTCATCCTCTCCTTCTATCTCTACTGGTGAGCGATCTGTTCATCCTCTCCTTCTATCTCTACACCTTCTCTATAACTCTGATCTTTATGGTTGTGCGGTCCTGCTGGGAGTGGTCGTATTTAGAGTGGTCATGTTGAGTGCGGTTCCTTCCTCCTACAGTGTGTACTGGACCTGACTTCGCCCCATCACAGGCTGCAGTAGTGAGTCTCTGCGTTTGTTCATGTCCTGCTACTGACCTTTAACCCTAACTACTGTACCTCCCTCTGTACCCTCACCTCCCTCTCTAGTCTCACCTCCCTCTCTACCATCACCTCCCTCTCTACCCCTCACCTCCCTCTCTACCATCACCTCCCTCTCTAACCCTCACCTCTCCTCCACCCCTCACACCCACGAGAATGTGTCTGAGTTAACTCATCTGTGATTTGCTGAAAAAAATATAGCTGTGCCCACCCTCACACACACACACACACACACACACAATGTGGAGTTTGCCTGGCTAAGTGTGTTGCTCACGGGCAGCTCAGTAGAGGGTGTTTCCACACACAGTCCTGTAGATTGGCCATTAAACATGTAGTCTGAGATTAGAGGACCCAGGCTGCTGCAGGACGAGTGTTAATTAAACATGAATCCAACAACCCCCTCCTGATGTTCGGGTTAGGGTTAACCCGAACCCAAACCCATTAAAAGAGGCTTTGTGATGTCATGCCTCGCTGCACATCTCATTCCAATCGCCGTTTTATCGGCCCGCATAAATAAATTAAACATAACTTTTACTGTGATTTTCATCAAGTTTGTGGGGCTTATTCAGTTGCCAGTGGACTGAAGACGCCCTGTTTTGATTCTCACTCAGAGGAGAACGTTAAACCAGACTTTTAATTGTTGCATCAAACTAATTAACATGGAAATCAACACTGGCAGCGATCCAGCCTCAGAAACACAAACAGCCGTGAAGCTCTGATGTTTGAAGTCCTGTGAACACCAGAGCCTCCTCCTCGCTGGTCAGCAGGAAGTCCTGCGAGGACAGAGGTCCTCCTCGCTGGTCAGCAGGAAGTCCTGCGAGGACAGAGGTCCTCCTCGCTGGTCAGCAGGAAGTCCTGCGAGGACAGAGGTCCTCCTCGCTGGTCAGCAGGAAGTCCTGCGAGGACAGAGGTCCTCCTCGCTGGTCAGCAGGAAGTCCTGCGAGGACAGAGGTCCTCCTCGCTGGTCAGCAGGAAGTCCTGCGAGGACAGAGGTCCTCCTCGCTGGTCAGCAGGAAGTCCTGCGAGGACAGAGGTCCTCCTCGCTGGTCAGCAGGAAGTCCTGCGAGGACAGAGGTCCTCCTCGCTGGTCAGCAGGAAGTCCTGCGAGGACAGAGGTCGTCCTCGCTGGTCAGCAGGAAGTCCTGCGAGGACAGAGGTCGTCCTCGCTGGTCAGCAGGAAGTCCTGCGAGGACAGAGGTCGTCCTGGCTGGTCAACAGGAAGTCCTGTGAGGACAGAGGTCGTCCTGGCTGGTCAACAGGAAGTCCTGCGAGGACAGAGGTCGTCCTCGCTGGTCAGCAGGAAGTCCTGCGAGGACAGAGGTCGTCCCTGGCTGGTCAACAGGAAGTCCTGCGAGGACAGAGGTCGTCCTGGCTGGTCAACAGGAAGTCCTGCGAGGACAGAGGTCGTCCTGGCTGGTCAACAGGAAGTCCTGCGAGGACAGAGGTTGTCCTGGCTGGTCAACAGGAAGTCCTGCGAGGACAGAGGTCGTCCTGGCTGGTCAACAGGAAGTCCTGTGAGGACAGAGGTCGTCCTGGCTGGTCAACAGGAAGTCCTTGCGAGGACCAGAGGTCGTCCTGCTGGTCAACAGGAAGTCCTGTGAGGACAGAGGTCGTCCTGGCTGGTGTTCACCACATGTCATCTGTGTGGATCATAACATCGCCAACATGACTGACTGACTCATTTACTTTAGTGTGTATATTGTTTCTCTCCCTAATCCTCCTGGTTCAAACGGAAGATGACTTTTCTTTTTCTCTTCTCTCCTAGTATGGTGTACTCCCTGGTCACCTCATAGCCATGACCTCCCCTGACGCCGTTCCTCTGGATAACACACCTCCTGACGCAGCAAAGCCACACAGAACCTTCAGATCCCAGCTGTGATTCCCCCAGGAGAGGACGTCTGTCTCACAGCATGAGGGAGGGTCATCTGATCCAGTCTCCTCCTCTCTCCTGTGTTCATGTATGTAAAGACTACCAAGAGACTACTGTTTACAGTCAGGTCTGATCGACCATATTACCTTCTTCTACATCATCACTGCCTGGCCAATGTTTGTACTCCAGCACCCACAGTCTATGGTCCCTGGACCTAGCCTAGCCTAGCCTAGTTTCAACAGACCCACAGTCTGTCAATGTCACTGGGTCTAATCTAGCCTAGTTTATCAAAGGCAGACTCACGTTTTGTCTGTTCCTAGATAGCCTAGCATAGCCACAACCAGTCGTGTCCCTTGCCCTTGCCTAAACTAGCATAGCCTAGCATAGCCACAAAAATGACTAAATGTAACCATTCGTGTCCCTTGCCTAAACTAGCATAGCCTAGCATAGCCACAACCAGTCGTGTCCCTTGCCCCTTGCCTAAACTAGCATAGCCTAGCATAGCCACACTCACAGTCTATGTCCCTAGGCCTAGTATTGCCACAGTCTGTCCCTGAGCCTAGTGCTAGCTTATCTTGACGAAGCAAAGGCATTCGTAGCATCACCGCAACCGTAGGAAGGCACACACACACACACACTGTAGTGCTTAGGAAGCACACACACACACACACTGTAGTGTTAGGAAGCACACACACACACAACACACACACACTGTAGTGTTTAGGAAGCACACACACACACACTGTAGTGTTTAGGAAGCACACACACACACACACTGTAGTGTTTAGGAAGCACACACACACACACACTGTAGTGTTTGCACAGTGTTGACTCAGGCCACAGCACTGGCGTCACACTACAGGACCACGGAGAGACCTGCTCTGTGTCACCGCTAGTAGCGTCACTGGTGACACAACTGCTTACTGTAGCAGGAGCCAAGTGAAGACCTCGTACATGGATGGACTGTGCGTCAGCGAATGTTGCATTTTTACCAGACAGCACGTACAATACAAGCCCTGTCTGAAATTACATGAATGGCTTTTTTGTGATGTGTGCTTTTTTTACTGTGTATTCTTAAAGAGGCATTTCTTACTGAGATACGATCTTAAAGTATTATTTATACTGTGTGCTTATCTGTAGTTCTAGTGTTGTTTGGTGGAGAAATAATTTTCTAAAAATGAATTTAAAACAGAAGCTTTTTTTGTTGAGTACTTTCTAGACGAGCACTAATCTTTTTGCACAATGGTGTCTGTACGTATGCACAATATCTGCAATATCTGTGTTTAAAGACGTTAATCAGCCCAGTTGGGTGGAGGTCTTCCAACTTAATAAGGGTTCAAATGGACCTTATTGTAGATGGGAGGGGAAATAATGTGAAATGTTCATGTTACTGTTTCCATAATGGACCAAATGTATTTATTAGCTTTTTGCAAAATCCACTGAATTTTATATTCATGTTTGTTTATTTTAAAAGCAGTACACAATTTAAAAAATACTCATCTATCAATTGTTGCATACCTACTAACGACTGGGCAAATGGACAATTGATTATGACAATTTTATTATACCATTCTAGTTTCATACTCTCTTCTTCTCTTCCTCTCTCCTCTCTCTCTCTCTCTCTCTCTCTCTCTCGCTCTCTCTCTCTCTCTCGCTCTCTCGCTCTCTCCCTCTCCCTCTCCCCCCCCCCTCTCTCTCTCTCTCTCTCTTTCTCTCTCTGGGTTAGATGTAACCTTGTTCTGTGTACCTCTGCATAGTCTGCAGGAACCTTTACTCACAGATTTGAAAGGAATGCCCATTTCTGTTTTCTCTTACAAAAGAAACTAACATTTTATATATTTATTGTGTATGTGTACCCAAATTAATTACGACCCTTGTTTCAGAAATAAAGTCTTAACTATTTTAAAAGTAAGGTGATGTCCCTGTAGCAGGATGCTGGTGCACGTGACTGGCTGTATTCTCTCCCTCCCCTGCAGTAGCTGTCTGTATGTTTGTTGTTTGATCAAGGAATAGGTTACGACTGGAGGTGAACCCACTTCTTGCCTCCCTTCTCCCCCAACCTCCCCTAAACACATCACACTATAACCTCTATCTTTGATCTGATGTCAGTTGAAAGCTCTGTGAAATCTTCTAGAAGTGTCCACCTTATCAGTTTAGCTGCCTTTTATTTCCTGACACAGACAGTTTGACCAGAAAGTACTTTCCTGAATTCTAAAGCCCTCAAAATGCTGTCTGGACAGGTGGATTATCCACAACACCGCCCACACACACACACGCACACACGCACACACACACACACACACACGCCCCTCCCTGCATGCTGTCGTCTCAGATGCCGCTGAGCAGTATGGTGCTTGACAAGTGGTTGAGCCGGACGGCCTGTCAGCCTCGCGGTATTTCAGTGTGTGTGGTGTGGTGTCTTCAGCCCATTCTGTCAGAGCACATTACCCAGAATGCCTCACTCTCACCTGGCTGCCCTTGCCTCTGACCCAGCCGAGCACACGTGACACGTCTCTCATCTCTGATTGGTCCCCCGGCCTGCATCAGAACGCCTGATTGGTCCTCCTCATACAGCCTGGTGATTCTCCTGAGAGCTGTGAAGCTGTTCAGGAGTTGCAACTGACAAAGGTGAGCACTGGGTTGGCTGCTGTAAGTGTCGTAAGGGAAGATACATTTCTTGAAAACTGATCTAATTTGTTATCATTTTTATATACAAACGTATCTTATCTAATGAGAATTGCACGGCTGTTCCAGAGAGGCAGGAGGAGGGAGGGAACACTGTGGACCTGAGAGGCAGGAGGAGGAGGGACACTGTGGACCTGAGAGGCAGGAGGAGGAGGGACACTGTGGACCTGAGAGGCAGGAGGAGGAGGGACACTGTGACCTGAGACGGCAGGAGGAGGAGGGACACTGTGGACCTGAGAGGCAGGAGGAGGAGGGACACTGTGGGACCTGAGAGGCAGGAGGAGGAGGGACACTGTTGGACCATGAGAGGCAGGAGGAGGAGGACACTGTGGACCCTGAGAGGCAGGGGAGGAGGAGGAGGACACTGTGGACCTGAGAGGCAGGAGGAGGAGGGACACTGTGGACCTGAGAGGCAGGAGGAGGAGGGACACTGTGGACCTGAGAGGCAGGAGGAGGAGGGACACTGTGGACCTGAGAGGCAGGAGGAGGAGGGACACTGTGGACCTGAGAGGCAGGAGGAGGAGGGACACTGTGGACCTGAGAGGCAGGAGGAGGAGGGACACTGTGGACCTGAGAGGCAGGAGGAGGAGGGACACTGTGGACCAGAGAGGCAGGAGGAGGAGGGACACTGTGGACCTGAGAGGCAGGAGGAGGAGGGACACTGTGGACCTGAGAGGCAGGAGGAGGGAGGGACACTGTGGACCTGAGAGGCAGGAGGAGGAGGGACACTGTGGACCTGAGAGGCAGGAGGAGGAGGGACACTGTGGACCTGAGAGGCAGGAGGAGGAGGGACACTGGTCCAGAGAGGCAGGAGGAGGGAGGGACACTGGTCCAGAGAGGCAGGAGGAGGAGGGACACTGTGGACCTGAGAGGCAGGAGGAGGAGGGACACTGTGGACCTGAGAGGCAGGAGGAGGAGGGACACTGTGGACCTGAGAGGCAGGAGGAGGAGGGACCACTGTGACCTGAGAGGCAGAGGAGGAGGACACTGTGGACCTGAGAGGCATGAGGAGGAGGGACACTGTGGACCTGAGAGGCAGGAGGAGGAGGGACACTGTGGACTGAGAGGCAGGAGGAGGAGGGACACTGTGGACCTGAGAGGCAGGAGGAGGAGGTGACACTGTTTTCTCTCTATAAATCCTGTCAGCTTCAGTTATCTTCTCTCCCCTCCTCCCTCTAAACCTCTTTATCAATCTGACAGTTTAAGGAGTTGTCCCATAAGAGAAACCATTAAATGAGTTCTTTAAATGAGGATGACCCCAGCTAACACACACAAAAACACATACATAGAAACACACACACAGAAACACACACACAGAAACACATACATGGAAACACACACAGACGATGGTATTCTGCTGGGTTTGTGTGTGTCTTCATGTCTGTGTGTGTGTGGGGTGTACACGTGTGTGTGTGTATGTGTGTGTGTGTGTGTTGAGGTCTGTGTGTGTGTGTGTGTGTTGAGGTCTGTGTGTGTGTGTGTTGAGGTCTGTGAGTCACGGGGGATGCGAGCCACGGATGGACAGATGATTAAACGATTGTGAAGCCAGTCGAGAAGAACTTATTTCAGAGAGATCTTTCCTCTTCAGCAGAGCAGAGATCCTGTAACATCCTCTCTCATCTCTTCTGGCTAATCTGAGGGAATATGTTCCACACCACTACTCAAACTGAGCTGTAATTACAGCAGATTGGTGTTATAGACACGTACAATAGAGATGTCCTTTGTTTACCTGTGGGGCTGATTGTGTGTGTGCTGCACATGTATGTGCTGTGTGCTTGCCTGTGTGTGTGTGTGTGTGTGCTGTTGGCTGCTCTCTGTGCTAATTACCTCAGATGAGCTGACCTTCAAGACTACTTCCCTCACTACAGCACACTCACACACACACTCACACACACACACTCACACTCTCTCTCACACACACTCACACTCACAGACACACACTCTCTCTCTCACACACATTCACACCCCATCTCAGCAGGTCCTGTCTCTAGGAGAGAGAAAACCCATGACCTCCAGAGGACCTGAGTCATGAGAACCAGCTTCAGACATGAATCATCTGCAGGTGATAACCAAGGTAACACCATCTGCAGGTGATAACCAAGGTAACACCATCTGCAGGTGATACCAAGGTAACACCATCTGCAGGTGATAACCAAGGTAACACCATCTGCAGCCGCTTTGCGTCAAGTGCAAACTAGGAATGATACTTGCATCGTTGACAAAGTCAATAGCGCTGGGTGCAAGATAGGGCCCCAAGTGTTTTATTGGCACAGAAGATATTTGTGATATTGCTTAAACAAACACACACACTGCATAGACATACACACTAGTGTAGATTAATATACAAACATACACATGTTATATGTCCTATATCTTAAATGCGAGGAGAGGAGACATAGACACACAGACACACGCACACACATATACACAAGCACAGACACACACACACACAAGCACAGACACACACAAGCACAGACACACACAAGCACACACAGGCACAGACACACGCACACACATATACATAAGCACAGACACACACACACATTAGCAGGCATACAGAGTGAGTACAAACTGCATCAGTAGAAAACCTCCTAGAGACTGTGACCATAACCCTAACCCAGACCGGACATGCCTCCTAGAGACTGTGACCATACCCCTAACCCAGACCGGACATGCCTCCTAGAGACTGTGACCATAACCCTAACCCAGACCGGACATGCCTCCTAGAGACTGTGACCATAACCCTAACCCAGACCGGACATGCTCTAGTACTCAACCTCACACACACTCACACACACACAGACACACTCACACACACCATAGCTAATTATGATGGAGTCCATGAAAGCAATCAGTCTTGACTCCAGCCAAACAGAAAATGAGTCTCACCAGGAGTTCTGTTCCTCAAAGCTCCTCTGTTCTTAAATAGCCCTCTTTTAAGATCTATGAATTTGAATGTTTGAATGTGGACGTGCGTGTGTGTGTGTATAATGAGTCCATGGAAGAGACAGGCTTCTATCTCAATGTTACTGTGTGGGATTACCCTCCCTGCCAGAACACAGCATTTTACAAACCCCCCCCTCTCCTCTCTCTTCTTCTCCTCTCCTCCCCTCTCTCTTCTCCTCTCCTCCCCTCTCATCTTCTCCTCTCCTCCCCTCTCATATTCTCCTCTCCTCTCTTCTCTCTGTTCTCCTCTCCTCCTCTCTTGTCTTGACAACCTCTCAGCCTGCTTCTACCCCAGACCTGAAGAGCTTAGCTTCACTAGACTCTTCTCTCTCTCTGCCTCTCTCTCTCTCTGCCTCTCTCTCTCTCTGCCTCTCTCCTCTCTCTCTCTGCCTCTCTCTCTCTCTGCCTCTCTCTCTCTCTGCCTCTCTCTCTCTCTGCCTCTCTCTCTCCTGCCTCTCTCTCTCTCTGCCTCTCTCTCTCTCTGCCTCTCTCTCTCCTCTGCCTCTCTCTCTCTCTGCCTCTCTCTCTCCCTGCCTCTCTCTCTCTCTGCCTCTCTCTCTCTCTCTCTCTGCCTCTCTCTCTCTCTCTCTGCCTCTCTCTCTCTCTCTCTGCCTCTCTCTCTCTCTCTCTGCCTCTCTCTCTCTATCTCTGCCTCTCTCTCTCTCTGCCTCTCTCTCTCTCTGCCTCTCTCTCTCTCTCTCTGCCTCTCTCTCTCCCTGCCTCTCTCTCTCTCTGCCTCTCTCTCTCTCTCTCTCTCTTGCCTCTCTCTCTCTCTCTCTCTGCCTCTCTCTCTCTCTCTCTGCCTCTCTCTCTCTCTCTCTCTCTCTGCCTCTCTCTCTCTCTCTCTGCCTCTCTCTCTCTATCTCTGCCTCTCTCTCTCTATCTCTGCCTCTCTCTCTCTCTTTATTGTTGCCGAAGTAGAGATATTAGAGTATTATTGTTGCACTGTGCCCGGTAGCTGATATGTGGTTACTTTACACTGTGTCTTGTAAATACAGACCTTTTCCTAGACCGAAATACTGTTAGACCAGTCCAGCCATACGTACCAACCCGCTAACTGCAATCACGACAATGTTGCAAGACTGTAGATGAGGAATGGATGTTTTTATTGCACTGTAGAATAATGTTTATAGCGTGTGTGTTGTGTGTGGGTGTTGGTGTGGTGTGTGTGTGTGTGTTTCTGTATGTAACAGCATCAGTGCTGATTATTAAGCCTTCCTGGCATGTAAAAAACACACTTCCCAAAATACCCAGCTGCCGTGGCAACTCTCTGAGGGAGCTGATAATAGTTTAGTCTCTCAGTCTAACAGCCTCCCCTTCCTCAGCACATCTGTCTGTAAAGGAAGAGCTCTCTCTCTCTCTCACACACACACACACACACACACACACACACACACACACACCACTACATGTCAGAGCAGGATCCAGGGGGAGTCCGAAGCTCCACGACAGAGAACAAGCCTGCCTGAGCAGGAACTGTCTGCCTGTCTGCCTGTCTGCCTGCCTGTCTGCCTGTCTGCCTGTCTGCCTGTCTGCCTGTCTGCCTGGCAGCCTGTCTGCCTGGCTGTCTGCCTGGCAGCCTGGCAGCTGGCAGCCTGTCTGCCTGTCTGCCTGCCTGGCAGCCTGGCAGCCTGCTTGCTTGGCAGCCTGGCAGCCTGGCAGCCTGGCAGCCTGGCAGCCTGTCTGCCTGCTGCCTGGCTGTCTGCCTGTCTGCCTGTCTGCCTGCCTGGCAGCCTGTCTGCCTGGCAGCCTGGCAGCCTGGCAGCCTGGCAGCCTGGCAGCCTGGCAGCCTGGCAGCCTGGCAGCTTGGCAGCCTGGCAGCCTGCTTGCTTGGCAGCCTGGCAGCCTGCTTGCCTGGCAGCCTGGCAGCCTGCTTGCCTGTCTGCCTGCTTGCCTGGCAGCCTGGCAGCCTGCTTGCCTGGCAGCCTGCTTGCTTGGCAGCCTGGCAGCCTGCCTGCAGCCTGGCAGCCTGCTTGCTTGGCTGTTCTTCCAGAAGCAGGATGAGTGACTGAGTCACCACCTGCCCTCAGCATGGGGCTTTAGAAGCTCAAACTGGCAGAACACTTGTATATATTTATACACACACACACACCTTCCACTGCACACAAAAAACACACATACACTCACACACCTTCCACTGCACACACACTGTTATGCTCTCCCTCTCCCTCTATCCATCCCTCCTCTCCCTCTCCTCTCCCTCTCCCTATCCATCTCTCTCCCTCTTTCGTGACTTCCCTCTGTTTTCTCTCTCCTCAAATGCTGTCTCTCTCTCTGCTTCTCTCCACAGAGGGGAGTGGTCTTTCCTCAACAGTCTCTCTCACCAGGGTCAAGGTTGTCTCCTTTAATACATTTACATTTAGTCATTTAGCAGACGCTCTTATCCAGAGGGACTTACAGTAAGTACAGGGACATTCCCCCCGAGGCAAGTAGGGTGAAGTGCCTTGCCCAAGGACACAACGTCATTTTTACACAACCGGGAATCGAACCGGTAACCTTCTGATTAATAGCCCAAGTACCTAACCGCTCCGCCATACTGAGCCTCCCCTAATAACACATCTGGTAAATAACTTACCAAGATTATGTGCATTTCAGAATTTGCACATTTTGGGTCTTTTTAGGTCTGCTTGCTGCGTGTGAGGGAGGGTGAGAGGGTATGTTCTGTCATGTTACTGTGTGTGTGAGGGAGGGTGAGAGGGGATGTTCTGTCATGTTACTGTGTGTGTGAGGGAGGGTGAGAGGGGATGTTCTGTCATGTTACTGTGTGTGTGAGGGAGGGTGAGAGGGGATGTTCTGTCATGTTACTGTAAAAAGGATGACGAGTTCCAACTCTGGACTCTTTGATTGCTATTGCTTTCATCACTCCTATTGTCCTGCTTTCTCCTCTCCTCTCCTCCCCTCCCCTCCCCTCTCCTCCTCTCTTCTCTTCTCCTCTCCTCTACAGGGTTTAGACGGATGGTTTCAGCTTGACCTCCACATGTTCCTCTTCCTGCTACAGTGTCTGTAGAAAACACAACTCCTTTATTACACGCGTGAGTTACAATATATATATTTAAACTGCTTTATGCTATCATATGTATTCTTTAGTTACAGGAACTTACTGTAACAGTATGAACTTGATATTGAAGGCTCAGTATGACAACTGTGATGTGAATCTGATGTGACTAATCATAATAAAGTGAAGCGCTACTAATTGATCATGAATAAATGACTGAAGTGTTGGTTTGTGAAGGTTTGAAAACACCAGCAGGATCCAGCCCTCGCAACCCTGTTCCTCTCTCTACCCCACATCTCCAGGAGGCGCTACACTGTGTGTGTCCTGTTTATGAGAGGGTGTGTGTGTGTCTGCATGTGAGAGTGTTGTGTGTTGTGTGTGTCTGATTGTGGAGAGGGTGTGTGGTGTGTGCGCTGTGTCTGTTTGTGAGAGTGTGTGTGTGTGTGTCTGTTTGTGAGAGGGTGTGGTGTGTGTGTGTGTGTGGTGTGTGTGTGTGGTGTGTGTGTGTGTGTGTGGTGTTGTGTGACGTGTGCGTGCAGGAACAGGACTGCAGGTAGCACCTGTCTCCAGAAGGCCCCTGGTGTGCAGCAGAGGTGGTTGGGGTCCAGGATGTGAATGTGTCACACAGCCAAACTTCAGATTTCATGGGAGCAGCGGTTGCCTATAGCAACAGAACCCTGAATGAGCTAAAAGCTGTTTGGTATTTTTCTAAATCGTATACATTCCTTATCACATATATTATACACACACACACACCACCAGCCCCTCCCACATTCATACACAACACACACACCACCGCCCCTCCCACATTCATACACACACACACACCACCGCCCCTCCCACATTCATACACACACTCCTCTCATGTCTTAGAACATATACAGTACAATAAATTCCTTGGTGCCAAAACCATCAGTTTAGATTTTACATTTCATGTTTTACATTTATAGTGGATGCTGGAAGAGATGGTGAGAGCTTCATATTTGAGCTGTGTGTGTGTTTGTGCAGTGTGTTTGTGCAGTGTGTTTGTGCAGTGTGTTTGTGCAGTGTGTCTGTGCAGTGTGTCTGTGCAGTGTGTTTGTGCAGTGTGTTTGTGCAGTGTGTCTGTGCAGTGTGTCTGTGCAGTGTGTCTGTGCAGTGTGTCTGTGCAGTGTGTTTGTGCAGTGTGTTTGTGCAGTGTGTCTGTGCAGTGTGTTTGTGCAGTGTGTCTGTGCAGTGTGTCTGTGCAGTGTGTCTGTGCAGTGTGTTTGTGCAGTGTGTTTGTGCAGTGTGTTTGTGCAGTGTGTTTGTGCAGTGTGTCTGTGCAGTGTGTCTGTGCAGTGTGTCTGTGCAGTGTGTTTGTGCTTCATGTGTGTGTGTGTGTGTGTGTGTGTGTGTGTGTGTGTGTGTGTGGACCGTATCTACAGGACTGCATGATTCACAGAGCTGATGCCTATGTCTATGAAGACAGCAGAGACCCAGCACAAACAGCATGCTCTCACTCTGCTCTCTCTCTGCTCTCTCTCTGCTCTCTCTCTGCTCTCTCTCTGCTCTCTCTCTGCCTCTCTGCTCTCTCTCTGCTCTCTCTCTGCTCTCTCTCTGCTCTCTCTCTGCTCTCTCTCTGCTCTCTCCCTCTGCTCTCTCTCTGCTCTCTCCTCTGCTCTCTCTCTGCTCTCTCTCTGCTCTCTCTCTGCTCTCTCTCTGCTCTCTCCTCTGCTCTCTCTCTGCTCTCTCCCTCTGCTCTCTCTCTGCTCTCTCTCTGCTCTCTCTCTGCTCTCTCTCTGCTCTCTCTGCTCTCTCTCTGCTCTCTCTCTGTCTCTCTCTGCTCTCTCTCTGTTCTCTCTCTGCTCTCTCTCTGCTCTCTCTCTGCTCTCTCTCTGCTCTCTCTGCTCTCTCTCTGCTCTCTCTCTGCTCTCTCTCTGCTCTCTCTGCTCTCTCTCTGCTCTCTCTCTGCTCTCTCTGCTCTCTCTCTGCTCTCTCTCTGCTCTCTCTCTGCTCTCTCTCTGCTCTGCTCTCCATGCACTGGAAGGAGCATCATTATCATATCATCATTATCATCCTATTTCAGAATTAGAAACAAGATCATGTATTGCTTCAATGTATTCATTAGAATTAGTTGAGCCTCAAAAGCACTTATCAAGCTGGCATACGAAACAGCTCCTTTTGTGCACTTCATTTGTTCCATACAAATGTTGCATATCTTAATCAACACAAACTCTCTCTCTCTGTCTAAGCCCTCGCTCTTCCTCTCCCTCTCTCTCGCTCTCCTTCTTTCTCTCTCCTTCTCTCTCGCTCTCCCTCTCTCCTCCTTCTCTTTTTCTCACTCACACAGATTCTTACTGGGCCAAATAACAGGAACACTGACAGAGAAGAACTCTAAATTATTTTAATAAAGCATGACACATTTATTTGACATGAAATCTCTGAACCATCACGCTCTGTCTTGTTACATCATAATTGCTGATACATTTTCCACAGGCTATTGTGAGGAGCACAGCTCCACACTCCCTCACATCCCTGATACCACAGGAGGGGGAGCACCCTGGCTGATACCCCCTCAGACCGGAGGCATGGGGGCGGGTACAGCTCAGTGGTAGAACATCTGACTGCAGATCAAGAGGTCACAGGCTCAAATCCCCCCAAAACATTTCAGGAGCAACAAAATTGTTTTTTAAAGCAAAACAGAGGCTTCATAAAGTTGCTCCTCATTTGGATCCTACCAACGGTATACTCAAGATCACAGTTCCTCTGGCATCGAATCTGTTTGTTTCTCTCTCTCTCCCACACCTGAGCTCCGCTTCAGATGGGCTCAGGCGTTTGCACCTGTCTGCGTGGTGCATTCTGGGAGACGTAGTTATCCTGTCAGCCATTTGTGGGATGGTAGCCACTCCTGTAGAGGAACATACCCCCCCCTCCACCACACATCCTCTCCAGATGCCACTGTGTGTGTGTGTGTGTGTGATTGGTGTGTTGTGTGTGTGTGTGTGTGTGTTAGCATACACAAAGTGACATACAAACAGCATGTAGAACGTATAGCCAATTAAGGATCAGAAGTCTGTACAGTCACAGATCTGTGTTTACCAGGTGCAATGTTGTGTTCCCTGTGCTTAAACTGATACACAGCTGAGACACTGTCTGTCTGTTTGACACTTGTATGTAGAGTATAAACCAAAACATGCAAGCTATCTGTCATTCGATGGCTATTTTTTCTCAGGTTGGTCATGTGACAAGGCCCTCCCCAGACGACCAGTGGGCCGTCTGTCGGCCAATAGGAGCCCTCCTTCTGATGACAGCGGCCACTGTCGATTGGGGAGGGCCTTGTCACATGACCAAACCTGAGAAAAATAGCCAATCGATGACAGATAGCTTGCATGTTTTGGTTTATACTCTACATACAAGTGTCAAACAGACAGACAGTGTCTCAGCTGTGTATCAGTTTAGCACAGGGAACACAACACAGCACCTGGTAAACACAGATCTGTGACTGTACAGACTTCTGATCCTTAATTGGCTATACTTTCTACATGCTGTTTGTATGTCACTTTGTGTATGCTAACACCACACACACACACACACACACACACACAAACACAGTGGCATCTGGAGAGGATGTGTGGTGGAGGGGGGGTATGTTCCTCTACAGGAGTGGCTACCATGCCACAAATGGCTGACAGGATAACTACGTCTCCCAGAATGCACCACGCAGACAGGTGCAAACGCCTGAGCCCTCTGAAGCGGGAGCTCAGGTGTGGGAGAGAGAGAGAACAAACAGAGTTCGATGCCAGAGGAACTGTGATCTTGAGTATACCGTTGGTAGGATCCAAATGAGGAGCAACTTTATGAAGCCTCTGTTTTGCTTTAAAACAATTTATGTTTGCTTCCTGAAATGTTTTGGGGGGATTTGAGCCTGTGACCTCTTGATCTGCAGTCAGATGTTCTACCACTGAGCTGTACCCGCCCCCATGCCTCCGGTCTGAGGGGGTATCAGCCAGGGTGCTCCCCCTCCTGTGGTATCAGGGATGTGAGGGAGTGTGGAGCTGTGCTCCTCACAATAGCCTGTGGAAAATGTATCAGCAATTATGATGTAACAAGACAGAGCGTGATGGTTCAGAGATTTCATGTCAAATAAATGTGTCATGCTTTATTAAAATAATTTAGAGTTCTTCTCTGTCAGTGTTCCTGTTATTTGGCCCAGTAAGAATCTGTGTGAGTGAGAAAAAGAGAAGGAGGAGAGAGGGAGAGCGAGAGAGAAGGAGAGAGAAAGAAGGAGAGCGAGAGAGAGGGAGAGGAAGAGCGAGGGCTTAGACAGAGAGAGAGAGTTTGTGTTGATTAAGATATGCAACATTTGTATGGAACAAATGAAGTGCACAAAAGGAGCTGTTTCGTATGCCAGCTTGATAAGTGCTTTTGAGGCTCAACTAATTCTAATGAATACATTGAAGCAATACATGATCTTGTTTCTAATTCTGAAATAGGATGATAATGATGATATGATAATGATGCTCCTTCCAGTGCATGGAGAGCAGAGCAGAGAGAGAGCAGAGAGAGAGCAGAGAGAGAGCAGAGAGAGAGCAGAGAGAGAGCAGAGAGAGAGCAGAGAGAGAGCAGAGAGAGCAGAGAGAGAGCAGAGAGAGAGCAGAGAGAGAGCAGAGAGAGCAGAGAGAGAGCAGAGAGAGAGCAGAGAGAGAGCAGAGAGAGAACAGAGAGAGAGCAGAGAGAGACAGAGAGAGAGCAGAGAGAGAGCAGAGAGAGCAGAGAGAGAGCAGAGAGAGAGCAGAGAGAGAGCAGAGAGAGAGCAGAGGGAGAGAGCAGAGAGAGAGCAGAGGAGAGAGCAGAGAGAGAGCAGAGAGAGAGCAGAGAGAGAGCAGAGAGAGAGCAGAGGGAGAGAGCAGAGAGAGAGCAGAGGGAGAGAGCAGAGAGAGAGCAGAGAGAGAGCAGAGAGAGAGCAGAGAGAGAGCAGAGAGAGAGCAGAGAGAGCAGAGAGAGAGCAGAGAGAGAGCAGAGAGAGAGCAGAGAGAGAGCAGAGAGAGAGCAGAGTGAGAGCATGCTGTTTGTGCTGGGTCTCTGCTGTCTTCATAGACATAGGCATCAGCTCTGTGAATCATGCAGTCCTGTAGATACGGTCCACACACACACACACACACACACACACACACACACACACACACACATGAAGCACAAACACACTGCACAGACACACTGCACAGACACACTGCACAGACACACTGCACAAACACACTGCACAAACACACTGCACAAACACACTGCACAGACACACTGCACAGACACACTGCACAGAACACACTGCACAAACACACTGCACAGACACACTGCACAAACACACTGCACAAACACACTGCACAGACACACTGCACAGACACACTGCACAGACACACTGCACAGACACACTGCACAAACACACTGCACAAACACACTGCACAGACACACTGCACAGACACACTGCACAACACACTGCACAAACACACTGCACAAACACACTGCACAAACACACACACAGCTCAAATATGAGCTCTCACCATCTCTTCCAGCATCCACTATAAATGTAAAACATGAAATGTAAAATCTAAACTGATGGTTTTGGCACCAAGGAATTTATTGTACTGTATATGTTTCTAAGACATGAGAGGAGTGTGTGTATGAATGTGGGAGGGGCGGTGGTGTGTGTGTGTGTATGAATGTGGGAGGGGCGGTGGTGTGTGTGTGTGTATGAATGTGGGAGGGGCGGTGGTGTGTGTGTGTGTATAAATATATGTGATAAGGAATGTATACGATTTAGAAAAATACCAAACAGCTTTTAGCTCATTCAGGGTTCTGTTGCTATAGGCAACCGCTGCTCCCATGAAATCTGAAGTTTGGCGTGTGACACATTCACATCCTGGACCCCAACCACCTCTGCTGCACACCAGGGGCCTTCTGGAGACAGGTGCTACCTGCAGTCCTGTTCCTGCACGCACACGCACACACACACACACACACACACACACACACACACACACACACACACACACACACACACACACCCTCTCACAAACAGACACACACACACACACTCTCACAAACAGACACACGCACACACACACACACCCTCTCACAATCAGACACACACACACACACACACACACACTCTCACATGCAGACACACACACACCCTCTCAGAAACAGACACACACAGTGTAGCGCCTCCTGGAGATGTGGGGTAGAGAGGAACAGTGGGGAGGCTGGATCCTGCTGGTGTTTCAACCTTCACAAACCAACACTTCAGTCATTATTCATGATCAATTAGTAGCGCTTCACTTTATTATTGATTAGTCACATCAGATTCACATCACAGTTGTCATACTGAGCCTTCAATATCAAGTTCATACTGTTACAGTAAGTTCCTGTAACTAAAGAATACATATGATAGCATAAAGCAGTTTAAATATATATATTGTAACTCACGCGTGTAATAAAGGAGTTGTGTTTTCTACAGACACTGTAGCAGGAAGAGGAACATGTGGAGGTCAAGCTGAAACCATCCGTCTAAACCCTGTAGAGGAGAGGAGAAGAGAAGAGAGGAGGAGAGGGGAGGGGAGGGGAGGAGAGGAGAGGAGAAAGCAGGACAATAGGAGTGATGAAAGCAATAGCAATCAAAGAGTCCAGAGTTGGAACTCGTCATCCTTTTTACAGTAACATGACAGAACATCCCCTCTCACCCTCCCTCACACACACAGTAACATGACAGAACATCCCCTCTCACCCTCCCTCACACACACAGTAACATGACAGAACATCCCCTCTCACCCTCCCTCACACACACAGTAACATGACAGAACATCCCCTCTCACCCTCCCTCACACGCAGCAAGCAGACCTAAAAAGACACCAAAATGTGCAAATTCTGAAATGCACATAATCTTGGTAATGTTATTTACCAGATGTGTTATTAGGGGAGTCAGATGGCTGAGCGGTTAGGTAATTGGGCTATTAATCAGAAGGTTACCGGTTCGATTCCCGGTTGTGTAAAAATGACGTTGTGTCCTTGGGCAAGGCACTTCACCCTACTTGCCTCGGGGGGAATGTCCCTGTACTTACTGTAAGTCCCTCTGGATAAGAGCGTCTGCTAAATGACTAAATGTAAATGTATTAAAGGAGACAACCTTGACCCTGGTGAGAGAGACTGTTGAGGAAAGACCACTCCCCTCTGTGGAGAGAAGCAGAGAGAGAGACAGCATTTGAGGAGAGAGAAAACAGAGGGAAGTCACGAAAGAGGGAGAGAGATGGATAGGGAGAGGGAGAGGAGAGGGAGAGGAGGGATGGATAGAGGGAGAGGGAGAGCATAACAGTGTGTGTGCAGTGGAAGGTGTGTGAGTGTATGTGTGTTTTTTGTGTGCAGTGGAAGGTGTGTGTGTGTGTATAAATATATACAAGTGTTCTGCCAGTTTGAGCTTCTAAAGCCCCATGCTGAGGGCAGGTGGTGACTCAGTCACTCATCCTGCTTCTGGAAGAACAGCCAAGCAAGCAGGCTGCCAGGCTGCAGGCAGGCTGCCAGGCTGCCAAGCAAGCAGGCTGCCAGGCAAGCAGGCTGCCAGGCTGCCAGGCAAGCAGGCAGGCAGGCAAGCAGGCTGCAGGCTGCCAGGCAAGCAGGCTGCCAGGCTGCCAAGCAAGCAGGCTGCCAGGCTGCCAAGCTGCAGGCTGCCAGGCTGCCAGGCTGCCAGGCAGCCAGGCTGCCAGGCTGCCAGGCTGCCAGGCAGACAGGCTGCCAGGCAGGCAGACAGGCAGACAGGCAGACAGCCAGGCAGCCAGGCAGACAGGCTGCCAGGCTGCCAGGCTGCCAGGCTGCCAGGCTGCCAAGCAAGCAGGCTGCCAGGCTGCCAGGCAGGCAGACAGGCAGACAGGCTGCCAGGCTGCCAGGCTGCCAGGCAGACAGCCAGGCAGACAGGCTGCCAGGCAGACAGGCAGACAGGCAGACAGGCAGACAGGCAGACAGGCAGGCAGACAGGCAGACAGGCAGACAGTTCCTGCTCAGGCAGGCTTGTTCTCTGTCGTGGAGCTTCGGACTCCCCCTGGATCCTGCTCTGACATGTAGTGGTGTGTGTGTGTGTGTGTGTGTGTGTGTGTGTGTGTGTGTGAGAGAGAGAGAGAGCTCTTCCTTTACAGACAGATGTGCTGAGGAAGGGGAGGCTGTTAGACTGAGAGACTAAACTATTATCAGCTCCCTCAGAGAGTTGCCACGGCAGCTGGGTATTTTGGGAAGTGTGTTTTTTACATGCCAGGAAGGCTTAATAATCAGCACTGATGCTGTTACATACAGAAACACACACACACCCACACACCCACACAAACACACGCTATAAACATTATTCTACAGTGCAATAAAAACATCCATTCCTCATCTACAGTCTTGCAACATTGTCGTGATTGCAGTTAGCGGGTTGGTACGTATGGCTGGACTGGTCTAACAGTATTTCGGTCTAGGAAAAGGTCTGTATTTACAAGACACAGTGTAAAGTAACCACATATCAGCTACCGGGCACAGTGCAACAATAATACTCTAATATCTCTACTTCGGCAACAATAAAGAGAGAGAGAGAGGCAGAGATAGAGAGAGAGAGGCAGAGATAGAGAGAGAGAGGCAGAGAGAGAGAGAGAGAGGCAGAGAGAGAGAGAGAGAGAGAGAGGCAGAGAGAGAGAGAGAGAGGCAGAGAGAGAGAGAGAGAGAGGCAGAGAGAGAGAGAGAGAGAGAGGCAGAGAGAGAGAGAGAGGCAGGGAGAGAGAGAGGCAGAGAGAGAGAGAGAGAGGCAGAGAGAGAGAGAGGCAGAGAGAGAGAGAGGCAGAGATAGAGAGAGAGAGGCAGAGAGAGAGAGAGAGAGGCAGAGAGAGAGAGAGAGAGGCAGAGAGAGAGAGAGAGAGGCAGAGAGAGAGAGAGAGAGAGAGGCAGAGAGAGAGAGAGGCAGGGAGAGAGAGAGGCAGAGAGAGAGAGAGGCAAGAGAGAGAGAGAGGCAGAGAGAGAGAGAGGCAGAGAGAGAGAGAGGCAGGGAGAGAGAGAGGCAGAGAGAGAGAGAGGCAGAGAGAGAGAGAGAGGCAGAGAGAGAGAGAGGCAGAGAGAGAGAGAGAGAGAGGCAGAGAGAGAGAGAGGCAGAGAGAGAGAGAGGCAGAGAGAGAGAAGAGTCTAGTGAAGCTAAGCTCTTCAGGTCTGGGTAGAAGCAGGCTGAGAGGTTGTCAAGACAAGAGAGGAGGAGAGGAGAACAGAGAGAAGAGAGGAGAGGAGAAGATGAGAGGGGAGGAGAGGAGAAGATGAGAGGGGAGGAGAGGAGAAGAAGAGAGGGGAGGAGAGGAGAAGAAGAGAGAGGAGAGGGGGGGGTTTGTAAATGCTGTGTTCTGGCAGGGAGGGTAATCCCACACAGTAACATTGAGATAGAAGCCTGTCTCTTCCATGGACTCATTATACACACACACACGCACGTCCACATTCAAACATTCAAATTCATAGATCTTAAAAGAGGGCTATTTAAGAACAGAGAGCTTTGAGGAACAGAACTCTGGTGAGACTCATTTTCTGTTTGGCTGGAGTCAAGACTGATTGCTTTTCATGGACTCCATCATATTAGCTATGGTGTGTGTGAGTGTGTCTGTGTGTGTGTGAGTGTGTGTGAGGTTGAGTACTAGGAGGCATGTCCGGTCTGGGTTAGGGTTATGGTCACAGTCTCTAGGAGGCATGTCCGGTCTGGGTTAGGGTTATGGTCACAGTCTCTAGGAGGCATGTCCGTCTGGGTTAGGGTTATGGTCCAGTCTCTAGGAGGCATGTCCGGTTCTGGGTTAGGGTTATGGTCACAGTCTCTAGGAGGTTTTCTACTGATGCAGTTTGTACTACTCTGTATGCTGCTAATGTGTGTGTGTGTCTGTGCTTATGTATATGTGTGTGCGTGTGTCTGTGCCTGTGTGTGCTTGTGTGTGTCTGTGCTTGTGTGTGTCTGTGCTTGTGTGTGTGTGTGTCTGTGCTTGTGTATATGTGTGTGCGTGTGTCTGTGTGTCTATGTCTCCTCTCCTCGCATTTAAGATATAGGACTATAACATGTGTATGTTTGTATATTAATCTACCACTATGTGTATGTCTATGCAGGTGTGGTGTGTTTGTTTAAGCAATATCACAAATATCTTCTGTGCCAATAAAACACTTGGGGCCCTATCTTGCACCCAGCGCTATTGACTTTGTCAACGATGCAAGTATCATTCCTAGTTTGCACTTGACGCAAAGCTGGCTGCAGATGGTGTTTACCTTGGTTATCACCTGCAGATGGTGTTACCTTGGTTATCCCTGCAGATGGTGTTACCTTGGTTATCACCTGCAGATGTGTTACCTTGGTTATCACTGCAGATGATTCATGTCTGAAGCTGGTTTCTCATGACTCAGTCCTCTGGAGGTCATGGGTTTTCTCTCTCCTAGAGACAGGACATGCTGAGATGGGGTGTGAATGTGTGTGAGAGAGAGAGTGTGTGTCTGTGAGTGTGAGTGTGTGTGAGAGAGAGTGTGAGTGTGTGTGTGTGAGTGTGTGTGTGAGTGTGCTGTAGTGAGGGAAGTAGTCTTGAAGGTCAGCTCATCTGAGGTAATTAGCACAGAGAGCAGCCAACAGCACACACACACACACACACAGGCAAGCACACAGCACATACATGTGCAGCACACACACAATCAGCCCCACAGGTAAACAAAGGACATCTCTATTGTACGTGTCTATGAACACCAATCTGCTGTAATTACAGCTCAGTTTGAGTAGTTGGTGTGGAAACATATTCGCACCTCAGATTAGCCAGAAGAGATGAGAGAGGATGTTACAGGATCTACTGCTCTGCTGAAGAGGAAAGATCTCTCTGAAATAGTTCTTCTCGACTGGCTTCACAATCAGTGTTAATTCATCTGTCCATCCGTGGCTCGCATCCCCCGTGACTCACAGACCTCAACACACACACACACACAGACCTCAACACACACACACACACACACAGACCTCAACACACACACACACACATACACACACACACGTGTACACCCACACACACACAGACATGAAGACACACACAAACCCAGCAAGAATACCAGTCGTCTGTGTGTGTTTCCATGTATGTGTTTCTGTGTGTGTGTGTTTCTGTGTGTGTGTTTCTATGTATGTGTTTTTGTGTGTGTTAGCTGGGTCATCCTCATTTAAAGAACTCATTTAATGGTTTTCTCTTTATGGGACAACTCCTTAAACTGTCAGATTGATAAAGAGTAGAGGGAGGAGGGGAGAGAAGATAACTGAAGCTGACAGGATTTATAGAGAGAAACAGTGTCCCTCCTCCTCCTGCCTCTCAGGTCCACAGTGTCCCTCCTCCTCCTTGCCTCTCAGGTCCCACAGTGTCCCCTCCTCCTCCTGCCTCTCAGGTCCACAGTGTCCCTCCTCCTCCTGCCTCTCAGGTCCACAGTGTCCCTCCTCCTCCTGCCTCTCAGGTCCACAGTGTCCCTCCTCCTCCTGCCTCTCAGGTCCACAGTGTCCCTCCTCCTCCTGCCTCTCAGGGTCCCACAGTGTCCCTCCTTCCTCCTGCCTCTCAGGTCCACAGTGTCCCTCCTCCTCCTGCCTCTCTGGACCAGTGTCCCTCCCCTCCTCCTGCCTCTCTGGACCAGTGTCCCTCCTCCTCCTGCCTCTCAGGTCCACAGTGTCCCTCCTCCTCCTGCCTCTCAGGTCCACAGTGTCCCCTCCTCCTCCTGCCTCTCAGGTCCACAGTGTCCCTCCCTCCTCCTGCCTCTCAGGTCCACAGTGTCCCTCCTCCTCCTGCCTCTCAGGTCCACAGTGTCCCTCCTCCTCCTGCCTCTCTGGTCCACAGCTGTCCCTCCTCCTCCTGCCTCTCAGGTCCACAGTGTCCCTCCTCCTCCTGCCTCTCAGGTCCACAGTGTCCCTCCTCCTCCTGCCTCTCAGGTCCACAGTGTCCCTCCTCCTCCTGCCTCTCAGGTCCACAGTGTCCCTCCTCCTCCTGCCTCTCAGGTCCACAGTGTCCCTCCTCCTCCTGCCTCTCAGGTCCACAGTGTCCCTCCCTCCTCCTGCCTCTCAGGTCCACAGTGTCCCTCCTCCTCCTGCCTCTCAGGTCCACAGTGTCCCTCCTCCTCCTGCCTCTCTGGTCCACAGTGTCCCTCCTCCTCCTGCCTCTCAGGTCACAGTGTCCCTCCTCCTCTGCCTCTCAGGTCCACAGTGTCCCCTCCTCCTCCTGCCTCTCAGGTCCACAGTGTCCCTCCTCCTCCTGCCTCTCAGGTCCACAGTGTCCCTCCTCCTCCTGCCTCTCAGGTCCACAGTGTCCCTCTCATCCTGCCTCTCAGGTCCACAGTGTCCCTCCCTCCTCCTGCCTCTCTGGAACAGCCGTGCAATTCTCATTAGATAAGATAGTTTTGTATAATAAAATGATAACAAATTAGATCAGTTTCAAGAAATGTATCTTCCCTTACGACACTTACAGCAGCCAACCCAGTGCTCACCTTTGTCAGTTGCAACTCCTGAACAGCTTCACAGCTCTCAGGAGAATCACCAGGCTGTATGAGGAGGACCAATCAGGCGTTCTGATGCAGGCCGGGGGACCAATCAGAGATGAGACGTGTCACGTGTGCTCGGCTGGGTCAGAGGCAGGGCAGCCAGGTGAGAGTGAGGCATTCTGGGTAATGTGCTCTGACAGAATGGGCTGAAGACACACACACACACACACTGAAATACCGCGGAGGCTGACAGGCCGTCCGGCTCAACCACTTGTCAAGCACCATACTGCTCAGCGGCATCTGAGACGGACAGCATGCAGGGAGGGGCGTGTGTGTGTGTGTGTGTGCGTGTGTGCGTGTGTGTGTGCGTGTGTGTGTGGATAATCCACCTGTCCAGACAGCATTTTGAGGGCTTTAGAATTCAGGAAAGTACTTTCTGGTCAAACTGTCTGTGTCAGGAAATAAAGGCAGCTAAACTGATAAGGTGGACACTTCTAGAAGATTTCACAGCTTTCAAACTGACATCAATCAAAGATAGAGGTTATAGTGTGTGTGTTTAAGGGGAGGTTGGGGGAGAAGGGAGGCAAGAAGTGGGTTCACCTCCAGTCGTAACCTTTACCTCTGTCAGAGTGTTTTGACAGGTGTGCCCAAGCGGAGAGTGTTTCCTTGATCAAACACAAACATACAGACAGCTACTGCAGGGAGGGAGAGATACAGCCAGTCACGTGCACCAGCATCCTGCTACAGGAATCACCTTACATTTTAAAATAGTTAAGACTTTATTTCTGAAACAAGGATCGTAATTAATTTTGGGTACACATACACAATAATATATAAAATGTTAGTTTCTTTTGTAAGAGAAAACAAAATGGGCATTCCTTTCAAATCTGTGAGTAAAGGTTCCTGCAGATATGCAGAGGTACACAGAACAAGGTTAACTCTAACCCAGAGAGAGAAAGAGAGAGAGAGAGAGAGAGAGAGGGGGGGGGGGAAGGGGAGAGGGAGAGAGCGAGAGAGCGAGAGAGAGAGAGAGAGAGAGAGAGAGAGAGAGAGAGAGAGAGAGGAGATGGAGGAAGAGAGAGAGAGAGAAATAAATGGTATAATAAAATTGTCATAATCAATTGTCCATTTGCCCAGTCGTTTAGTAGGTATGCAACAATTGATAGATGAGTATTTTTTAAATTGTGTACTGCTTTTAAAATAAACAAACATGAATATAAATTCAGTGGATTTTGCAAAAAGCTAATAAATACATTTGGTCCATTATGGAAACAGTAACATGAACATTTCACATTATTTCCCCTCCCATCTACAATAAGGTCCATTTGAACCCTTATTAAAGTTGGAAGACCTCCACCCAACTGGGCTGATTAACGTCTTTAAACACAGATATTGCAGATAGTGTGCATACGTACAGACACCATTGTGCAAAAGATTAGTGCTCGTCTAGAAGTACTCAACAAAAAAAGCTTCTGTTTTTAAATTCATTATTAGAAATTATTTCTCCACCAAACAACACTAGAACTACAGATAAGCACACAGTATAATAATACTTTAAGATCGTATCTCAGTAAGAAATGCCTCTTTTAGATACACAGAAAAAGCACACATCACAAAAAGCCATTCATGTAATTTCAGACAGGGCTTGTATTGTACGTGCTGTCTGGTAAAAATGCAACATTCGCTGACCACAGTCCATCCATGTACGAGGTCTTCACTTGGCTCCTGCTACAGTAAGCAGTTGTGTCACCAGTGACGCTACTAGCGGTGACACAGAGCAGGTCTCTTCCGTGGTCCTGTAGTGTGACGCCAGTGCTGTGCCTGAGTCAAACTGTGCAAACACTACAGTGTGTGTGTGTGTGTGCTTCCTCAAACACTACAGTGTGTGTGTGTGTGTGCTTCCTAAACACTACAGTGTGTGTGTGTGTGCTTCCTAAACACTACAGTGTGGTGTGTGTGTGGTGTGTGTGCTTCCTAAACACTACAGTTTTGTGTGTGTGTGTGGCTTCCTAAGCACTACAGTGTGTGTGTGTGTGTGCTTCCTACGGTTGCGGTGATGCTACGATGCCTTTGCTTCGTCAAGATAAGCTAGCACTAGGCTCAGGGACAGACTGTGGCAATACTAGGCCTAGGGACATAGACTGTGAGTGTGGCTATGCTAGGCTATGCTAGTTAGGCAAGGGCAAGGGACACGACTGGTTGTGGCTATGCTAGGCTATGGCTAGTTTAGGCAAGGGACACGAATGGTTACATTTAGTCATTTTTTGGTGGCTATGCTAGGCTATGCTAGTTTAGGCAAGGGCAAGGGACACGACTGGTTGTGGCTATGCTAGGCTATCTAGGAACAGACAAAACGTGAGTCTGGCCTTTGATAAACTAGGCTAGATTAGACCCAGTGACATTGACAGACTGTGGGTCTGTTGAAACTAGGCTAGGCTAGGCTAGGTCCAGGGACATAGACTGTGGGTGCTGGAGTACAAACATTGGCCAGGCAGTGATGATGTAGAAGAAGGTAATATGGTCGATCAGACCTGACTGTAAACAGTAGTCTCTTGGTAGTCTTTACATACATGAACACAGGAGAGAGGAGGAGACTGGGAATCAGATGACCCTCCCTCATGCTGTGAGACAGACGTCCTCTCCTGGGGGAATCACAGCTGGGATCTGAAGGTTCTGGTGTGGCTTTGCTGCGTCAGGAGGTGTGTTATCCAGAGGAACGGGCGTCAGGGGAGGTCATGGCT
>CM042869.1:18676659-18691689 GCA_023658055.1 Thaleichthys pacificus | reverse complement strand
TACTCTCCCTCACTCAGACGCCTCCCTCTCCTCTCCCTCTTCCTCCTCTCTCTCTCTCCCTATCCCCTCCCTCTCCTCCTCTCTCTCTCCCTCCCCTCCGATTGTAGCTGAAGGATAATCCACAATAGAAAAAACCACGACCAACGTTCATTAATAAAAACTCCAAGCACGCGTCCGTAGGGCGGGCTCTTGTGTTGCTAAGGCGGTGATGATGACTGTGGGCTCTCAGCTCATAGCATATTATAAAAAACTTCAGCTGAAGCGCGAGGCAACGGTAATGACTTGTGCGGAGGTGTGTTGTGTATGTTGTGTGTATGTGTTGTGTTGTTGGTGTGTGTGTGTGGTATGTGTGTGTGTGCTGCTCCTCACTGTACATGCCTGTGGTACCAAACCAGTAGACCACGAGGGAACTGTCATTTCATCACACCACACCAGCACAAACACACCCGACACCAGCACAACACACACACACCCTAGCACATCACACACACCAGGCACATCACACACACCAGCACATCACAAGTGTGGTTATGTTTTTTTGTTGGTGTGTTGTCTGTGTGTGTGTGTGTGGTGGAGGTGTGTTAGGTTGATGCTATATAAAAGGCATGGAGTGAGCTCTCCACAGACAGGGTAAATATATAATTGTGGAAAACAGGTTCTGCCTGTATTTTTTGCTGTTTTTGTTTACAGCAACACATGGATTTATCATGCTCCCTCTCTCCCCGCACTGTTACATAATTCAGCGATGCTCAGAAACAGGCAGTGTATTTATCGTAGTCAGGATCAACAAGGACAGAATGCCCTCAATACTATACTGTGCTGCAGTGTGATTCACGACTCATTCTGAGGAGGGTTAACTAACCCTGCGTGTCGCACTACAGCCTAACTAAACCCCGCGTGTCCACTACAGCCTAACTAACCCTGCGTGTCCACTACAGCCTAACTAACCCTGCGTGTCCACTACAGCCTAACTAACCCGCGTGCCACTACAACCGCTGCGTGGTGCACTACAGCCTAACTAACCCTGCGTGTCCACTACAGCCTAACTAACCCTGCGTGTCCACTACAGCCTAACTAACCCTGCGGTGTGCCAGCTACAGGCCTAACTAACCCTGCGTGTCCACTACAGCCTAAACTAACCCGTGCGTGTCCACTACAGCCTAACTAACCCTGCGTTGTCCACTACAGGCCTAGAGGCTAAACCCGTGCGTGTCCACTACAGCCTAACTAACCCTGCGTGTCCACTACAGCCTAACTAACCCTGCGTGTCCACTACAAGCCTAACTAACCCTGCGTGTCCACTACAGCCTAACTAACCCTGCGTGTTGCACTACAGCTAACTAACCCGTGCGTGTCCCACCTACCGCCTTTCATAACTAACCTGCGGTGTGCCACTACAGCCTAACTAACTCCTGCTGTCGTCCAACTACAGACTAACTCAACCCCGCGCTGTGCACTACAGCCTACCTCTAATACCCCTTGCGTGTCCACTACAGCCTACCTAACCTAACCACGCATGTCCACTACAGCCTAACTAACTCCTGCCGTTTGTCCACTACAGCTCTAACTAAACCCCGCGTGTCACTACAGCCTAAACTAACCCTGCGTGTCACTACAGCCTAAATTAACCCCTGCGTGCTCCACTTACAAGCCTACTAACCCGCGTGTCCACTACAGGCCTAATAACCCTGGCGGTGGTGCCTAACAGCCTAACGAAACCCTGCGTGTCCACTACAGGAGCTACTGAAAACACCTACCATATCACTGTCTGAAACACCTACATATCACTGTCTGAAACACCTACATATCACTGCGAAACACCTACATATCACTGTCTGAAAACACCCTACATATCACTGTCTGAAACACCTACATATCACTGTCTGAAAACACCTACATATCACTGTCTGAAACACCTACATATGCAATGTCTGTAAACACCTACATATTCACTGTCTGAAACACACCTACAATATCACTGTACTGAAAGGCAGCCTACATATCACTGTCTGAAACAGCTACATATCACTGTCCTGAAACACCTACATAATCACTGTCTGAAACACCTACATATCACTGTTCTGAAACAACTTACATTATCACTTGTCTGAAGCACTTACATATCACCTGTCTGAAACACACTTGACATAATCACTGTCTGAAACCACCTTACATATTCACTGTCTGAAACACCTTACATATGCACTGTCTGACAACACCCTACATATCACTGTCTGAAACACACTACATATCCACTGTCTGAAACACCTACATATCACTGTCTGCAAACAGCTACACTATCAGCAACTGGTCTGAAACAACTACGATATCTGCACTGTATGAAACATCCTACATATCACTGTCTGAAACACCTACATATCACTGTCTGAAACACCTACATATCACTGTCTGAAACACCTACATATCACTGTCTGAAAACACTACATATCACTGTCTGAAACACCTACATATCACTGTCTGAAACACTAACATATCACTGTCCTGAAACACTTACCTATCACTGTCTGAAACACTTACATATCACTGTCTGAAACACTTACATATCACTGTCTGAAACACCTACATATCACTGTCGGAAACACCTACATATCACTGTCTGAACACCTACATATCACTGTCTGAAACACCTACATATCACTGTCTGAAACACCTAACATATCACTGTCGTGTGTATAGCCAATTTGGATACATTAGTAAATTAGGCTCTACTACACGCCTTAGCTGTAGGAACTCAGAAAACAAGGCGAAAGCTAGAATTAGCATCTGACTAACGATGGGGCAATACAACTCTGAAATCTAAACATTCTAAACAAGAAATGTATGTTATGCTGATGAAAAGTAGGTACACTAACACATGCAATGATAAATCACCTTACCATCAGGCATACCATCAGCTCAAGCTAGCAACAGGAGAAAACATCATGATTTTGTGCAGGCGCGCTGAAGGTGAAACAGGGGAAAACTGAATTCTCCAGAACTGTTTGCAAAACTCTGGCAGTATTTATTTACATTTCCTCACTGTGCAACCGTTGTTCATAGAACAGTAATGTACCATTAAGTCCCTTTTTTGAGTGAGAACAGAACAGCTCTCTGTAGCTGAGCCTTTAAAAAACCCAGACATTTTAAATATTGGTTAATAGTCAAGCGGTTAATCGCTGCATCCTTAATCTGTAGTGCCCTTATGACCAACATGCATGGTCAGTGTGATGGATATCTCACACTGTGTGAGTGAGTTTTACCATGTAGCTCTGAACCTCGACCTCTACCACTAATGCTGCCACTCCTCTTTTCTCCCCCCCTCCTCTCTCTCTCCCCCCCTCCTCTCTCTCTGCCCCCCTCAACCTCTCCCCCTTCCTCCTCTCTCCCCCCTCCTCTCTCTCCCCCCCTCCTCTCTCCCCCCTCCTCCTCCTCCCCCTCCTCCTCTCCTCCACCTCCTCCTCTCCCTCCCCTCCTCCTCTCTCCCCCCTCCTCTTCTCTTCCCCTCCTTCGCTCCCTCCTAATATCTTCCAGATGTTCAGAGGCTACAGACATTGCCTGAGTTTCCTCTCTTCTAAAACATAGTTTACATACAACCACACACCAGCCAGCCAGAGTGCTGAGCAGGCAGGTCAAGATCCGTATTTTCTAGAAGCTAGATGGTGTTAGTTAGCCACCAGGCTAGTTAGTTGCCTCATCTTTTCTCAGGGTTGTGCTGTATGCTTTCCGTTCCTCTCGTTCTCCCTCTCTCTTCCCCCCCCCCCCCCCCCTCTCTCTCTCTCTCTCTCTCTCTCTCTCTCTCTCTCTCTCTCTCTCTCTCTCCCCCTCTCCCTCCTCCCCCTCTCGCTCTCCCTCCTCGTCCCCCCCAGTCCTAGTCCTACAGCCCTCACTTCTCTAGCCACTAACTCTCCCCATGTCCTTTTCAGAGAGGGTTAGGGTCAGAGAGGAGAATCGTACTCTGCTAGTGTCCTGAAATCACTAGAGTCTCTCTGGTGCGGTAGAGAGGGGAGGGGGAGGGGGAGAGGACGGAGTCTGAGCTGAACAAGCTAGAATGTTCTCCAGTGGAAAACTCACACACACCACCACCACATACACACACACACACACAAACATGCACACACACAAAACATTCACACACAAACACTATCAGAACTGTTCCATGGAGTTTTGGAACAAGCACTCGTATTTTCTGTTATGGCAACAGAGATCATTTGCTGAGAACAGGCAAGTTCCATGTTTACCATGGTGGTTAGCTGTGCTGTGTGATGGGATGGGGAGAGAGAGCGGCTGATGTAGCAAGCACAGGAACAGAGATATGGGTGTCCAGAGATGGGGTATAGTGCTCATCAAGTACTCCTCCTGTTTCCCTCTCCTCCTGTGTCCTCTCCTTCCACGGGACCTTTGGATCTTTCAAAGGTCCAAAAGTTTCAAAAGGTGGAACAAATGCTTTCGAAAAAAATAAGTTTCAAAAGGTCTTTAAATATATATATTCTAGAAAAAAGTTTTTAAATGTTGAAAAAAAAAAATAGGGAAAAAAGTTTTGAAAGAACTTGAAAAGATTGAAAAGAGTTTTGAATAAAAGTTTAGATTATTTTTCAAAAGGTGAAAAGACATCTCTGGCATGTGTGAGTCTGCTCCACAGCAGCCCTGTGTCATACAGGGTCCGTGTTCTATGTTCCTCTGGTTCTAGTTGAGCTTGCTAACGATGGTCCTGTTGTTCACCGGCCTCCACACACACACTACGCACACACACACGCACACACACACGCACACACAGAAGGCTGAAGAGGTATTCTCTGTCTAAAGAAGCAATGGAGATGGAGAAATTGGATGATTCTAGAATGAGAGAGGGGAAGCTTGTGTGGTGCTGTAACTGTGGAGAAGAGGACAATTTCATATGTTGTCTGTTTCTGAGGGTGAGAATGGACAGTACTTCCTGTGTATGTGTGTGTGTTAATCCTAATGTCTCCTTGTGTTAATGTAGCTGACCTGTGTCTCCCCCCCTCCTCCAGTGAACAGAGTATCTGCCAGGCGCGGGCAGCGGTCATGGTGTACGATGACGCCAACAAGAAGTGGTTCCAGCAGGGGGCTCCACGGGCTTCAGCAGGGTGCACATCTACCACCACACCGGCAACAACGCCTTCAAGGTGGTGGGACGCAAGATACAGGACCACCAGGTGAGGGGGACCAGGTGAGGGGGGGACCAGGTGAGGGGGGCACCAGGTGAAGGGGGGCACCAGGTGAGGGGGGCACCAGGTGAGGGGGGGACCAGTTGAGGGGGGGCACCAGGTCAGGGGGGGGACCACCAGGTGAGGGGGGGCACCAGGTGAGGGGGTCACCAGGTAAGGGGGGGCACCAGGTCAGGGGGGGGACCGCCAGGTGAGGGGGGTGTCCTCTGTGCTAACTTTGGAAAATAGTTTCTGATTCATGGAGCCAGGGTAGTTATCTGCAGGGTAGGCCCTAGGGTTTTGGGGGGCCCTAAACTAAAATAGGGTATGGGGCCCATTGATTGGCAAAAACATCCAATCACGGGGCCGTAAAACAAATGTTTAATTTGTTTATTGGGTCGGGCTGGCCCTGGATGGAGCCAGAGTTTGCTGCTGTTCTTCTTCAGTCTAGTAGAGGTTCTATCAGGCTGAGGAGGAGTTTTGACCCAGGTCTGGCCCAGGTCTGGCCCAGGTCTGGCCCAGGTCTGGCCCAGGTCTGGCCCAGGTCTGACCCAGGTCTGGCCCAGGTCAGGGTTGTAGCTGAGCTCACAAGAACCCACTCACAGCTTCCATACACAAGAACCCATACACAGGCTTCTGATCACCCCTCTCTCAGTCTGTCTCTCTCTGTCTGTCTCTGTCCTCTCTCTGTCTCTCTCTCTCTCTCTCATCTCTCTCTCTCTCTCCTCTCTCTCCTCGTCTCTCTCTCTCTCTGTCTCTGTCTCTCTCTCTCTCTCTCTCTCTCTCTCTCTCTCTCTCTCTCTCTCTCTTCTCTCTCTCTCTCTCCCTCTCAGTCTGTCTCTCTCTCCCTCTCAGTCTGTCTCTCTCCATTTCTCCTCTCTGTCACCATGTATCAGTCTCATCTGGTGATTCATTGTAACAGTGGATAGATGACCCCTGAATGCTGCGTCAAGCTGTTCTCTCTCTCTCTCCATCTCTCTCTCTCTCCTCTCTCTCTCTCTCCGTCTCTCTCTCTCTCTCTCTCTGAGGTCTGCAGTATCCATCCCCTCCAGGCCTCCTCTGTAGGTTCTGATAGATAGTGGCCGCACAAGGCCATGGTGTGAGTGTGTGAGTGTGTGAGTGTGTGAGTGTGTGCGTGCATGCTACATGGTCTAGGAGGCTCTCTCTGTTGACTTTATATTTGATGTGTGTGTGTGTGTGTGTGTGTGAGTGACAGTAAGGTGAAGAATTCCTCCTGTGGGATACGGCCCTGCATGTGTTACATCATCAATCCCACAATCCTCTCTGTCTTACTTATTAACTCTCCCCCATGGCGGCAGGCCAGAGCAGGGTGAGTCATTAGACCCTCCTCCTGCTCTCTCTTTCTCTCTCCCTCTCTCTCTCCCTCTCCCTTCTCTCTTCTCTCCTTCTCTCTCCTCTCCTCCAACTTCTCTCTCTCCTCTCTCCCTCCTCTCTCCCTCTCCTCTCCTCTCCTCCTCTCCTCTCTCCTCTCTCCTCCTCTCCTCTCCTCTCTCTCTCTCCTCTCCTCTCCCCTCTCCTCCTCTCTTAAACGCCTGCTGCGGTCTAAACATCTCCCTCACACTCACTACCTGGAGGATTCTCCCCCTTCAGTGTGAGGGGAAACTATTTATAGTCGATTGGTTTTAGATGGGACATTAATGAGCTAAATGATGAGCTGAGCTGCACCTTTCTGCTGGACTGAGAGGAGGGGACGAAGCTGCTGGACTCCTCAGAACGTTGTCAGAGGTTCCTGATAACCCAGATGAAGTTGAGCCATTGTTGTTGCACTGGAATCACTGTGCCTGATAGCTGAGATGTGGTTATTGTTACACTATGTCTGGTAAATACAGACAGTATAATGGACCAGGGTTATAAAGTATGACCTTGTCTCTCTCCAGGTGGTGATAAACTGTGCCATCCCCAAGGGGCTGAAGTACAACCAGGCCACGCAGACCTTCCACCAGTGGCGCGACGCCCGGCAGGTGTACGGCCTGAACTTCGGCAGCAAGGAGGACGCCAACGTGTTTGCTAGTGCCATGATGCACGCGCTGGAGGTGCTCAACGCCCAGGACTCCGGTGAGACGGGGGGAGGAGACCATGGCTGGGTAGCTGGCTGGCTTCCTGGTTAGATAGCTGGCTGGCTTCCTGGTTAGATAGCTGTCTGGTTAGTTGGCGAGCTAGTTGTATAGCTGGCTGACTTGGTGAGTTGACTGGCTGGATAGCTGGCTGTTTAGTTGGAAGGCTAGCTGGCTGTCTGGATGGCTGGCTGTTTAGTTGGAAGGCTAGCTGGCTGTCTGGATGGCTGGCTGTTTAGTTGGAAGGCTAGCTGGCTGTCTGGATAGCTGGCTGTTTAGTTGGAAGGCTAGCTGGCTGTCTGGATGGCTGGCTGTTGGTCAGTAGTTTGAAGGTTGCTGGTTCAAATCTCTCAGTACTGGTTAAGGTAGGTGTGGTTAAACTGGCAGCGTGGCCTACCTGTCTGAACGGAGTGTCAGCAGCATTAGCTGCTTGTCCAGTGTTGCCAATTTAACAACTTTGTCGCTAGATTTAGCGCCTTCCCTAGTGATTTTATTTATTAATCTAGCGACTTTTAGCGATTGTGTTGGTAACACTGTGCTCGCCTGACTCTGCCTAGGCACCAGGTGTACCAGGTGTAGCATGTGCACCAGGTGTAGCAGGTGTAGCATGTGCACCAGGTGTAGCATGTGTAGCATGTGCACCAGGTGTACCAGGTGTAGCAGGTGTAGCATGTGTACCAGGTGTAGCATGTGCTAGCAGGTGTACCAGGTGTAGCAGGTGTAGCATGTGCACCAGGTGTAGTATGTGTACCAGGTACTACCGTAACTTCAGATATTCTGGGATCGTGCTGTTGTTTTGTTTGAGTACCAACTTGGTACCAGGTTTGTGTGACACAGTGACACAGTGACACAGTGACACAGTCACTCTGCTGAGAAGAGTTTCTGCCAGGCTCAGTCCTCTGGGAGCGCTGAGATCATCTGTTGAGCCACCTTCACACGCCGTGCTGTGTATGTGTGTGCACCCGTAAATTGCATGTAATTGGCCTGTGTTCTAATGTAGGCCTCAGGGTGTAGCAGCCAGAGAGTGTGAGTGTGTTTACTAAGGCTTGTTCAGGTCTACTTGAAACTAAAACAAGCTCATGCTCTTGACCCCCTCTTTATCTGCCTGATCAAGCCTGTTACACACAATACATCAGAGAGAGGGAGAGATGAGGAGTGGCTTGAGATCCAGACTGTTCCTCCACCCTGACCTCTGCTCTTCAGATCCTTGCCTCCACCCTGACCTCTGCTCTTCAGATCCTTGATCTTCAGCTGGACTGTCAGTTTGTCGCTTTGGATCAAAACGTCTGTTAGATTAATACCATTTTAAAATGCGCCTGAACTGTTTCCTGCACTGTTGTTGGCCAGCGAGACGTTTAGGTCGACAGACTTGTTTTCAGTGTAATTAAACCCTCTCTCCCAGAGTCTGAGTGTGTTACTCCAGCTCCACTTGCATAGGAGTCGACATAGTGTCTTCTCTTTTACACCTCTCTTACTCCCTCCCACTCTCTCCCTTTCTCTCCCTCCCTCTCTCTCCCTCTCCCTCCCACTCTCTCCCTTTCTCTCTCTCCCTCTCCCTTCCTCTCCCTTCCTCTCCCTCTCTCTTCCTCTCTCTTCCTCTCCCTTCTCTCCCTTCCTCTCCCTTCCTCTCCCTTCCTCTCCCTTTCTCTCTCTCCCTCTCTCTCCCACTCTCTCCCTTCCTCTCCCTTCCTCTCCCTTCCTCTCCTTTCTCTCTCTCCCTCTCTCTCCCTCTCTCTCTCCTGGTGATGTCGTCTCATCAGGGTAAGGGTGTCAACATCACGTCTGTGTGTGTGGAGCTCCTGTCTGGGGCTGGATATAGAGGCTGGATATAGAGGCTGGATATAGAGGCTGGATATAGAGGCTGGAGATAGAGGCTGGAGATAGAGGCTGGAGATAGAAGCTGGAGATTGAGGTGGATTATGTTGATGTATGTCTCTAGAGGAGTGGACAGGGTAACTTTCTACTGGTGAAAACTCTTCTGTTACAGACTTAGAATCTGACCTCATCCTCTGTTCCTGTCTCCCCCTGTTGGGAGCTGGTGGTACTGCAGCCTGCAGGGGACACAGGAGAGTTAGAGGCTGGAATGAACACACACAGATCCTACACAACCAGCCAGGTTGATATCACTGACTGGAGATATATACATCTAGATGTGTATATGTGTATATCTCAGGGTGTATATATAGATGTAAATGTTTCGGTCTGGAAGTAGGCCTCTAGAGGGCGGGGGGGGGGGGGGAGAGGGGAGAGAAGGCCATATATGGCTGTTGAGCCTCCAACAGAGATGTTCAACAGACACACACACACTCACACACACACACACACACACACACTCACACACACTTTGTCTGTCACTTCTCCAGCTTCTGTTAGTATCTGCTGACAGACACTCAGACACACACCCCAAGACAGCTGAACACACACCACACACACACCCATACAGCTGAACACACACACACCACACACACACACACCACTCACACACACACACCCAGACAGCTGAACACACCACACACCACACACAAGCACATACACACACTCGACACCCAGGGTCAATGTCTGGCTTACCTGTGCCCTCCAAGTAACCCCCCCCCTCCTTCACAGCCCCAGTTTTGCCCCGCCCAGCAACACTGGGAGCCTGGCATGTCAGTATTTATGTGGCACCTGGAAGGTATAAATACCCTGTTGTGATGCCCTGTCGACACTGCCTGTGTGTGTGGATGACTGCATGACCTCACTGCCTGTGTGTGTGTGTGTGTTTATCAGTTGGTGTGTGCGTGTTCAGCTGTCTGGGGGTGTGAGTGTGAGCTTAGCCGGGTTTTCAGGGGTGTTGATCTGGCTGGCTGGCTTCTGTTGGCCCCACTGGGTCTGGGTCTGGTCCTGGGTCTGGTCCTGGGTCTGGACTAGGTTGTGATGAGAGCTGGTGATCCTAAACAGCTTGTTGATCTCCAGTCTGTCTGGAAGGGGAGACAGCATCTGACTAGCACGTGTGTGTGTGTGTGCTTATTTAAAAGCGTGTGTGTTTATGTGAGTGTATTTCTAGATATCTCTGTCCCTTTCCAGCTTACGTCACCTAGAAACAACCAGCGCTTGAGCCACAAGTAGTTTGCTTGTTTGTGGAGCTCTGGAGGTCTGGCTTTGGGGTTGCAGGGGAGGGAGGGGGGTTCGTAACTAACACCCCCCCCACCTCCTCCTGCTCCCCAGGAGCCTGGTATGTGTTTGTTTCGTGACTTGGTTGCGTCAGGAGGGGGGCGTCCTTCCGCCTGGTTCTTATTGATGAGTCCACCCAGCTGGGCAGCAGACTCACTCCCATCCCCGCGCTGACAACTGCTGGCTGGACACACACACACCGAACACACACACCTAACACACACACACACCGAACACACACACACACCTAACACACACACACACCTAACACACACACACACCTAACACACACACACACCAAACACACACACACACACCTAACACACACACACACCTAACACACACACACACCAAACACACACACACACACCGAACACACACACCGAACACACACACACACCTAACACACACACACAGCTGGACCAGAGACCAGGGCAGAGAGAAAGAGGCCATGCTGACATCAGCAGAATGACTGACTGACTGACTGTACTGCTGACTGACTGACTGACTGGCTGGCTGGCTGACTGACCAGACTCGGGACTCCAAGACGTCCTCTGACATGCCTGCGCCCAGACTGGGCCGTTTCCCCCAGCAGAAGATCAGCCGTGCTCAGATCCTGCTGCGCAGTGAGTGGGGAGGGGGGGAGGTTAGACAGTATTGTATAGAGCAGATGAGAATATTTGTCTTGAACAGTTAATGGAGCATCAAATCTATAGGTTATCTGTGTGTTACCATGGCGTGCCTCTGCGTGTGTGTGTTCCTCTGGCTCAGCAGTAATTCCAGCTGATCATGCAGCCTGTATCATGCTATGAGGAGACAGCTAGCAGGGTCAGAAACATGCTGGCTTCTGTCTCTCCCAGAATAAGAGTGTTTCTCCCTGCTGTGGGTGTCCAGGGTGAGGAACCACTGTGTCCAGGGTGAGGAACCACTGTGTCCAGGGTCAGGAACCACTGTGTCCAGGGTGAGGAACCCCCCCCCCTCCTTCCCTCTCCTCCTCCTTCATCCTCCCCCTCATCCTCCCTCCCCTCCTCCTCTCCCTCCCCCTCCTCCTCCTTATCCCTCACCCTGGCTCCCTGCAGCCGCACACAGTGAGGCCCTGAGAGGGGGGTGTCACCCTGGCTCCCTGCAGCCGCACACAGTGAGGCCCTGAGAGGGGGGTGTCACCCTGGCTCCCTGCAGCCGCACACAGTGAGGCCCTGAGAGGGGGGTGTCACCCTGGCTCCCTGCAGCCGCACACAGTGAGGCTCTGAGAGGGGGGTGTCACCCTGGCTGACTGACGCAGCACTCACTGCCTGTGTCTGACTCACTGCCTGTGTCTGACTCACTGCCTGTGTCTGCTAATTAGCCTACATCTGTATGAAGGGACATGGAGCTATATGACACGCTAGCAACCACTTAAGGTCCCTCTACGACGGTTTAAATCAATGATTAATTAGATCAGAACGTTTAATTAATTTGTGATTTGATTACTTGCTAACAAGCTGAAGGTTCTGTGCAGGTCAGGGCAAGCTGTGGGAAGAGCTGGTCTCCTCAGAGAGTAAAACAGGGTTTGGATATTGTAACATTATTTGGATGATGTATTGCGTTTAAACAACACCAGTTCTACAAGTGGCAGTTTTAACAAAGGACAACATATTATGATTTTTGATTATTTATATAATTTATTTTGCTCCGACAAGACAAAATATTTCAGCACCTCCGCTGGACTGTTGCCAAGCAACACAAACTGTTTCCTGACAGCTTACTGTTGCCAGAGCCCGTCTAAGGAGAGCCTGTCCACTCCCTATTAAGCCCCATTGTACCGAATGTTGTTGCAGTTACTCCAAATTTCCACTGGGGGTGATCGCGGTTGAGTGCAAAATGAATGGGAGTCTATGGAGCTGAATGGCTAAATTTGTCTCTTTCGCCTGAAGTTTTGCCTCCCCTTTCGAATTCAACATTCAAATTACTAGACCAATGGAAATCACCGATGTTGTTGTTGACCAGCAGCAAATAGCCTTTTACTGATTTGTGCACTGCACTGTGCTGCTAGCCTAGCTAGCCTAGGTTAAGTTACTAAGCTAGTACAGTATAGAGAGAACGGTCATTACCAGTAAAAGACGCAGTGCAGCACTGGGTCTTTTAACGATATTTGGAGATAACTTATCTCCAAATATCAACACTCATGAAACGCTTTTTGTTCAATCAAATTACTTGGTCGAAACTAGCTGTTGTATAATGTAGGATATTGTAGATCTTCTAGTACTGTAGAATTTGATGATATTGCAGATCTGCTTGCAAAGTACCATCATGATATTGTAGTATGTTGTAGATCTACTAACGTCTGTGTTTACTTGCTTTCAAAGTCTTACCTCAGCGGCTCTGTCAGCAGGTGCCAGATGAATGCTGGGTAATGTAGTTATTTGGTGTTGGGGAGGCAGCCAGACAGTCCTGCCTACAGGTCCATCCGATAACGATGGATCGTAGCAACGATCGAGCAAAATAACGATTTCTTACGTGCGTTTCCCAAACATGCTCGTAAGGAGTAGGCTAATCTATGCGCTTTCAAGAGCTACGAATTTTCAAGAGACACTTTAAGCTACGGTGTCTTTGGGAACGGCCCGTAAAACTAAGATTTGTCGTACGATGGATTCTACGATCAACTTAGGCTTACGACGCTTTCGGGGAAACGCAGCCCAGGTCAGGCCCACTAGAGCAGGTCTGACCAGGTCAGTTACTCACTAAAGCAGGTCTGACCAGGTCAGTTACTCACTAGAGCAGGTCTGACCAGGTCAGACAAGGCTTTTCACACCCTCTCTGTCTCTTTCTCTGTCTGTTTATCTCCCACCCCACCCCTTTTCTGTATCCTTAGACTGCTGTTTCCGCACTTAAACACACACACGTGCGCGCACGCACACACACACGCTGCCCTTGGTCTCCTCAGCTATGCATTATTGATTAGATCCAGGAAGTATACTGAGCTGTCCGGCAAGACAAGAACACTCACATCCTGTAATTACTCCTTCTCTCTCCTTCCATCTCTCTCTCTCTTTCCATCTTTCTCTCTCCTTTCAACTCTCTCTCTCCCTCTTTCTCTCTCTTGCTCTCACTCCATCTCTCTACATCTCTCTCTCCCTCCATTTCTCTCCTCTCTCTCTCCCTATCTCTCCCCTCCATCTCTCTCTCCCTCCCTCCGTCTATCTATTCAATTCCTCCATCTCTTTCCAACTCTCTGTCCATCTTCCCCCTTTCCACCCTCCTCCCGCCTCTCTCTCCTTTCTCTCCCTCCTGTCCCCCCTCCCAGCCCCTCTCCCCCCAGCCCTGCCCATCTCCAGCCTGTGTGTGTGTGAGAGAGAGAGTGTGTGTGTGTGAGAGAGAGTGTGTGTGTGTGAGAGAGAGTGTGTGTGTGCTCGCCCTCTGCTTTAGCCCAGTCTCAGCTCAGAGCTCAGTCAGAGCAGCTCCAGTGCCAGGCAGCAGCAGAGAGCATGTGAGAGAGGCAGCATGGTCGAGGACCTCCCCTTCCAGAGCCCAGCAGGGGGGCTGGGGCCGGGGGCCAGGCTGGGGGCCAGGCTGGGGGCCAGGCCGGGGGCCAGGCCGGACGGCGTGTGGAGGTACATCTGCTGTCAGAAGAGACCCTCTCTCTCTCTGCAGTCATGTAGGTACTCCTGCTGGCAGGAACACGGTATATTTGTTTCCTGTGTTGGCTCATTCTGTGAGTGGACCTCCTGCTCTGTACCCTGCTGAAGGTGCCCGGGTGATTGTGCACTGCAAGTCCTATTTTATAGCAAGGCTGGTTATAAGATTACTGTTTCATATGTCTTTTCCCTCCTGGTGTTGTGGAGGCTTAACCTGCTTACTATCTAGCCTGCGTTTGTGTTTTACTGTCACTGATGCTAGTCTGCTCTCTTTAAGACCCAGCAGGCTCACAGCAGCTGCTGGGCTGTGATACACACTCTCAGAGAGGAAGTACACCCTGTAATTAGGGTTAAAGACCGACGAGTTGAACAGAGAGAGAGAGAGAGTTTCTCTGTATGTGTGTGTTGGTGTGTTTTGATGTGTGTACTATGCTGGGAGATATCTACTGTCTCGCCCAGAATTGTCTGTGTAAAATCTGTTCTGAGGTCATGGTTGAGGGATGGAGGGAGGGCATTTATGGCTCCTTGATGAGCTGTAACAATCTGACCACATGGCTGCCTCTGCCTGGCCTCCATATCAGCCAACACTGCTAAGCACTGCTCTGGGGTCACTTACTGGGAACAGCATTAGTATAGTCACACGCTGCAAAGCTTCTGTTCTTAGTGCCTGTCTGTTTGCCCTCGCTCTCTCTCGCTCTCTCTCTATACCTCTCTCTCTGTTTAATGCTACCGCTCTCTTCTCTCTTACTCCCTGGTCTCCTGGCTGGCTCTGCCTTCATGCAGGACTCAGGGGTCACCTGGGAAGACGCACAGCATGTAACCTTCTCTCTGTGTGTGTGACCCTCTCCAGGTCCTACGTTGCCACGGCAGAGTCCTCAGGTGCCCAATGGGCCTGCAGTAGAAGAGCTGGAGATGCAGAGAAGGTAAGGACCTCCACCTATCCCACAATACACCAGGCTGGGGGAGGGAGGCCGTGGGAGGGAGGCCGGGGGAGGGGGGCTTGGGGAGGGGGGGAGGCCGGGGGAG
>CM042869.1:18621659-18674159 GCA_023658055.1 Thaleichthys pacificus | reverse complement strand
AACCTCCCATGTTGCAACATCCAAGGCCTCTGGGGATCGTAGTTCCTGACTCATAGCCGTCCATTATCTGGTGTCTCTTTGGGACTACAACACCTTGAGATGCTACTGTCAACGTCGTAGACCTTCGTTAAAGGACATGCATGGAGTATGTCAAGGTGTTACAACGACATGGCAACAGGCATGTTGTTTGTACGCAGTAACATACAGTAACATACAGTACATTTACATTTACATTTAGTCATTTAGCAGACGCTCTTATCCAGAGCGACTTACAGTAAGTACAGGGACATTCCCCCCGAGACAAGTAGGGTGAAGTGCCTTGCCCAAGGACACAACGTCATTTTTTGGCACGGCCGGGAATCGAACTGGCAACCTTCAGATTACTAGCCCGACTCCCTCACCGCTCAGCCACCTGACTCCACACCGCTCAGCCACCTGACTCCACAGTAACATACAGTGAGCTACAGTAACATAGTCGAGCTGATCTGTGTGTTTGAGAGCTTGATGAGTCAGCAAGGCCTTAACGAGCCGCTTGGTTAACGAGCAACATGCCAGCCTCGGGGAGGGAGAGAGGGAGAGGGAGAGGGAGAGGGAGAGGGAGAGGGGGGGAAGGGGGCCTGAAAGAGACTAGGTTAGCTGAGTCACTGCTCCAGCTGCAAAGTCAAAGCTCTCAACACAACACAACACACACACAACACAACACAACACACACACACACAACACACAACACACACACAACACACACACCCTCACACACCATACACACACCCTCACACACCATACACACACCCTCACACACCATACACACCCTCACACACCATACACACCCTCACACACCATACACACACCCTCACACACCATACACACACCCTCACACACCATACACACACCCTCACACACACCTCTCCATCTGCAGCCTTCTCTCATCGCTCAGCTATGGCCTGGAGTAGACAAGGTGTGTGTGAGAGCCTTATGTCACGTTACATTCCTTCCTGTGTGTGTGTGTGAGGAATGGATCAAACCATGTATGATCACAGAAGTCTTCGGGGTCTCCAACCCTGATGACACACAGATTCCTCAGTGATAAACCACACTGGAGCATGTTCATATCACACACACTCTCCAGGTTCTGACACACACACATATACACTCTCACACACACACACACACACTCTCACACACACGTCCGGCCTGCGGCTGGTTAGGGGGGCACATGGAGCCGAGTGTTTGACTGCAGCAGCAGCATATGGACCCTCTGGGCCTCTGTCCAATCAGACAGGGCTGCCTAGGTGTCCTGAGCCAATGAGGAAAGCCGCTCTGACCAGCTGGAGCCTGCGGTTGCCAGGTTTGTCTGCAGCTTCCTCTCTCCGCCCCTCAGGACCCAGACAGCTGCCTGACTCTGCTGCCTGGTTCTATCACCTTTATCACTGAGGAGAGTTTCAACGCTCTTCAATAGCTTACATTCTCAACATACAGATTTAAAGTTTTCATAAGGATGTAAACAATCTGTAGATACATGATTTACACTCTCAGCTGTCTCTCCCCCCCCCCCAGCGTGGCGTTTAGTCAGTCGGTCGTTGTAATAACGTTCAGTCTTCGTAGTAACGTAGCTGTTCACCAGGCAACGCATGTCAGGAGACAAGAGGCTGGTTTAACCCTCAGATAGAGGAGAGGAGAGATGGGGGGGGGGGAGGAGAGAAGGAGAGGAGAGAAGGAGAGGAGAGGAGAAGA
Source organism: Thaleichthys pacificus (assembly GCA_023658055.1). Lineage (NCBI taxonomy): Eukaryota > Metazoa > Chordata > Actinopteri > Osmeriformes > Osmeridae > Thaleichthys > Thaleichthys pacificus. Next base: position 18,672,428 of record CM042869.1, on the reverse strand, counting down.
GGACAGAAGGGGGAGAGGAGGGAGAGGAGAGGGGAGAAGGGGGAGAGGAGAGGAGGGAGAGGAAAAGAGAGGAGGGAGAGGAGTGTTTCATTCTAGCTTCTGAGGAGTGTTTGGTGATGGAGTGGGAATCTGGCTGCAGCATTCAGGAATGTAGCTGAGGGGCAGCATTACTGCAGTGTGTGTGTATAAGTGTGTGTGTGTGTTCGTTTCCTAAGGAGTGTGTGTCTTAAAGTGTGTGTGTGTGTGAGATCATGCAGCGATAGGAATGTAGCTGCTCTAAGGAGAACATTGCTGCTGGGTGACGTTATCTTGAGCACAGGTCTGGATACACACACACACCACACACACACACACCACACACACACACACCACACACACACCACACACCCTGCTCCCCTGGAAGACAGTCCCCCTGGCTTTTACATAGTGATAGGTATGTGTGCGTGCACACACACCTATCACCCTCCTGAAGTACTTTTTTTCACACACAAAAACCTCCAGTGAACACACACACATACATCCCGAAACACACTCACCCCCACAAGTAGAGAGTGTTTCCAGATTGTGTGTGTCCCAGGGTGTGTGTCCCAGGGTGTGTGTCCCAGGGTGTGTGTCCCAGGGTGTGTGTCCCAGGGTGTGTGTCCCAGGGTGTGTGTGTAGACAGGAATATTATGATGTTCAGTGCCAGGGAACTCAGCATGTCAGATGGTGTCAGGATCCCAAGACTAGCCTGTCTGCTGCTGTGGTCAGGTATGTGGGCAGGTATGTGGGCAGGTATGTGGGCAGGTATGTGGTAGGTATGTGGGGCAGGTATGTGGGCAGGTATGTGGGCAGGTATGTGGGCAGGTATGTGGGCAGGTATGTGGGCAGGTATGTGGGCAGGTATGTGGTAGAGGTGTTGAAATTAATCAAATAATCGATGCATGGCGATGTGGACATGGACGATGCTGCATGGATGCAGGTGGCCGACCAGAATCGATTATAACGCAGTGATGTCGCACGTTAATTTTCCGGCCGCGGCATAAACATTCAAATGAAAAATAACAATTCAGTAGCCTAACCCGTTTCATCTAGACCTATGATGGGCTGTTTATCAATCCACGTTTTTTCTCCGTTCTTGTGTTCTTGTGAACTCGTTTTGACGTCGTCTTTCATTGCCCAAGTACAGTTCCAATCCAGTAGAGTATAGTAGAGTATAGTAGAGTACGGTAGAGTACAGTATAGTAGAGTATAGTAGAGTACAGTAGAGTACAGTAGAGTACAGTAGAGTACGGTAGAGTACGGTAGAGTACGGTAGAGTACAGTAGAGTACGGTAGAGTACGGTAGAGTACGGTAGAGTACAGTAGAGTACAGTAGAGTACAGTAGAGTACAGTAGAGTATAGTAGAGTATGGTAGAGCCCTCATCAAGTGTACTCATCAGTGATGCAAACCTTTTTTCAAAATATTTTCCTATTTCCCCAAAATATCTGTTCCAAACGTTATTTTTATTTTTTACTGTTCCAAACTTTTTGTTCACACACACATCGAAAGGAGAGAGAGAGAGATCAAGCCACCAATACAGATTCAAACTAAAGTAACAAGCCTGTTATGGAACCATGGAAATGTAAGAAGTAGAAAGTACAGATGTTTGTGTAAAAATTGTAAGGAGTGAAAATAAAAAGTTGTCAGACAAATTGTGAAGTAAAGTACTGATACCAGAAAAATATACTTAAGTACAGTAACAAAGTATTTGTACTTTGTTACTTCCCATCTCTGATCAATATGTAGTTATATGAACCCATATGAACCCATATGAACCTCCCTCTAACCCTCTCAGGACTGGAACCAGGCCAGGGATGCCTCCTATCCTACTCTCCTCCTCTCCTCCTCTCCTACTCTCCTCCTCTCCTCTCATCCTCTCTTACTCTTACTCTCCTCCTCTCCTCTCTCCTCCTATCTCCTCTCTTACTCTCCTCCTCTCCTCTCTTACTCTCCTCCTCTCTCCTCCTCTCCTCTCTCCTCCTCTCTTACTCTCCTCCTCTCCTCCTCTCTTACTCTCCTCTCTCTCCTCCTCTCCTCCTCTCTTACTCTCCTCTCTCCTCTCTCTTCCTCTCCTCCTCTCCTCTCCTCTCTCCTCTCTCCTCTCTCCTCTCTTACTCTCCTCTCTCTCCTCCTCTCTTACTCTCCTTTCTCTTCCCCTCCCCCTCTTCTCTATTTCTGTCCTGTCCTGAGTCAGGTGGATGAAGATGGAGAATGAGGTCAGTAGGTATAAAGGGCCTGAGGGATGGAGGGAGAAGACCAGCTTAGAGACGAGAGAGTCAGGGAAGACAAGAGAACCCCAAGTACCCTGGAGGGAGGGAGGGAGAGAGAGAGAGAGAGAGAGAGAGAGAGAGAGAGAGAGAGAGGAGAGAGAGAGAGAGAGAGAGAGAGAGAGAGAGAGAGAGAGAGAGAGAGAGAGAGAGAGAGAGAGAGAGAGAGAGAGAGAGAGAGAGAGAGAGAGAGAGAGAGAGAGGAGAGAGAGAGAGAGAGAGAGAGGAGAGGAGAGAGAGATGAGAGAGAGAGATGAGAGAGAGAGAGAGAGAGGAGAGAGAGATTAGAGAGAGAGAGAGAGAGAATCTCCTTTTAGACAGGGAGATTCCCTTTAATCCTTAAGGATGAAGCGAAGAAAAGAAAAAAGGAATGGAGTGTGAATGAGAGAGAGGGGCAGAGTTGGAGTGAATGAGATAATCTCTCCGTAAATCTGGGGGTTAGTGGTCTCTGTCAGTACCTCAGGAAGTAACATAAATACAGATCAAAATGGAAGGACGTAAGTAGGTGTGAAATAAAAATGGATGTGATGAACATTCAGACCCTCCTCTGCATCCCTCCTCCTGTCTCCTCTCCTGTCTCCCCTCTCTCCTCCTGTCTCCCCTCTCTCCTCCTGTCTCCTCTCCTCTCTCCTCCTGTCTCCTCTCCTCTTGTCTCCCCTCTCTCCTCCTGTCTCCCCTCTCTCCTCCTGTCTCCTCTCCTCTCTCCCCTCCTCCTGTCTCCTCTCCTGTCTCCCCTCCTCCTGTCTCCTCTCCTCTCCTCCCCTCCTCCTGTCTCCCCTCCTCTCCTCTCTCCCCCTCTCTCCTCCTGTCTCCTCTCCTCTCCTCTCTCCCCTCTCTCCTCCTGTCTCCTCTCCTCTTGTCTCCCCTCTCTCCTCCTGTCTCCTCTCTCCCCTCCTGTCTCCCTCCCTCCCTCTCCTCCTGTCTCCTCTCTCCCCTCCTGTCTCCCTCCCTCCCTCTCCTCCAGTGTCCTCTCTCCTCTCCTGTCTCCTGTCCTCTCTCATGTCTCCTCTCTCCTGTCTCCTCTCTCCTGTCCTCTCTCCTGTCTCCTCTCTCCCCTCCTATCAGTGGAGTGTGCTGCCCCCTAGTGTTCACAGATTCATCTCTCATGCTCCACTCAGAGCATCTCACCTCTGTGCAGTGATGACAGGCAGACTGGATGTGTGAGAGCCAGGCACGTTATGCCTGCTGCTGTGTGTACAAGAACATATCACCGATTCACAGTCTTTTTTTAGCATCAATCAGGACAAGATCATTTATTCTGTAAATAAGAGGAAAAGGGCTGTGTGAGATGTGGTTGCGTAATTGTGTCTTTTGTGAAACAACAATTATATAATGAGAGTGTTATATAATGATAACAAGATGCAGTGTTCTGTGATGTCTCTGTATGTCTGAAATTGGTTAGCCTCTCCACTGTGCTGTGCTCCCCTCCTCTTCCTCCTCCCCTCCTCCTCTTCCTCCTCCCCCCTACCCTCCCCTCCCCTCCCTCCTCTCTCATCCCTCTCTTCTCCCTCTCATCCCTCTCTCCTCTCGTCCCCCAGGCAGGTGGAGCTGCAAAGGCAGAAGGAGCTGGAGAGACAGGAGAGGGAGAGACAGGAGCACGACGTGCTGGAGAGAGAACGCGAGAGAGAGCGTGCAGAGAGAGAGCAGGAGGAGAGAGAGCGCCTGGAGCAGGAGAGAGAGCAGGAGGAGAGAGAGAGGATGGAGAGAGAGCAGCAGGACAGAGAGAGGATGGAGAGAGAGCAGCAGCAGGAGAGAGAGAGGATGGAGAGAGAGCAGGAGCAGCTGGAGAGAGAGAGAGACCAGCAGGACTGGGAGAGAGGGAGACGCATCTCCAATGCAGGTGAGTGATCCCCCCCCGCCTCTGTCTCTCCCACTGACACTCAAACACACACACTTATTTACACACACACGTGGCATGCGCATTCATGCATGTTCTCTCACACACACATGCGCACACTCACACATTCAGTGAAGCGTAAACCCGTAAGGCAGAAGTAGAACAGGACACACAGCCCTCAGACGCAGAGCAGAGAGACTCAGAGCAGAGAGACTCAGAGCAGAGAGACGCAGAGCAGAGAGACTCAGAGCAGAGAGACTCAGAGCAGAGAGGCGCAGAGCAGAGAGACTCAGAGCAGAGAGACTCAGAGCAGAGAGACTCAGAGCAGAGAGACAGAGCAGAGACTCAGAGCAGAGAGACTCAGAGCAGAGAGACAGAGCAGAGAGACGCAGAGCAGAGAGACACAGAGCAGAGAGACTCAGAGCAGAGAGACTCAGAGCAGAGAGACTCAGAGCAGAGAGACTCAGAGCAGAGAGACACAGAGCAGAGAGACACAGAGCAGAGAGACACAGAGCAGAGAGACTCAGAGCAGAGAGACAGAGCAGAGACACAGAGCAGAGAGACGCAGAGCAGAGAGACTCAGAGCAGAGAGACGCAGAGCAGAGAGACACAGAGCAGAGAGACGCAGAGCAGAGAGACTCAGAGCAGAGAGACGCAGAGCAGAGAGACTCAGAGCAGAGAGACACAGAGCAGAGAGACGCAGAGCAGAGAGACTCAGAGCAGAGAGACGCAGAGCAGAGAGACTCAGAGCAGAGAGACTCAGAGCAGAGAGACGCAGAACCACAGAACCACAGAGCAGAACCGGCAGGTGAGTCCAGTGTTGTGTCTCTCCCTCCTCAGAGCTGGATGGGTGCACGTCTCCAGTGACGTGTTTAACATCTAGCTGCTCCTCCTGTGTGTCGCTCCCTTATTGGCTGAGTTACAGCCCTTCTTTTCCTCCTCTCCTCGCCCCTCCTTCTCTTCCTCCCCCTCTTCTCTCCTCCTTGGACCATGTCCCTTTACCCGCTAGTTGGATGGGCATAGATGAACAGATTGAGAGGCGCTGGGGCATGGAAAAAGTGTGTGTGTGTGTGTGTGTGTGAAGGCCCTCCCTAGCCAGGCTGTAATGGTGTAGTACTGACAGGCCCACTAAGGCACCTGAATAACTACTGAGCTGGGAGAGACAAACACACACATACACACTCTCACACACACACACACCCTGGGGAGACAAACACACACATACACACTCTCACACACACACACACCCTGGGGAGACAAACAGACAGTATGCTCACTGCATGTGTTTATTGGGTTGTTTGAGGTTTTGCTGTGTAATAACTGCAATGTTCTGTTTTAATGCTTTCTAGATGTCTCTCCTGCAGGATGCTTCTGTGTATGTGTGTGGGATAGGGTTAGTGTGTGTGTGTGTGTGGAATAGGGTTAGTGTGTGTGTGTGTGTGTGTGGTTTGCTTACAGCTGTGTAGCTTCTGGTAGTGTCTCCGTGTTTCAGTCCCAGCCTGGCGTCTTCTCCCAGAGCAGAGCTACAGCTGACCCAGAGCTGGCAGGCTGTCTGGGTCTGGTCTCTCTGGTCTGGGGTCTGGTCTCTCTAGTCTGGGGTCTGGTCTCTCTAGTCTGGGGTCTGGTCTCTCTAGTCTGGGGTCTGGTCTCTCTAGTCTGGGGTCTGGTCTCATCTAGTCTGGGGTCTGGTCTCTCTAGTCTGGGGTCTGGTCTCTCTGGTCTGGGGTCTGGTCTCTCTGGTCTGGGGTCTGGTCTCTCTAGTCTGGGGTCTGGTCTCTCTAGTCTGGGGTCTGGTCTCTCTAGTCTGGGGTCTGGTCTCTCTGGTCTGGGGTCTGGTCTCCTCTGGTCTGGGGTCTGGTCTCTCTGGTCTGGGGTCTGGTCTCTCTAGTCTGGGGTCTGGTCTCTCTAGTCTGGGGTCTGGTCTCTCTGGTCTGGGGTCTGGTCTCTCTGGTCTGGGGTCTGGTCTCTCTGGTCTGGGGTCTGGTCTCTCTAGTCTGGGGTCTGGTCTCTCTAGTCTGGGGTCTGGTCTCTCTAGTCTGGGGTCTGGTCTCTCTGGTCTGGGGTCTGGTCTCTCTGGTCTGGGGTCTGGTCTCTCTGGTCTGGGGTCTGGTCTCTCTGGTCTGGGGTCTGGTCTCTCTAGTCTGGGGTCTGGTCTCTCTGGTCTGGGGTCTGGTCTCTCTAGTCTGGGGTCTGGTCTCTCTGGTCTGGGGTCTGGTCTCTCTAGTCTGGGGTCTGGTCTCTCTAGTCTGGGGTCTGGTCTCTCTGGTCTGGGGTCTGGTCTCTCTAGTCTGGGTCTGGTCTCTCTGGTCTGGTGTCTGGTCTCTCTGGTCTGGGGTCTGGTCTCTCTGGTCTGGAGTCTGGTCTCTCTGGTCTGGTCTCTCTGGTCTGACCCTAACCTGTATTCTGGGTTGAGATGGATGTTAATAGGATCATGTTCTGATCTGAGGGGAGACCAAGCTGTAGGTATTCTGAGGCTTCATGTAAAACACACACACACACTAACCCTAACACACACACACACACTAACCCTAACACACACACACACACACTAACCCTAACACACAAAACACATCTATGATAACTAGGGGAGGCTGTTCTTCATTAACTTGCTCCTAATTTCATCCTCATCCTCATGACTGAACAAGTGGTTCTTTGTAAGAACATCAAACCTGTAGAGTGAAGACTGGCTCAGCAGTCATACTCGCTGTTCACCTGAGACGAGCCTGGACCCCCTCACCCTGGACCCCCTCACCCTCACCCTGGACCCCCTAACCCTGGACCCCCTAACCATGGACCCCCTCACTCTGGACCCCCTCACCCTGGAGGTTACCCTGGATCCTAGCCCTGGAGGTTACCCTGGACCCTAACCCCTGGAGGTTACCCTAACCTGGAGGTTACCCTAACCCTGGAGGTTACCCTGGACCCTAACCCTGGAGGTTACCCTAACCCTGGAGGTTACCCTGGACCCTAGCCCTGGAGGTTACCCTAACCCTGGAGGTTACCCTGGACCCTAGCCCTGGAGGTTACCCTGGACCCTAGCCCTGGAGGTTACCCTAACCCTGGAGGTTACCCTGGACCCTAACCCTGGAGGTTACCCTGGACCCTAACCCTGGAGGTTAGGTTAGGGTTACATGCTCCAGAGAACACGTTTTAACCTGGTCTGAACAGGAGCGTGTTGGGTTTAGGGAGAACTAGTAGGAGATTTTCTGTTCCCCATGTGTAAGAGAAGGATCCTGTGTCTGTCTGTCTGTGTGTGTCTGTGTGTGTGTGTGTATATGAAATGTTTTGGAGCTGTGGAATGTGGGTTCTCGTTAAGGGTTCATTACTTTGGGATGATGGAGCAAAGCTGGGGCCGAGGCCACATGACGAGCTCATGGCCACAGACCCTGCTGGGAGGGGGAGGGGGATGAAGGGGGAGGGAAATGGTTGACGGTTGGCTGGAGAGAGAGAGATGGAGAGAGGAAAAGAGGGGGAGAGAGAGAGATAAGAGAGAGAGAGATGGAGAGGGGGAGAGGGGGAGAGAGGATGGGGAGAGAGGGGGGGAGCGAGAGAGATGGCGTGGAACGGAATGAAGGAGAATCATCATGTCTTTTTTGTCAGTGGAACATACCAGACCTGCATCCTGACCAATCAGAACGAGCCAACAGTCTTTTAGAGAGAGAGGGAGAGAGAGAGGGAGAGAGAAGGGGGGGGGCAGTGGGGGCTTAGAAGTAGGGCAAGAGAATGCTCCAAGTGTGTTTGTGTGTGACTGTGTGTGTGTGTTTGTGATTAATCTTGTGTGTGTGTGTGTTTGTGATGAATATTGTGTGCGACTGTGTGTGTGTGTTTGTGGAGAATCGTGTGTGTTCACACCTCAAGATATACACTATATGAAAATGTGCACATTGGTGGGTGTGGGGGCTGAAGTCTGGCTGCCATTCTGATGATGGTCAGTGGAGCAGAATGAGGGCAACACAAAGGATTAGCCTCTCAGTAAACATGGTGCAGGCAGGAGCCAGGCTAGGCTAGGCTAGCTAGCCATACATATAGTTCAAGCAGCAGCAGCCAGGCTAGGCTAGGCTAGCTAGCCATACATATAGTTCAAGCAGCAGCTGCCAGGCTAGGCTAGCTAGCCATACATATAGTTCAAGCAGCAGCAGCCAGGCTAGGCTAGGCCACACAACACAACAGAGCATGGATAATTCAGGAGCGATCCGCCGGCCACACCCTTCTCACCAAACGGGGACAAAGCCTAATGATAACCCTAACCCTAATGATACTGCTCATTCAGACACACAGAACACAGAACACCTGCTGCTGGATCATGATCTGAACTACAGACACACAGAACACCTGCTGCTGGATCACGATCTGAACTACAGACACACAGAACACCTGCTGCTGGATCACGATCTGAACTACAGACACACAGAACACCTGCTGCTAGATCACGATCTGAACTACAGTGCAACAATAACATCTCAACTACAGATGACACGGTACAGACGTGAGGTCCAGCTTCATCTCCGTGTTCAGACTGTCGTGTGATCCCGTCACCAGGGAGGAAAGGGAGACCAGGGAGGCCAGGGAGACCAGGGAGACCAGGGAGACCAGGGAGGCCAGGGAGGAAAGGGAGACCAGGGAGGCCAGGGAGGCCAGGGAGACCAGGGAGACCAGGGAGACCAGGGAGGCCAGGGAGACCAGGGAGACCAGGGAGGCCAGGGAGGCCAGGGAGGCCAGGGAGACCAGGGAGACCAGGGAGACCAGGGAGGCCAGGGAGGCCAGGGAGGCCAGGGAGACCAGGGAGGCCAGGGAGACAGGGAGACCAGGGAGGCCAGGGAGGAAAGGGGAACAGCAGGGAAGGCTGATGTGAACTGGAAGTACAATATGTCATGATATGATTCATAATATTGAACCTAATGTGTTTATTTAGAGGTAGCACCTCCTCAGAAACTGCACAGTCATAATGGCGGTTAGCAAACATGAATGAACTGTTCAAACCAGCCAGGCCTCTGGATCAGTGTTGAGCTGTCTCTGGGAGGAATCAGTGTGTCTGGGACCGCATGGGAGAGACTGCCACCGGCCTCTTACTAGTGTGTGTTGCTTCTCTCTCTCTCTCCCTCTCTCTCTGTCTGTCTGTCTCTCTCCCTCTCTCTCTGTCTGTCTGTCTCTCTCTCTCCCTCTCTCTCTCTCTGTCTGTCTCTCCCTCTCTCTCTGTCTGTCTCTCTCCCTCTCTCTCTGTCTGTCTCTCTCTCTCTCTCTCCCTCTCTGTCTGTCTGTCTCTCTCTCTCTCTCTCTCTCTCTCCATCTCCAGGCCTGTTTCTTCTGCTAACCTAATCCACTAATCGTAGCATCTTTTCTGTCTGAGAAAAGAACAGAACGATAAAAGGAGATTTAGAAGTGTGCTGTTTTTCCTGCTTCATTTGCTCCCTTCTCTCTTTCTGTCTTCTTTCTATTTCCCTCCCCCTCCCTCCTCCCTCCCTCCCTCCTTCCCTCCCCTCTTCTCTCTGTGCTGTGTTCTCTCTCTGTTCTGCGTATACCTCCCTCCCTGTCTCGGTCTGTCCATACTTTGCTGCGTTCAGCATTTGAAAGCACTCTCTACACCCCCCCCCCTTCCGAATACAAGCCCTCCTCCACCCCTGCCTCCACCCCCAACTACCCTGCCCCCGGAACCGCCTCCCCCTCTTCCGCTGCCCCGCCCACCCCTCCACTACGCCACTCAGCCTCCCGATTCGCCACCTCACTAGGCTCCGCCTTCCACCCCGTACTCCCTCACTACGCCACGGTTCCCCGGCGACAGCAGGCCCCGCCCCCGGCGCCCGCCCCCGCCCCCCCAACCCCGTCCAAGTCCGTAGTGTGGTCGGCCGCCAACTTCACCCCCCTGCCCCCCTCCCCCCCCGTCATGATCAGCAGCCCCCCAGGGAAGGCCCAGGGCCCCCGCCCCGTCATTGCAATCCCCGCCCCCCTCCCGCTCACCCAGAAGCCCCCCTCGCCCTCCCCCAACGGCCCCCCTATGTTCCCCGCCCCCTCCCCCGTCACCATCTGCAGCACTGCCAACCCCACCCCTCCGCCTCCCCCCACCCCGCCCCCTCCTCCCCCTCCCCTCCCCCCCTTTGCCCTGTCCTCCCCCATGTGTTCTCCCTCTCCCTCATCCCAGCCTGCCGCTGGTGTCCCCTCTCCCTCCACAGCCCCCCCGCCCCGCCAGCCTGCCTGTCAGCCCTAGGCTGGGAGATGGCTCCTGCTCTGGGCCCGCTCCTGAGCCCTGCGCCCCCCCTGGTCCTCCAGGCCCCCTCGCAGGGTAAGGCCTTCTCTCTCTCTGCCCCCCCCTCCCCCGCCTCCCCTCCCTCTCCATGTCCACACTCACCCGGGGGCCGAAGCAACAGTGTCCTGGTCCTCTGTCAGGGCCTGTGGAAGGTGGTGTTGACCCCTCACCCTGGCCCAGGACTGGCTACTGTGGTGGCTAGCATGCCTACCTGTGGTGGCTAGCATGCCTACTTGTGGTGGCTAGCATGCCTACCTGTGGTGACTAGCATGCCTAAAGCCTGGCGGATTGTCCTGTGTCCGAGGAGGTCTTAACAGGTTCTGCTCCAAGACATTGACTGCCTGTCTGTGTGTCAGTTCTGCTTTGGCCAACTCACCTGTTCACTGTCTGTCTGCCTGCCTGCCTGCTTGCCTACCTGCCTGCCTCTGCCTGCCTGCCTGCCTGCCTGCCTCTGTCGTGGTCCTGCTGGTCTGCCTGGGGTGGAGACCTGGGTGTTGTCTGGTCTTCTGTGCGAGCATGGTGTCTGTCCTACCGAGGGAAAAGTGATTCAGAACGAGGAGGGAAATCATCTTCTTTTAAACCATCTCTTGTTGTGGTTTGTCATTTTTGACCATGTCACCCTCACTGTTCTGTCCGTGTGTCCAGGGGTGTCTGTCTGTTCCTGTCTGGGTGTAGCTTCCTGTGTGGGTGTTGCCGGAAATGTGTGAAGCTGATTGGACAGTTGGTTACCTACCTGTGTATTCCTCAGGAGCAGCACTAGATGACATTTACATTGTATTCTGACACTTTTATCAAAGCGGCATACAAATAGAGCACAGCCATTCGTGCTTTGGTAGAGACAGGAAGAACCCTGGTCAGCGTTAACAAGCAGTCTCTCAGGTACAGTGCAACAGTAGCCTGGCATATCTACAGCAGGTTGAAGGTTGACATGTGGTCTGCCTGGTTTAAACCACCACCTGATCACAATGATGAGACAACATGACATGACCTCCACCTCCGTCCCCACACCCTCACCTCCCTCCCCACACCCTCACCTCCCTCTCACCTCCACCCCACACCCTCACCTCCCTCCCCACACCCTCACCTCCACCCCCTCCCAACACCCTCACCTCCCTCCTCACACCCTCACCTCCACCTCCCTCCCCACACCCTCACCTCCACCTCCCTCCTCACACCCTCACCTCCACCTCCCTCCCCACACCCTCACCTCCACCTCCCTCCTCACACCCTCACCTCCACCCCCCTCCTCAAACCCTCACCTCCATCCCCCCTCCCAACACCCTCACCTCCACCTCCCTCCCCACACCCTCCCCTCACCTCCCTCCCTCCCCACACCCTCCCCTCAGTACTGCTCAGACACATGATGAGATGATGCCTCACCACCCCTCCCCTGACCCCTGACCTCAGTCCTCCAGGATCATCTTTCATTAGCTAGGAGGACCCAGGGAACCATCCCCCATTGTTCAGTGTGGTCAAATTCCATCATAGACATGGATGTGATGGTCCAGCTAGGAGCCTGTCGTTATTAGTCTGTCTGGTTCAGAAGCCCTGAGGCTAAGTCAGCAGGCAGGGCCAGTTGTGTTTCTGTGTGTGTTTCTGTATGTGTGTTGTGTTGTGTTGTGTGTGCTTGCATTGACTCCATTCTCTTCATTGATATTCATACATTAACCACTACTCAACTATACGCATGTTGTGTGAGATGCAGTGATGTGGCTCGTTTATACCATGTTTACTTCCTGTCCCACCCGGCTACATATCTCACTTTTGTGTAGAAGAGCTGTGTTGCCTACAGTGAACTGGAAAACCTATTCCAGCTTGGAAGCTGTGTTTGTAGTGGATTGTGTTGTGTTGTTAGAAGCCTTGAGTCTTGTTAATGTATAATGTTTTCTTTAAGGGTAAGAATAGTCGTTAGATTGCTTTGAGAGGATCTTGAAATGAGATACTGATTGTTGAATCTTTCCCCTCTCCCCCCTCTCCCTCTCCCTCTCCCTCCCTCTCCCAACAGATGCAGTGCTGACTCCTGGACTACCCACACCTCCCCCCCCTCCCCCCCTCCCTCCTGGTTCCACTGTGACCCCCACGGCGGGCCCCCCTGCCCCCCCGTGCCCTCCCCCACCTCCTCCCCTGCCCCCCACTCTCACCCCCAGCGGCCCCCCACCCCCGCCTGGCCCCCCTCCTCCCCCCTCTGGGCAGGCACCTCCTCCAGTCCCGCCCCCCGCCCCTCCCCTCCCCCCTGGGCTGTTCTCCCCCTCGGAGGACCGCCCAGGGGGGAGGGAGGACCGCCCCCTCTCTGGGCTGGCCGCCGCCCTTGCTGGAGCCAAGCTGCGGAAAGTGCCACGGGTGAGACACACACACACACACTGCATGAGCACACAATCTGGTGTATCCTAGCTGGTGTATCCTAGCTGGTGTATCCTAGCTGGTCTATCCTAGCTGGTCTATCCTAGCTGGTCTATCCTAGCTGGTGTATCCTAGCTGGTGTATCCTAGCTGGTCTATCCTAGCTGGTCTATCCTAGCTGGTCTATCCTAGCTGGTCTATCCTAGCTGGTGTATCCTAGCTGGTGTATCCTAGCTGGTGTATCCTAGCTGGTGTATCCTAGCTGGTCTATCCTAGCTGGTCTATCCTAGCTGGTGTATCCTAGCTAGAGTGTAGCCGGTCCTGTGTCTGACCTTCCTGTGTTCATTGTTTCTGCAGAGTGAGGACCCAGTGGGGGCTGCCCTGGCTGCAGCCGTAGCAGGGGGCGTGGCTGGAGTGGCAGCGGCCAAGCCTGCAGGGGGGAACGGGCCCCTGCCGGGGGGAGGGGGTCTGATGGAGGAGATGAGCGCCCTGCTGGCCAGGAGGTGACATGACACCCTCAGCAGCTGTATCTGTCTGTCTACACATCTAACAATCTAACAATCTATCTACCCATCTATTTATCTGATTTATCACTTTATTGATCCCAAAGGAAATGAAAAAAGGGTTTATGATAAAATAACATGAAGGAGCAACAGTTGCATGATTTGGAAAAGCCCTTATTCCTCTTCTCTGTTCAGGGTTGGACTCTTTAAGCTGTGTTGTTGATGTCTGTGTTTGTCTGTTTGTTGTTGTGTTGCAGAAGAAGAATCGCTGAGAAGGGCTCGTCTCCCGAGCCTGACCTGAGAGCGGTGAGTATGACAAACATGCCTGGAGGAGGAGAATGAGGAAGTGGAGTAAAGGGGAGGTTGGTGGAGAGCGGAGGACATGGTGATAGAGGAGAGGGCGTATCCACGGCTACTAGACATCTGAATGACCTTTGACCTGTCCTTTCTCCTTGTGCTATCCAATAGGAGGAGCTGGAGGGGCCTACAACTCCTAAAGTGTCAGCCTGTAACACGCCAGGTAAGCATGGAGTTACCTGGACAGGCACAAGGATGGACACAAAAGTTTAGAATTTGTGTGCGACCAATCAGAGCACAGATGTTTCAAATCTCCTGCCCAGTATCCTATAACATGCTGAGCCCTGAAGAGAGGGCATACCGCTACATGCAGCCCCTGTAGTGCTCTGGATCTGTGTTTAAGAGTGAAGCAGTAGCTATTGTTTGGGAGCGCTGCAGCTATAATGTAGAGTAATGCCTGAACTACATCTTTGAGAATGCCTAATGCCATTGTGTGTGTGTGTGTGTCCAGACATGCCCAGGAAGCCCTGGGAGAGGACTAACACCATGAACGGTAGCAAATCCCCCGTCATTGGAAGGTAAGCTAACATCCAGACAACATCGCTAACGTAGCTGTACCTGTGTAGCTAACCTAGCTGTTCCTGTGGAGCTAACATACGTTAGCGTAGCTGTTCCAGTGGAGCTAACATACGTTAGCGTAGCTGTTCCTGTGGAGCTAACATACGTTAGCGTAGCTGTTCCGGTGGAGCTAACATATGTTAGCGTAAGCTGTTCCTATGGCGCTAACATACGTTAGCGTAGCTGTTCCTGTGGAACTAACATATGTTAGTGTAGCTGTTCCTGTGGAGCTAACATATGCTGAATAGGGTCTCAGGGTCTCTCTGATAAGGGTCTCAGCCAGACCCTTAGATGGGTCAGGGGTTAATCTCTCAGGTTCCGCTCTGAGCCTACATCTCAGTCTGGCTCTGATGCCGTCTGATGCCGTCTGATGCCGTCTGATGCCGTCTGATGCCGTCTGATGCCGTCTGATGCCGTCTGATGCCGTCTGATGCCGTCTCCACCTGAGAGGAGGGGGCGTGACTGCATGTCATGGCTCTGCTGGTCTGGTCTGGTACTGCGGGTCTGGTCTGGTACAGCTGGTCTAGGTCTGCTGGTCTGGTACTGCTGGTCTGGTTCTGCTGGTCTGGTATATTGGTCTGGCCTGGTTCTGCTGGTATGGTATAGTGGTATGGTCTGGTACTGCTGGTCTAGTTCTGCTGGTCTAGTATATTTGTCCGGTCTGGTTCTGCTGGTCTGTTCTGGTACTGCTGGTCCGGTATTGCTGGTCTGGTTCTGCTGGTCTAGTTTTGCTGGTCTGGTCTGGTTCTGCTGGTCTGGTCTGTTTTGCTGGTCTGGTTCTGCTGGTCTGCTACTGCTAGTTGGGGTCTGTGGGAGGAGCCAACTGAGTCCATGGGCGGAGCTAGCAGGGTTCTGTGGGCGGAGCCAGTGGGTCTTTTCAGGACGTTGTGTGTCTCCCCTCACAGACGAGACGCACCGTGGAGAAATCCTCAGAGCTCAGGTCCCTCCAACAGGTACCCAGGCCTGCAGACTCCTCTCCTCTCTTCCCCCCCCTCCTCTCCTCCTCTCCTCTCCCCTCCCCTCCTCTCCCCTCCCCTCCTCTCCTCTCCTCTCCTCTCACCCCCCCCCCCTCTCCCCTTCCCTTCTCCTCCTCTCCTCTCCCCTCCTCCTTTGCTGTGCTAAACATGCTCTGCTTTAGGGGTGGAGAGTGTGTGTTTAGGGGTTGTGTGTGTGTTTTTATGGGTGGTGTGTGTGTGTGTGTTTTCAGGGGTGGTGTCTGTGTGTTGCATCAGAAACATTCTCTCTAATCTCCGCCAACAAGGGATTCACCAGACTCACTCATGCCTTTGGTAGCACACGGCTATCCTTGTCAAAGGAATTCCCCAAACCACATAAATGTGATAGGCCTGCTCCTTTAACACATACACACTCTCTCTCTCTCTCTCTCTCCTCTCTCTCTCTCTCTCTCTCTCTCTCTCCCTCTCTCTCTCTCTCTCCCTCTCCCTCTCCCTCTCACACACACACACACATAACCCAGGGTGAAAACCTTGTTGGCTGGTGCTGACGGTCAGTTTCCTCTCTAACTGAGAGTCCTTAACTGGGATGAACGCAGTCGATCATGGAATGTTTACCATTGAGTGTGTTATTTAAAGCAGTTAACTTGAACTAAATCAAGTTAACTTTCCCTCTGAAACCTGACCTGTTCAGGAAGTTGTTGTCCCACACATCTGCTCACTCTAAGCAAAGCGACGTACGGGTATTCAAACTGCTGATTCTTGGTCATCAGAAGTATTTCTTTGGGCGTTCGGTGCACTTTCTGTCAACTTGTTGAAGTTGTTGAAGTGTTTGTCTGCTTGACAGGGGTGTAGCAGTCTGCAGTGTGGAGGAGCTGAACACCATTGGTTACTGTAGTTTAACTTTTCTCTCAATCTTTTTCTCTCCTTTTTTCTCTCATGCCTCTCTCCACCCTCCCCTCCTCCCTCCCCCTCCCTCCAGACCTAAGTCCACTCCCACACCGACTGGATCTTTCAGTGCCAATGGCGTGCCAACAGAAGGCCTTGACTATGACAGATTGAAACAGGTAATAATCATTCTTTGATTGGGGATGAAGATGAGGGTGGAGGTGTGGGTGGGGTGGACATGGAGGTGAGGGTGTGGATGAGGTAGGGGGTGAGGGTAAACATGGAGGTGTGGGTGAGGTAGGGGGTGAGGGTAAACATGGGGGGTGAGGGTGTGGGTGAGGTAGGGGGTGAGGGTAAACATGGGGGGTGAGGGTGTGGGTGAGGTAGGGGGTGAGGGTAAACATGGGGGGTGAGGGTGTGGGTGAGGTAGGGGGTGAGGGTAAACATGGGGGGTGAGGGTGTGCCCAATGGCACTTACTGCTGTGCGTCCCTCCCTCCTCTTGGTGTGTGAGCGTGGTAGATAAGCTCCGATTTCCCTATCAGCTGCAGCAGAGACAAGAAGCCCCAGGGCCCCTCCCCCCCCCTCCCTCCCCTCCCTCAGCTCTCCCCCTCCCTCCCCCCCCCCCCTCCCTTCCCCTCACCCCTCCCTCTCCCTCACCCCCTCCCTCAGCTCTCCCCCCCTCTCACTGTGCGCACGCCACGAGGACGCTACTGCATCTGTAACGTCTTTATGTGTTTTTTGTTTGTTTTCAGGACATCTTGGACGAGATGAGGAAGGAGTTGTCCAAGCTGAAAGAGGAGCTCATCGACGGTAGTTCTTAATGATTGTTGTGGCATGCTGTCTTTCAGCACTACAGTGTAACAGTGTTGGTTTAGCATCTGGAGAGAAGGCACTAGCACTAGCAGGCAGACAGGACATGCTGTATGTCAGTGTTGGGAAGAGTTATTAACCAGTGTTATTAGCCAGTATTATTTGATAGTGTTATTAGACAGTTATTAGCCAATGTTACTGTTGCTAGCCAGTGTTGCTAGCCAGTGTTGCTAGCCAGTGTTGCTAGCCAGTGTTGCTAGCCAGTGTTGCTAGCCAGTGTTGCTAGCCAGTGTTGCTAGCCAGTGTTGCTAGCCAGTGTTGCTAGCCAGTGTTGCTAGTTTTATTTCTCTGACCTGTGGTCTTCCTCCTCTGTCTCCTCAGCGATCAGGGAGGAGCTGGGGAGGTCCAGCTCAGCATAGAGGACTGACCTCACGTCCCGGAACGTCCCGGAACATCCAGACCCTGGTCACTCCTGCAGATATGACACTATACACCCCACACAGGAAAACACAACCACAGGTGACATTAACGACAGCAACCGTAGTAACACAGAGGACTTGTCTGTGGGCGGAGCAGCACAGGCCCACAGCCCAGCGGGGCGTGTAGCGTGTAGCGTGTAGCGTGGGCGTCCGCTGACATCCATCTTGTGAAGCCTCTTCACGTCGTTGTATCTCCTGGACGGCAGGACACAAAGCGACTGTCTTTATGCAAAGATTCCTTTCTTTGTCTATTACACTACAAAAAAAAAAACTATGAAAATCCGCAATTAAACAAAACATTAAAATGTATTGAACTCTAAAACCGTATTAACCATTGAAGGAAGTGTGAGAAATCTAGCAGGCAGTTTTCATGCTTAATGGCACACAAGTGTGATTTCATGTTCAGGGAGTGGTGAGGGAACGGGAGGCAGAGGGTAAGGACTCAGCTTCCCTGTTGGAGCCTCTGTGTGTGAGAGACTGAAGGACTGGGTAGAGTCGACCACTGCAGGACTTTGTAAAGCTTGTCTTCCTCAAATACTATTTTAATCTGAATATAAACAAAAAAAGAGAGAAAAAAAAAAGATATTTACAAAATAAATCTATCAATCATGTCTGTTTCAATGTAAATCCTTGGCCATATCAAGTAGCTTAATCAAATCTCTACCGGATGGTCAGTCATTGTCTTCTAGTCTGTAATATCCAGAAATCATCATTTCCTATCTTTTTCAAATGCTCCTGAAGAGCTTCTGTACTGCGTTTCCTATGTGTTGTGTGTCAGCCTGATGATGTCACAGGCTGATGATGTCACAGGCTGATGATGTCACAGGGGACTGTCCTCTCTAAAATCAATCATTGTAGCTCCTTACCAAACCTATTCTGACAGACGGTGAAAGCGATGGTTTAAAATGCTAAACTGGCCGTTAGCAGGTTCTGTAGAAGAATCCAGACAGTTATTTGAGGGGTTCTTTTCCTTCCATTTCATTTTTGTCACATTTGGTGCATGTTACGTTTTTATACACAGTGAAGGTCACTGAGGTCGCCACGAAAAATGTAAT
Organism: Thaleichthys pacificus; assembly: GCA_023658055.1. Classification (NCBI taxonomy): domain Eukaryota; kingdom Metazoa; phylum Chordata; class Actinopteri; order Osmeriformes; family Osmeridae; genus Thaleichthys; species Thaleichthys pacificus. The sequence continues at coordinate 18,654,117 of CM042869.1, read as the reverse complement.
TACTTCATCATGAGTTTATAAGCAATAAGTGTAGCATCTATCTTTATTGACACCCCCCCCACACACTCACTGATCCTGACTTGGACATCAAGGTCTGGAGATGGGCCCAGCTGCCCTCCCTCTCACAGCTGCTGAAGGCAACTCTGCTTGTTTCATTTTCAGAGAAGCTTTATGTTAGCAGCTGCATTTCTTCATGTTACATTTTTCTTTTGAAATGCTTATTATCGAGGACTTTGTGCGTGTTGGGGAGGAAGATGTGCTTGTGCCATTTAGCTTGTCTCAGTGTGCTTACTGATGATCGCATCTGTGCGTTGCTTTTTTAATGGTTTGCCTTTATTTCCTGCCACTCAGTAAAAAAACTATATTAATTTCATCTGAAAATGACAGTTTCCCTGTTGGTTTTGTTCAGCACATGCTGAAGAAAGCATGTTTCTTTTCAGTGAGCTAAGTTAGCGTTTCCAAACGTCTCGCCGTCCAATCATCTGAGAGGTTGAAGGTGTAACTGTGGAGACTAGAGTGAAAGAGCTTCTTTCCTTTTGACTTGACTGTCTCTAGAGAGACTGATGTTGATCAGGGCTCATAATCAATACTGCACAGGAGAGCTGAATCCTGCTGGGTTTCAACTTATTTTCTTTCTCGTTATCTTCTAAGGAGTAGCACAGCATGTAAAACTGGTCTGTACAGATGTGTGTTTACAGCATCGATTGCACTTTAAAAACCCATAGAAATCCACAACAACCACAAATACTGCTGTGTCCCGGCTGCAGCCTCCATTGCCAATAATGTGGCTAATTCACCAAAGGTTTCAGATGCCAGTCTACTCCTGCTAAACACATCACACTCCAACTGAGTCGCCTTTTGTTGCATATCATTATCAAGAGAGAGGTACATCTCTATCTATCAATTTAAAGTCCGGATTGGGAAGTGAAAGGTTCTGATCAAGGATAGTTCATATCTACATGAATAACTGTTCTGATCAAGGATATAGTTCATATCTACATGAATAACTGTTCTGATCAAGGATATAGTTCATATCTACATGAATAACTGTTCTGATCAAGGATATAGTTCATATCTACATGAATAACTGTTCTGATCAAGGATATAGTTCATATCTACATGAATAACTGTTCTGATCACGGATATAGTTCATATCTACATGAATAACTGTTCTGATCACGGATATAGTTCATATCTACATGAATAACTGTTTGTGAATCTTCATGGTTTGTGCCTTGTTCTGAAGTTGCATTTAATATGTCAAAGACTAGTGAAGATCTACATGCTAGTAATAATTCTATAGGGGCTGTCATGATATAGATGATTTTGTGTTTAGCATCCTGTTAAAAGTTATAAAGGGAGTGTTTTTGTTTTGTTTTTACTTTGGAATTTATCTGTACAAATAAACCCAGCCTTTTGTTTTCTCCTGAGGCCATTACTATGTTACACAGCTATGGTGTTATTATCTGGGATTAGAAAACTGAACAAAACACAATGGCTCCAAGTAACTCAGTCCCCAAACTCTCATCACCATCTGAGATGGTGGACTAGCTAACACTGAAAGAAAATCTCGAACTTAAATCAATGACATTTTTTAAATTTACATTTCTCTTTCCTGACTTTATTCTTTTAGCATTCACATTGTACCATACCGTTCTCATATTAATTAGACTTTTCTTACATGCTAACATTGTTTTGTTTGAGCGAATGAAATAAAAATTGCAATACATGATTACATTTGGAGTGATATTTAGTGGATCCTTCAGCATGATCTTGATCTTGAACACATTGAATGTTTTAGTTGTCTTGTCAAGTATTGTTGTGTCCATGTCAGTGGAGCAGACAGAGACTGAGGTTCTCTAGGCGTCAAGACACGTGGACATCATGCAGACAGCTGAAGTTATGTTCCGTCACTCATTTCAACATATTTATAAATGAACACAACAATAGACCAAATACATGAGTAACATCAATCTACTTACACTACTAGTCACACATAAAGTACAGAGAGTCAAGCAAGGTTGCTTATAATCTCAGTCAGTCAGAGCATGCTGTCAGAGCCTCGGTTACATACTATTTACATTTACATTTAGTCATTAAGCAGACGCTCTTATCCAGAGCGACTTACAGTAAGTACAGGGACATTCTCCCCCAGGCAAGTAGGGTGAAGTGCCTTGCCCAAGGACACAACGTCAATTTGCACGGCCGGGAATCGAACCTGCAACCTTCTGATTACTAGTCCGATTCCCATCCGCTCAGCCACCTGACTCCCCCCTGACTATTTAAATCTCATGTCCAGGAAATCCGGGCCAAGCACTTTTCTTAGCAATGGACCATTTCCATCTCTGCCCCCTCCCTCCACCAGGTATCTCCCTCCAGCCGGGCCTGCATCTCCATCTCTGCCCCACCAGGTATCTCCCCCCAGCCTGGCCTGCGGCTGCAGGCCTGCAGCTCGTGGTTGGTGCTCTTCTGCTGCTGCTGCACAGTTCAGCTGAGGTGAGCAGGAAGCAGGAAGCAGGGGGCGGGGCCATCTGAAACTGAAGCTGTGAGATGTGTCAAGACTGGAGCCCAGACTATATTTAACCCTCTGGTGGCTGAGCCTGATTCCATCCACTCATGATCACATCCTCTGGTCTGTGTTTCAGGGAAATGATGTCATGCAGAGACTTCCTGTAGAAGGTAACAGTTCATCTGAGGTTCCACTGGTAGCAGAACTAGAGACAGCAGGATCACTTGCTGCTGCATGCTCGGTCGGAGGGAGAGGGAGGGAGGGAGGGGGGGAGAGGAAGAGAGAGAGAGGGAGGGAGAGAGGGGGGGGAGGGGAGAGAGGGAGGGAAAGAGAGGGAGGGAAAGAGAAAGAGGGAGGGGGGGAGAGAGAGAAGGAGGGAGGGAGGGAAGAGAGAGAGAGAGAGGGAGGGAGGGAGGGAGGGAGGGAGGGAGGGAGGGAGAGGAGGGAGGGAGGGAGAGAGAGGGAGGAGGGAGGAGAGAGAGAAGGAGGGGGGGAGAGAGAGGGAGAGAGAAGGAGGGGGGGAGAGAGAGGGAGAGAGAAGGAGGGGGGGGGGAGAGAGGGAGAGAGAGGGAGGGAGGGGGGAGAGAGAGGGAGGGAGAGGGAGGGAGAGAGAGGGAGAGAGAGGGAGGGGGGAGAGAGAGGGAGGGGGGAGAGGGAGGGAGGGGGGAGAGAGAGGGAGGGGGGGAGAGAGAGGAGGGAGAGAGAGGGAGGGAGAGAGAGGGAGGAGGGGGGGAGAGAGAGGAGGCTGAGTGAACAGCCTGACAGGATGTGAATGATCCCTGACGTTATGCCCCCTGTTTAAGTAGGCAGCTGCACATGCACAACAGCTGTGTTATGCTGTTACCTGTTGTACTGTTACCATATATCTCAGAAATATAGGACAAAATATTCAGCTTCTAGGCAACAAAATACTTTTTAAACCATAACCTTTGATACAGATAGACTTTTGACAGTCATTTGAGGGTTTAGGTTGGTTGAGGGGCAGTTCTATGGGCGTATGTGAAGCCCTTGATTTGATTTCATTATACTGTGATAAATTACAGACATTTACCGTATCGCATGGATTTATATTTCATTTCAAATATACTTTTGTTTGACTATAATTGTAATCATGTGTATCACAAATATATCATCCATTCCTCCATGTTGTATGACAAGCATTCTGACACCCGTAAACAAAGCACAAGGACGTGCAGTCGTGCTACCTGGTAACCAATCACAACTGTGTTAAATCCCACAGTCAGCCAATGAGAAGATGCAACTATTTAAAATGATAAGCTGCTGAGCCAATCAGAAGGCTTCGCGCCATCACAGTCACTGGTGTTGAGATAGAGGGAGGGAGAACGCGCTCTACGTTCGGCTGCAGTTTTTAAAAATATTTTTTTCGTTGCACGTTTTTAAAGGGATACATATCTATTTTCCTTGCTGGAACTGTAGGTGATATATCAAGGTAAGACCACGTATTTGTGTAACCTCTTTAACGTAGAGAAATTTGATCGGTTTTGTTTGTCTTTGTTGGGTTAATGAGGCCGGTAACGTACGATACGATGTAGATAGCCAAAGATAGCCCAAAGATCTCCGCTAACGTAGCTAGGCTACAGTAACTAGGCTAACTTAGCTAGCTGACAGTTGCTGGCGTAGTCTTGTTCTGTAATAGTAACCTTTCAGACAACACGTTAAGCAAATATTTTATAGTCATTATAGATAAATAAATTTACTTTCTGTTTCAGTTATTGAAAGCTTTTAAGAAGCGTTTGTAGTTGAATGATTGCTCCACGCGCATATTCAACTAGTGAAGAGACGTGTTGCTCATTGCCGTTCAGCTGCAGGGATACTACTGTAGTGTGAAGCGCGTCCAACCGGTGCATAGTATACATTCTACAATCAAACGTTTTATACAGATATGTGTTGTTGTTGTTCGTCTAGCTAGCAGCAACCACTTTTACAAGTCAACTAGCTGAATAAACGTATTGAGCAAACTGTTTTATCGGGTAGTCAACAAACGCATGTTGATCTGCCGCTACAGTAGCTGCCCTGTAGGTTTGAATACATGACGTTTTCCCTCTCTGCCGCTGTCATTTGAAGCAAGGTATTATTAAAGGAGCAGATTCTTTACTTGCCATGTGGTAGCAATGATAAGTTAGTCACGGTTTCTTATTTCATCCTGTTTTCTAGATACAGTCGAGTTTTCAAGCATGCTTAGAATCCCGCTCCTTAATTTCACTTTTGATTGTTCCAATTCTGCCAGCGGGCAAAGTACAGTAACGGTATATTATGTGCGCTCACCAACTACCTTTTCTGCTGTTGCTAAATTGACTGGAAATTTGAGGTGGCTTTACAACATTCACCGACTTAACTGAATTCATATTTTCTTGTGTGTTTTTATAGCAGCACTGTGTTGGGGTGTTAGCTATGTGTAGTAGCATATTGCAATAAAGTTAGAACGAGGCTGACAGCTTTTAGTTGGCTAAAACGTAAATGAGAGTGTTGATCTAACCATTGTCCAACGTTAGTCTCAACAACAGTTTTAGGTGTTGTAAACCCAGTTAAAGGCTGTTTTAAAGTAGTTAGTCTGTCAGCCAGCTAGCGCCTAGCTGCTTACAATCTAAAGGCGGGGTGCTGACGTCATAGCCCGCGTCCTTTACGGATGCGGGTCTGGAGAGTTTGAGCGGAGTGTGACTCCTAGCTAGCAGGACTACCGGGACATTTACAGCTGTATGGACCTGAGCACGAGACACGCTAACCCTAACCCAACACAGAAACTTGGGGTGTGTGTCTAGAGTGAGACTGCTTGGGGTGTGTGTTTCTAGAGTGAGACTGCTTGGGGTGTGTGTCTAGAGTGAGACTGCTTGGGGTGTGTTTCTAGAGTGAGACTGCTTGGGGTGTGTGTTTCTAGAGTGAGACTGCTTGGGGTGTGTTTCTAGAGTGAGACTGCTTGGGGTGTTTCTAGAGTGAGACTGCTTGGGGTGCGTGTCTAGAATGAGATTGCTTGGGGTGTGTTTCTAGAGTGAGACTGCTTGGGGTGTGTTTCTAGAGTGAGACTGCTTGGGGTGTGTTTCTAGAGTGAGACTGCTTGGGGTGTGTGTTTCTAGAGTGAGACTGCTTGGGGTGTGTTTCTAGAGTGAGACTGCTTGGGGTGTGTTTCTAGAGTGAGACTGCTTGGAGTGTGTTTCTAGAGTGAGACTGCTTGGGGTGTGTTTCTAGAGTGAGACTGCTTGGGGTGTGTGTCTAGAGTGAGACTGCTTGGAGTGTGTTTCTAGAGTGAGACTGCTTGGAGTGTGTTTCTAGAGTGAGACTGCTTGGGGTGTGTGTCTAGAGTGAGACTGCTTGTATTAATGGAGTAAGATGTTATGGAATCTGCTTGACTAGATTAGTGACGGTTTAGTGGGCTCAGTCTGCGCTACATCTATGCCATTATGGGCCGCGAGAAATTACTGGTTTATGCAAGTCTATATATTTATCTTTTTAGATTATATTTTTTATTTTATGTATGTGTGTTGATGTTACTAATCTGACATAATTGTATGCACAAGAGTTTTATTCTAAGAAAGCACCTGGTAAATTGCAATGGTTGTGTGCAATTTTAAGACAACAAATATATTTTTTATGTTGTTAAAGAGTTAGAAAGAAAGGATGTGTACACAGTAAACGAGTAACCATTAACCTATTTTGGTGTTCATTCAGTCAGCTCCAGAAATACGTTTAGGACTTACCTGTATGTCAGTGTAAGTCCACTCACAAAGGCCATTGAGCTTCTGACAAAAGAGTGATGGGGCCGTGGCTAGCCAAGCCCTGCAGAGTTAACCCTAGTGTGGACGAGCACGTCAGCACTTCACTCTGTCTCTCTCTCTCTCACACACACACACACACAGCATCTCTCTCCATCCTGCTGATCTCAGTTGTACATTGTGTTCAGTGTTACTCTGACCTGTCTCCAGTCTGCATGTCTTTATGAGCCCAGAGAGTCTCGTTTCCCAGTTTGTCGTCTGGACTCTGCAGCAGCTCTCCATTGTGATATTTACTTCCAACAGTAAGACAGAATCTGTGTTTGGTGCCTTCCCCTTCTCCTTGTAAAACTGCCCTGTGTTCTGTCTTCCATCACACCTCCTCTCCCGCTCTCTCTCCCGCTCTCTCTCCCTCTCTCTCTCTCTCTCTCTCTCTCTCTCTCTCTTCGTCTCTCTTCTCCTCTCTCTCTCTTCCTCTCTCTCTCTTCCTCTCTCTCTCTTCCTCTCTCTCTCTTCCTCTCTCTCTCTCTCTCTCTCTCTCTCTTCCTCCCTCTCTGACTGTCTCCCCCCCAGGTATATTAGGATGCCGAGTGCAAGGTTCCAGAGTGGGGAGATGGTGATGGGCCGATGGCCCGGCAGCAACCTGTACTATGAGGTGAAGGTTCTGGGCTACGAGGCCCAGAGCCAGCTCTACACGGTGGTGTACAAGGACGGCACTGAGCTGGAGCTCAGGGAGGCTGACATCAAGGTAGGACAGGCAAATTCACTAGCTCAGTACAGGACTGTTACCATGATGTGTAACCATGGTTCTGTGCTGTTCCAGAGCGGAGCAGGGTTCCGGCCCTCCAGCCGGCGGTCCCGGTCTCGGTCTCGTTCCCCGTCACGGCGGCGCTCCCGGTCACGCTCCCCAGCCCGGACCACGCGCCGCTCCTCCTCTCGCACCACTACCGCCGTCGCTACGGAGACTCCCACCTCGCGCAAGGAGCCCAAACTGAAGGAGGTCCTGGAGGTCCGACTCAGCCCCTTGGTAAGACTACCCCCCTCTACCCCCTCTGTCTCTACCTCCCTCCTTCCCTCTACCCCTCTGTCTCTACCTCCCTCCTTTCTCTACCCCTCTGTCTCTACCTCCCTCCTTCCCTCTACCCCTCTGTCTCTACCTCCCTCCTTTCTCTACCCCTCTGTCTCTACCTCCCTCCTTCCCTCTACCCCTCTGTCTCTACCTCCCTCCTTCCCTCTACCCCTCTCTCTACCTCCCTCCTTCCCTCTACCCCTCTGTCTCTACCTCCCTCCTTCCCTCTACCCCTCTGTCTAACTCTTGGTGAAATACCTCCTCTCCTCCATTTCTGTCTGTCTCTTTCTACCTCTCTGTCTCTCTCTCCCTGTCTGTTTTCTCTCTCTCTGTATCTATCTAACCGCAGTACTTGGTGAGATGTCTCTGTATATATCTGTTTCTCTCTCTAATAGAATGTAAATGTAACCGGGAGTATTACTGCCCATGCACAGTCAGCGACACATCACATTAAAGTAGTTGGCGCTGGTCTGTGAGAGTCGTAGCAGGCAGCCTGTACAGTATAATCATGTGGAATGTGTGAGAGTCTTGTGACTGTTCTCTGGGGTCGTCTTCCTCCCCTGGGTTCACCGCTGTCTGACCATCTCTCCTGTCCTCCCCTGCTCACGGCCTGGCCTCCTGTGTGTCGCTGTGTGTGTGTCGCTGTGTGTGTGTGTGTGTGTGTGTGTCGCTGTGTGTGTGTGTGTGTGTGTCGCTGTGTGTGTGTGTGTGTGTCGCTGTGTGTGTGTGTGTGTCCACCACAGGCAAAGCCAGTTGATAACAATAGCAACAATAAGCATGAACAGAAAGAGGAGAATGACAGCGCTAACAAAGTGAATGAGGTGAGACATTTAGCCCAACACTACACATGGTATTTAGGAATGTTGTGTGTGTATTTCTTTAAATAGTCCCTCTTCTCCTCGTTTGCAAAGCTGTGTGTTTTGATATTGTTGGGTGGTGATGAGAGACAGTGGGCTTGCTCATCTGCATGTTAGTCAATGGGCTTTATTAGAACCAGGAAGTACCCCTCATCTCAGGTCACTCACTGCTGGTTAGCTTACTGTTGGAAGGTTATCTAGCTGTTGGAGGGTTATCTAGCTGTTGGAGGGTTATCTAGCTGTTGGAGGGTTATCTAGCTGTTGGAGGGTTATCTTACTGTTGGAGGGTTATCTAGCTGTTGGAGGGTTATCTTACTGTTGGATGGTTATCTAGCTGTTGGAGGGTTATCTAGCTGTTGGAGGGTTATCTTACTGTTGGAGGGTTATCTTACTGTTGGAGGGTTATCTTACTGTTGGATGGTTATCTAGCTGTTGGAGGGTTATCTAGCTGTTGGAGGGTTATCTTACTGTTGGAGGGTTATCTTACTGTTGGAGGGTTATCTAGCTGTTGGAGGGTTATCTAGCTGTTGGAGGGTTATCTAGCTGTTGGAGGGTTATCTAGCTGTTGGAGGGTTATCTAGCTGTTGGTGTTAGCTTACTGTTGGATGGTTATCTAGCTGTTGGATGGTTAGATTACTGTTGGATGGTTAGCAAACTGTTGGATGGTGCGATGATTTTCTAAAGAAAAATAAATGACTTACGTTTTCTCACAACTGTGTTTAATTAAATGTTCTTTGTTCCAGGCGGCGGGGGAGCCGGTGAAGAAGGTGGAGAGCCGCTACAACCTGCGGCGCAGGAAGGATGATGGGGATGCCAGGCCGGCAGGGCCTCAGCAGCAGGAGACCTCTGCCCCAGCCTCCACCCCCACCCCCACCCCCAGGACCACAGAGCTGGAGTTTGGAGGACGGATAGGTACGCATGTCCCACAGGCCTGCACTGGAATGAGTAGCCTCAAACACACTTCCTGTTGTGCTGACCAATCACAAGGTGCCGTGTGTCATCCATGATGGCTCCTGGAGCCCACTGGTCACCATGGTCACCTCTGCCTTTTCTCAACCGCCAACGGGAAGCACCCAAAACCAAAGCACACCATATCAACACCATATCAACACCATATCAACACCATATCAACACCATATCAACACTCAGAAAAGCACATCAGCCCCCCTGTTTTACCCAGAAGAAACTCATTCTGTGATTCTAGTCTAGAATACAAGAAGTTTAGATCTAAGGTTGCTGTTACTCACTACTGTGTGTTTGTATGATTGTGTGTGTGTGTGTATCCCAGGAGTGGTGGTCATGCTGCTGCTGTTGCCATGCATGGTGCTGTGTCTGCTGGTGAAGGCGGGCCAGCAGGATGCCAGCGTGCTGGCCCCCCTGTCCCTGCCCAGCCCCCAGGCCCTCTGGGACCCCCAGGCCCTGGCACTGGTCTGCCTCTGGATCCTCCTGCAGGCCCTGCTGCACCTGCTGCCTGTCGGCAAGGTGACCACTCACTCACACACACCTTAAACAAACTTAAGCTCTCTGTGTCTGTCAACCACAACTCCACCCTGAGCCCCTGTCTAACAGTGTCTCTCCCCCAGGTTGTTGAAGGCCTGCCTCTAACAGTGTCTCCCCCCCAGGCTGTTGAAGGCCTGCCTCTAACAGTGTCTCTCCCCCAGGTTGTTGAAGGCCTGCCTCTAACAGTGTCTCCCCCCCAGGTTGTTGAAGGCCTGCCTCTGAAGAGCGGCCAGCGTCTGCAGTATCGGATCAACGGTTTCTCCTGCCTGGTCCTGACGGCGCTGGCCTTGGGTGCTGCGCTGCACCAGGAAGTGGATCTCACCTACGTGCATAGCCACTTCCTACAGCTGGCGGCGGCCAGCACGCTTCTGGCCACGCTGCTCAGCCTGTTCCTGTACGCACGCTCTCGCTGGGCCCCCGCCCACGCCCTGGCCCCCGGGGGCCACTCTGGTGAGGGAGGAGGGAGGGGGGGAGACAGTTAAAGATTCAAGTATTTTTTTCCTGTATTTTTCAAACGTAGATGAAGTGTTTGTTCCAGGAGCTGATGTACCCTTCCTGGTGATGTGTTCATGGATGTCATGTGTGTCTGGGTGTTCCTCTCCTCAGGTAACATCATCTACGACTTCTTCATGGGTCACGAACTCAACCCCCGCATCAGGAGCTTCGACCTCAAGTTCTTCTGTGAGCTGCGCCCTGGTCTGATTGGCTGGGTGAGTGGTGTGCACACTGCTCCACCTGGTGGCCCGTCAGGGTACTGCAGCTGGAAGGGTTAGGGCAGATCCGCTCTCCCACTGGAGAGAGAACATGAGACAGACCATCTCCTCTCACGGTCCTGGCCTAACGCTGTGTGTGTGTCCAGGTGGTGATCAACATGTCCATGGCCCTGGCTGAGATGAGGCTTCAGGGTCTGGAGAGCCCGTCTGCTGCCATGATCCTGGTCAACGCCTTCCAGCTGCTCTACGTGCTGGACGCCCTGTGGAACGAGGTACACACACACTGCAGCTCTGCTGCCTGTGGTCAGTGTGTGTCTGTTTGGATAAAAGTGCATGTGACATTGTTCACCTCTGACCCCAGGAGGCCATCCTGACCACCATGGACATCGTGCAGGACGGGTTTGGCTTCATGCTGGCGTTTGGAGACCTGGTGTGGGTTCCCTTCGTGTACAGCCTGCAGGCCTTCTACCTGGCCAGCCACCCCAGCCCTCTCCCCCTGCCCTGGCTGGCAGCCATCCTCACTCTCAACGGTAGGAGAAGCACCTGCATGGAGGGTTTGGATGGTCAGAAGACTGCTGTGTTGTGGTGCTGGAGTGGATCTCAGTGTGTTTGATCTTGCAGCTGTTGGATACGTGATCTTCAGGAAGGCCAACTCCCAGAAGAACGCCTTCAGGAGGAACCCGGACCACCCCAGCCTCGCCCGTGAGTCCCCACACCTGCCTAGTGGGAGCTGGACCTGGAGATGGGGATGAGGCTGTGGAGAGCTCGTTGTAGACTTGATGGGATATTTAGATGTTCTGTAGGGAGCTTGCATGATAATTGTGAGCCTCCCTGTGTAGTCATGTTTTGATGTGTTTCCAGACTTGAAGACCATCCCCACGGCGACAGGGAAGAGCCTGCTGGTGTCTGGGTTGTGGGGTGTCGTCCGTCACCCAAACTACCTGGGTGACATCATCATGGCCCTGGCCTGGTCCCTACCCTGTGGTGAGTCAGCAGATACTGACCTTAACCCTGACCCCTAACCCTGTGGTGAGTCAGCAGTCTCTTAACCCTGAACCTGTGTGTGTGTGTGTGTGCAGGATTGGACCACCTGCTGCCCTACTTCTACGTGGTGTACTTCACCTGCCTGCTGGTGCACCGGGAGGCTCGTGATGAGGCTCTGTGCCGGAGGAAGTACGGCTCTGCCTGGGACGAGTACTGCAGCGCCGTGCGCTACCGTATCATCCCCGGCCTCTACTGACCACGCCCTCATCCCTGGCCTCTACTGACCACGCCCTCATCCCCGGCCTCTACTGACCACGCCCTCATCCCCGGCCTCTACTGACCATGCCCTCATCCCCGGCCTCTACTGACCATGCCCTCATCCCCGGCCTCTACTGACCACGCCCTCATCCCTGGCCTCTACTGACCACGCCCTCATCCCCGGCCTCTACTGACCACGCCCTCATCCCCGGCCTCTACTGACCATGCCCTCATCCCCGGCCTCTACTGACCACGCCCTCATCCCTGGCCTCTACTGACCACGCCCTCATCCCCGGCCTCTACTGACCACGCCCTCATCCCTGGCCTCTACTGACCACGCCCTCATCCCCGGCCTCTACTGACCACGCCCTCATCCCCGGCCTCTACTGACCACGCCCTCATCCCCGGCCTCTACTGACCACGCCCTCATCCCTGGCCTCTACTGGCCACGCCCCTCATCCCCGGCCTCTACTGGCCACGCCCCTCCTCCTCATCCCCGGCCTCTACTGACCACGCCCCTCCTCCTCATCCCCAGCCTCTACTGGCCACACCCCCTCCCAATCCCCAGCCTCTACTGGCCACACCCCCTCCTCATCCCCAGCCTCTACTGGCCACACCCCCTCCTCATCCCCAGCCTCTACTGGCCACACCCCTCCTCCAGGCTCCCCCGTCAGCTTTGGAATGGCCCAATACATAAAAAAAACTAAACTGAACAAAAACTTTGAATCAATTTAGAAATTTGAAACTTGAGATGTTTTGTGATGTTTTTTTTAAGGAAGTGAAATCTTGCTAGTTTGATCCTCTCGTGTTTCCTCTGGAGGAACATGGACTTCTGTCATCAGCTGGCTTGTGTTCGGATTCATGCCTTTATTTGATATGTTTCAAATTTGATCAATTTGATGGGAATGTTTTAAACTTGCCTCAAAATATGCAGGTAAATTCCGGCTTGTATGTATTGTTTTGTACATATGCATTTTCTTTTTTACCCTCATACTTACCCCTTGACATTGGCTCAGGATAAATACTATCTTAAACCCTCGTCACTCCCATATTCAGTAGTTTTACAGTATCTGCTTGGTAAGTATACCTCTTAGTATATTTGCTTGTGTATATTGTGTATGATGCTCCTTTTACCTGTACAGTTGGACCACTACTAGGACTAACGATCTCTCAGGACAGACATGGATTTAGAAGCTTTCATGTTTTAATAGTTTTGTTGTTTATATTTTTATAGAGAGATGTAGATTTCACTGAGTGTGAAGAAACTGAATTGTTGTTTTAAATGCATCCAATGCAAGATGGCGTTTGCAAGATGTTTTTTAATTTTAATTTATAATATTATTTCAACTTTTATGATTGATCCAGTGTTATTTTGCTGTGTGTTTGCTACGTCAGGTTCAGAGTTGAAGTGTTCCCCAGTGGGGCTGCAGGGGGCAGTGTAGTGCTGAGCAACTGAGCTGCTTCTGACCCGAGGCCAGAAGCAGGCAGCTGGTACCACCACAGCAGGCAGCCCCATGCAGCAGGCCTCCTCGCTGCCACGCTGGGTATCCTACACTCAGTCTGCTGTTAGTTCCATCAACACCAGACATCCTCTTCTGTTGTTCTTAATGGGAACTTTATGAGTGACAGTTGTCTGTGTTTAAAAGAAGGTTATAGTGTGGGCACCCATGCTGCGGTAGCTCTTCTCTACATTCATACCCAGACAGTGTTTCATCTGCCTGTAGCAGAGCAGAATAGGGAAGAATTAGAGTAGCTAGCATTTTAATGAAAACAACAAAATGCAATGTAAATATTTTGGATTTTATTTTTTAAAAGAATTATGTGATTTTAAGTATAAGAAGAGATCCCAGTCATCGTAGAGATATTAGATCTTGTTTCTCATTAGATATTTAAAGTTGCTTTTCTGATTTCCACATTTGTTTTTCTTTTTAATTAAAATTGATCTGCCTAATTCTTGTCACAGTGGTCTGTGATGTGTCCTAGCCTGTGCTCTGCGGGGGCAACAGCCCTGCGGGGGGCAACACAGCCCTGCGGGGGGCAACACAGCCCTGGGGGGGCAACACAGCCCTGGGGGGGCAACACAGCCCTGGGGGGGGCAACACAGCCCTGGGGGGGCAACACAGCCCTGCGGGGGGGCAACACAGCCCTGGAGAGGGGGTGTAGGACCACCTTGGTCCCAGGTGTTCTCCAGGCGGTCAACTCATCCAGCTGAGCTGCTGGATGAGTTGACGTTCATGAAGAACCTGTGCTTCGTTCTAGACAGAAAACACACAGAAAACAGCTCACTTTGTCATTTGTTTTGATCAAAATGAAAGGTTTATAGTATTCTTGCACTTCTCTGTAATGTATGTTCTGTCACTCGTGTTTCCATTTTACTAGTTTAACAGACGCTTTTATCCAAAGGGACGAACAAATACTGCATATAGGAAGTCCAGCAGAAGATCAAGTATCAGTAGGACAGAGATCTAACAGTGTTTAGGTGGTCAGAGTTCAGGAACGTTATGTGTTTACCAGACACAGTGCAGAGAAACCAAAGCAGGCCAGGTACACTGCTGCTTTGTGTTGCAACACTGAATATTCTGTGTTTTTCTCACTTAATGTTTCTCAAACTCAGGATTGTGAAGAATCGACCTGAGCTAAAGCATGGAGAAAAGCTGATCTTAAATTTTTTGTTTATGAATAAAGAACAGTTGACGCCTGGTTTAAAGTAGAACCCAATTGTAGTAAAGCCATGACAAAAAGGAAAAAAAAAAGAATACTATTTCTTAAATATTGCAGATTGTTTTAAATATTAATAATCCTTTGGTATTAAAGAAAAAACACTTGTTTTTCACCTCGCTGTAGATAAAAGATGTTGCCGGTTCCTCAGCAGAGGGTTTGAGAAGCACTGCTCTATGTGCTCCTCAAGCCTGTAGGTCACGTGAGGGTTTGAGAAGCACTGCTCTATGTGCTCCTCAAGCCTGTAGGTCACGTTAAGGCAGTCACATGACAGGACGGAGAGAACAACTCACAGTTCCTGCACCTCCGAGAGCACCTGTCTTTGTTGTGCACAGTTCCTTTCTCTTCTCATGTTTAATTAGTGTTGTGTGTTCATGGCATGCCCTGGAGGGTCGAGGAGATCATTACGAAATGCTAATGAGCCTATAAATAATTGAGACAATGTGATTTGAAGGAATGGGTTAAGTGCAGACGGTTTGAGCATGTTGGAATCACACCTTCAGGAGGAAGCACCTCGTCTGCTGGGCGGCAGGAACACCACACCATCCTTCAGGAGGAAGCACCTCGTCTGCTGGGCGGCAGGAACACCACGCCATCCTTCAGGAGGAAGCACCTCGTCTGCTGGGCGGCAGGAACACCACACCATCCTTCAGGAGGAAGCACCTCGTCTGCTGGGCGGCAGGAACACCACACCATCCTTCAGGAGGAAGCACCTCGTCTGCTGGGCGGCAGGAACACCACACCATCCTTCAGGAGGAAGCACCTCGTCTGCTGGGCGGCAGGAACATCTTGATCTCATCTCTGCACTCGCCCACACATTGAGAACAATAACTATCATTTCACAATCCGGGATCATTGTGTTACATGCAGAGTCTGTTCTTTCAGCCAAACCAGAGAGGTTACTACATGGACAGGCCTTAGACGGTTAATTATCCTTGACCAGTAGATCATGTTTGACAAAACAAAGTTGTATTTGATCATCCATGATAAATGATGGATAAACCAGACAGACAATTTATGACCACAAACTCACCTGTCTGACCTGCATCATCAGAGCACCAAACACCGCCTGATTAAGATGCCAGTTTCATTCAGCCCAGCAGAACTTCCACGCCATTAAAGTACAAGCTGCTGTGTGCAGGCGTCCTGCTGTCCAGGAGAGCCCAGTACCCAGCACTACCAACCCAACACCCTCATCCAGGAGAGCCCAGTACCCAGCACTACCAACCCAACACCCTCATCCAGGAGAGCCCAGTACCCAGCACTACCAACCCAACACCCTCATCCAGGAGAGGGAAGGAGGGGCAGGAGGGGCAGGGCAGAGAGGAAGAGGGAGAGAAACAGAGAGAACATTCAGTAGGAACTCAAGCAGGCATTTTGACAAGGCTAATTGACTAAGATCCCTTTGAAGTGAGAAAGATAAAACAGCTCTTTCCCCTCAAACCTTCCTTGCTCTTCCCTGACAGAAGCAGTTTCATCATTTCTTGTCACCCATTTTCAGCAAAGCAGGCCTTCCCTCAGAACAGAATAGAGGAGGATGTGATGAAAAGAAGCAGAGGGAATGGATGTCACACCTCAAGCATATCTCAGGTGGGCCGCACGTCATGTGCGGCCCACCTTCAGGGAAGTCAGGTGGCTGAGCGGTTAGGGAATCGGGCTAGTAATCAGAAGGTTGCTGGTTCAATTCCTGGCTGTGCAAAATGACGTTGTGTCCTTGGGCAAGGCACTTCACCCTACTTGCCTCGGGGGGAATGTCCCTGTACTTACTGTAAGTCGCTCTGGATAAGAGCGTCTGCTAAATGACTAAATGTAAGTTATTGTCCAATAGCTGACATGATCTGATGTGATCACAACAGAAAGAACAACCGTGTGTTTGAAGCGCTGAGTCAGGAAAATGAGGAGTTGGGAAATTCCAACCCTCCTGCGTTGCATTGCACCCAGACCCTAACCACCCAGACCTAACCACCCTGACCAGACCTGACCATCCAGACCTGACCATCCAGACCTGACCACCCTGACCAGACCCTAACCACCCAGACCTAACCACCCTGACCAGACCCTAACCACCCAGACCTAGCCACCCAGACCTGACCATCCAGACCTAACCACCCTGACCAGACCTGACCACCCAGACCTGACCACCCAGACCTAACCACCCAGACCTGACCACCCAGACCTGACCACCCAGACCTGACCACCCAGACCTGACCACCCAGACCTAACCACCCAGACCTGACCACCCAGACCTGACCACCCAGACCTGACCACCCAGACCTAACCACCCAGACCTAACCACCCAGACCTGACCACCCAGACCTGACCACCCAGACCTAACCACCCAGACCTAATCACCCAGACCTGACCACCCAGACCTGACCACCCAGACCTAATCACCCAGACCTAACCACCCTGACCAGAATCTATCTTTCCCCCATCCCTCCCTCCTTTCCCCCTCTCAGGGCAGATGGGATGGAGCTATGTGTCTGTCTCCTCTGGCTTGTGGGAGGAGCTGCTGTTTCCAACACTGAGATCACTGGTGTGAAGGACTGGTGACAAAATATTCTAATCACATGGAGATCTGTAAAACTGGGACCATGTTCAGAGTTCAGGGGGTTTATTGATGCCGTTTATTTGTTGTGGCTTCTGAGAAAAGGCCCAGAAGCTACAGTAGGGAAGCTCTGGAGAGTGTTTGAGTGTGGAGAGAGAAGTGTTTGTGTGTGAACAGTATGAGATAGGAAGAGAGAAAGAAAACTATACAGAAAAGTGAGAGTCTAAATTGTATTCATTTAGCAGATTCTATTATCTAAAGCGACATACAAATAGTACTGTTTTTGAAAGTACCGCAGTAGATCAAGGATCAGAAGTGCAGAACTCTAATAATAGGGGCTGGGGTTCGGGTAAAGGCTGGGGTAAGGATGGAGGCTGGGGTTCGGGTAAAGGCTGGAGGCTGGGGTTCGGGTAAAGGCTGGGGCAAGGATGGAGGCTGGGGTTCGGGTAAAGGCTGGAGCAAGGATGGAGGCTGGGGTTCGGGTAAAGGCTGGGGCAAGGATGGAGGCTGGGGTTCGGGTAAAGGCTGGGGCAAGGATGGAGGCTGGGGTTCGGGTAAAGGCTGCGGTAAGGATGGAGGCTGGGGTAAGGATGGAGGCTGGGGTTCGGGTAAAGGCTGGGGCAAGGATGGAGGCTGGGGTTCGGGTAAAGGCTGGAGCAAGGATGGAGGCTGGGGTTCGGGTAAAGGCTGGGGCAAGGATGGAGGCTGGGCTGTGGAGAACAGGAGAATTAGTTTGACATAAGATGTTTAGTCATGGCATCTAACCCTCTGTTTAAGGGGGGTCTATGTAGAAGTATATTTTAACAGTTACCACCATCAGCCACCAGAGGGCACTAGAGAACCATGCCAACCCGCTAGGAGCTGTCCCTGGTCCTGTCACCATGGTAACAGGGTTTATTATGGGGTGTGAGGTCTGAGGGTTGCTATGCTGACAGATTCTCCTGATCTATATCTGACCTCAATCAGTTTGGTTTCTTCATTGTTAGATGTATCTAATAAAAACTATATTAGTGAGCATGAATCAGAAGAAAGAGAGAACTTTGATTTGTGATGCTTGGTGTGTGTGTCCATGTGTCTGTGGTGCATGCAGATGTGTGTGTGTCTGTATACATGTGTGTGTGTGTGTATGTCTGTATACATGTGTGTGTATGTCTGTATACATGTGTGTGTGTGTGCGTGTCTGTATACATGTGCGTGTGTGTGTATGTCTGTATACATGTGTGTGTGTGTGTCTGTATACATGTGTGTGTGTGTGTGTGTGTGGGTTAGGTGCTTAGGCTTTCTCCCCATGTGTTCCTGAACATCATTAGACACAGCAGCTGTCTGACTTAAAGTGTTGTCATAAGGAGAGAGACTCTTGTTTTACACTTTCATGAGCTGATGTTGAAGATGTGATGATGAAACATGAGTCTGTCTTCCTCTGAACACATGGAGGAGGGGAGAGGAGGAGGGGAGGGGAGGGGGAGGGGGAGGGGGAGGGGGAGGGGGAGGGGGAGGGGAGGGGAGGGGGGAGGGGGAGAGGGAGAGGGAGAGGAGTCAGAAGTGATGGGGAGTGATTTTGCTGTAACTGTGTTTTCTGTTGAGTCTTGTAGCTTGTGACAAACAGGTCTTGGCGGAGCGGAGGGCGGAGCAGAGGGCGGAGCAGAGGGCGGAGCAGAGGGCGGAGCAGAGGGCGGAGGGCGGAGCAGAGGGCGGGGCGGAGGGCGGAGGGCGGGGCGGAGCAGAGGGCGGAGGGCGGAGCAGAGGGCGGAGGGCGGGGCGGAGCAGAGGGCAGAGCGGAGGGCGGAGGGCGGAGCAGAGGGCATGTCTTACAGCGGTTGTGAAAGGTGACATCACAAAGAGGCAGAGTTACTGTGTCATTAGTTTCACCATGATCACAGTCTCATCTGTAATGTGAGTGAATGTTAAAGGATGTTGAAGTTCATTTCTGTTTGTTTTTTTGACTGACAGTCAAGGTTGAAACTAAGAGATGACAGCTAGGCTGTTGAAGTAGATATATTAATAGATAGATACGTAGATAGATCTGATCCAGACAGTATCATGATATACTCTTATAACATCATTAGCTGTGTAGTCAATCCTTCCCTCTGCCCTGTGGTTCACAGACTGAATGGTTGATGATGGTGTTTTAGCTGTCAGCTGCTTAACAATGGTTCCATAAGAGCAGAACAGCGCCTCACTATTGATCATGTTGTTCAATACCGGCCTATTATACTGGGGTTGAAACATCCCTGTTAATGTTCTGCAACCAGACTTGGTTCTCTATATAATATACAGCATATATACACAGTATATACTGTGTATGCAGCAGGTTCTCTTCATTCAGCATCGATACTCAGTGCCTTCCTGTGTCAGCACACTGCTTCCATGGTGTCACCATGATCACACACACAGACTGTACACACACACACATACTGTACACACACACAGACTGTACACACACACATACTTTAAACACACATACACATACTGTAAATACACACACACATGTTGTACACACACACACCCGCCACATGCATGTCAAGTCTCTCGGCCTGACAGCAGTGTGTGTGTGTGTGTGTGTGTGTGTGTGTGTCTCCTGGGCCAAGTCAAACAGTGTCTCCTCTCCGCTACTGAAGACGCTGCTGAACTGGAGCTCATCCACAAACTGCTGCATGCTACTTCTCTCCTGGGACTGTGACATAGAGGTGCAGGACTGTCTGTCTCTGTGTGTGTCTGTCTCTGTCTGTCTGTGTGTGTGTGTGTCTCTCTGTGTGTGTGTGTGTCTCTGTGTGTGTGTGTGTGTGTGTGTGTGGTGTTTCCCAGCCTCTCTGCTGTGTCTGGGGTGCAGACGGCTGGACTATCTCTCTCTGACTAGCAGCTTGTTCCTCATAGCAGCACCAGTCACACCAGCAGGTCCACACTGCAACCAGCAAGAACCCTGGACAGGTAAGCGATCAAGAGGAACTACCGAGTTAGTTAGCTGCTGATGCTGGCTGCTTGGAAATATTTCAGAGGAGCATGTCTTAAGATGTTTAATTCTTAATTCCCTTGTCTAACTAAAGAAATGGGATTAATTTAAATTGAATTTCTAATCGTCCTTCAGCAAACTAAACCGTCTAACTTAATCACTTCAAGTGCTGTGGAGTTTCTCTTTTCCTCCGCTCACTCTATTTCTTCTCTATCTCCCTAAATTCTCTGTCTCTCCCTCCATCTCTCTCTCCATCTCTCTCTTCTCCCTCCATCTCTCTCTTCTCCTCCCTCCCTCCATCTCTCTCTCCTCTTCTCCCTCCATCTCTCTTCTCCCTCCTCCTCCATCCTCTCTCTCTCCTCCCTCCCTCCTCCCTCCATCTCTCTCTCCTCTTCTCCCTCCATCTCTCTCTCCTCTTCTCCCTCCCTCCATCTCTTTCCCTCCCTCCATCTCTCCCCAGGATGCAGCAGTTGTGGTGTGTGGTGTTGGGGATGTTGTGGGCGTCAGGGCGGGGGCTGGGGGTGGAGGCGGTGGAGACATGTCCAGAGGCGTGTCGGTGCAGCAGAAAGACCAGTCCTGAGAGGATGGAGGTCAACTGCCACAAGAGAGGCCTCCGGTCCTTCCCCTCCACGCTCTCCCCAGACTCCTGGATCCTCAAGATGGGTGCGTTCACACCTCATATGATACATACATAACATCCCTCCCCCCCTCCTTCTCTCTCTCTCCATCCATCCACCCATCCATCCGTGTATCCATCCAACCCTGTCTCCATCCATCCTTCTCTCTCTCTCCATCCATCCCTCCATCCATCCCTTCCTAGAGAGTGGGTACAGCTCAGTTTTTAGAGGTTTTATCAAAACCGCTATTTGGATAGAAAGCATCTGCTAGATGAATCCAGTACATGATATTCCATCCATCTCTCCAGAACATACCTGTATCTGCTGTGTGCAGTGTGAGTTGTAAGTAAACCATCTTGTATCATGTATTGATGACATCACACTAACAGGAATGTGGGTGTACTGTGTTTGCTGATGTCCTGCTCTGTGGTTGGTGTACATCCTTCTCCTACTAAATATACACTTCAAGGATGTGAGCGATCAATCCTCTCCAGGATCAATGTTCCCCATCGACACAAACCTCCACCAGAGGCTTTCATATTCCTGTTCTGTTGTGAGTTCTGTGAGATGATGTTTCCACTGTTGGGTTCCTCCCAGGGGAAAACGGGATCCAAGAGCTCCCGGCTCACGCTCTCAGACCCGTCCCCAAGATCGAGAGCATCAACCTAGAGAGGAACGCTATCAGGACCCTCCACCCCCAGGCCCTGTCAGGAGCCAGCAGACTCATGCTGCTCAACCTGTATGGTAACCAGCTCAGCAAGCTTCCTGCCCGCGGCTTCCAGGACCTGCTCAACCTGCGCTTCCTCATGCTGGGACAGGTCAGCAGCCACTCACAGGAGACGTTCTGGATGTCCTTGACCAATGAGAACCTGTCTTAGAGAGCATTGACCAGTAACAACTGATTCTCAGAGTAGCATGTGCCATAAGTCTTAGATTATACAGGTACAGTTTTAAGATATTATATTGTATACTTTTACAAGAGCTAAAAGAATAGAGGTGTAAATATAGCTGTGTTGGATCGATGATTTATAAAGACTTCTGAACAAAAGAGTTGTTTTCCTGACTGCATCCTCCGTTGCTGTGTTGGTCACCCAGAACCAGATCGCTGCAGTGAAACCTGAGATGTTTGCTGGCATGGGGAACCTTTCAGACCTGGATCTCCCTCTGAACTCCCTCACCGCCCTGCCCCCCAACGCCTTCAAGCCCCTCATCGCCCTCAAGGTGCTGGACCTGGCCCTCAACCGCATCCAGAGGATCTCTCCCAGAGCCTTCACAGGCCTGAGCGAACTCCTCTTCCTCAACCTGGACAACAACAGCCTGAAGAGCCTGTCTCCCGCGGTGTTCCGCCCGCTGGGCTCCCTGGAGATGCTGGTGCTGGACAACAACCTGCTGACATCGCTGAGCGGCGCGGCGCTGGAGGGGTTGTCAGGGCTGCAGGAGCTGTACCTGAGGAACAACGTGCTGGACAGACTTCCCAAGGACCTGTTCAGACCCACACCCAGACTGTCTCGCCTCGCCCTGACCGGGAACCGTCTGAAGACAGTGGATGGCAGCCTGTTCTCTCAGCTGTCTGGTACGGGCAGCTGGATGCTGTTTCAGATGAGTGTGGTTCTGCTGCTGTACCATGTGACACCGGTTGACCTGTTGTTGTGGGGTTAACTAGTAATGATGCGTTAGTAGACGAAAAGAGACGTGGTGTTATTATGGGGCATCCCTGATCTTCAGCTTTACTTCCAGTGTTTGTACGTTGTTTTGGATGAAAGCATGGACTGTCCCTACTAAGACCTAACCCTGTCTCCTGCTGTGCCCCCCCGTCCTCCCCAGACCTGAAGGAGCTGTTCCTGCAGGGGAATCCCTGGGTGTGCGACTGCAGCATGGCTCCGCTGCTGCGCTGGGTGTCCCAGACCGCAGCCAGCCTCGCCCCGCTGGAGGGCCTGAGGTGTGCCGGCCCAGCGGAGCAGAGAGACAAAAGCCTGAGCACCCTGCAGCCAGACAGCCTGCACTGCCGTGCCTAGAACCCTCCACCCTGACCCGAGACATGGACCCTCCACCCTGACCCGAGACATGGACCCTCCACCCTGACCCGAGACATGGACCCTCCACCCTGACCCGAGACATGGACCCTCCACCCTGACCCGAGACATGGACCCTCCACCCTGACCCGAGACATGGACCCTCCACCCTGACCCGAGACATGGACCCTCCACCTTGACCCGAGACATGGACCCTCCACCCTGACCCTAGACATGGACCCTCCACCTTGACCCGAGACATGGACCCTCCACCTTGACCCGAGACATGGACCCTCCACCTTGACCCTAGACATGGACCCTCCACCTTGACCCGAGACATGGACCCTCCACCTTGACCCGAGACATGGACCCTCCACCTTCTCCACACCTCCTCCCACACCTTCTCACTTGCAGTTGCATAAGTTTGGTTGTGGTGTATAATCACACACCTACTGTACACCTGCTGGGCTTCTGACTCCCAGCCCAGTTCCCTGAGTCATGACAGCAGGAGTCATGACAGCAGGAGTCATGACAGCAGGAGTCATGACAGCAGGAGTCATGACAGCAGAGATGAGAGGCTGATAAGTAGGATGAGAGATAGAGTGAGAGTGAGAGACAGCTAGGTGTTGGGTGAATGTAATATGTATGATCTTTATCTTCAGTAATGGAGACAGTTAAACTGTCCATTGAGACCAAACATGACCACGCTGATGTGAACATGATGGAGGTTCAGTGAGAGCAGAAATAAGTCATCATTTCCACCTTAATGAAACCTGCTATTATAGAGACACAGGAGCACTTAGCTGGCAGGGCGGTACCAGGCCTGTCTGCCTGCCTGCCTGCCTGCCTGCCTGCCAGTCTGCCTGCCTGCCTGCCTGCCTGCCTGCCAGTCTGCCTGCCTGTCTGCCTGTCTGCCTGTCTGTCCTGTCTGCCTGTCTGCCTGTCTGTCTGTCTGTCTGCCTGTCAGTCTGTCTGCCTGTCTGTCTGTCTGACGCAGTCTTTCATGTCAGTCTTATGTATATTACTTTGATCCAAAATTAGCATTTTATTAGATTTTATTTTACTGAAACATATACTGCTTTAAAATAGTAAATTTTTCATTTACGCTATGTACTGTATAAAAATGTGTTTCATACTAATTCAAGCAGTCATGTATATCACTGCCATGTAGAGTGTAGAATATTATTAATCATGCAGTTACCACTCATCCTCATTACATGGTGAAGGCTCACAGATTTGTGAAATCCTTTGCAAATCAACATGTATACTTTATTAATCTACTCCCCGTTGCACCTAATCTCATGCTGGATTTAACGTTGACGAAAAACAATAAAAGGCCTTTACGTGGATTAATGTTTCAAAGCATCCAAAACAGACTGAAACCATAACACCGACTGCAGAATGATTCATAAAAGTATAAAATTATGCAGATATGTTGTGCTTCAGCTGGTCTCTCGTTCAAGCTAGACAAGAGCTGTAGTAGGTGTAGGAGGTGTAGGAGGAGGTGTAGGAGGTGTAGGAGGAGGTGTAGGAGGTGTAGGAGGTGTAGAAGGAGCTGTAGGAGCTGTAGGAGGTGTAGGAGGAGCTGGAGGAGGAGTAGGAGGTGTAGGAGGAGGTGTAGGAGGTGTAGGAGGTGTAGGAGGTGTAGGAGGAGCTGTAGGAGCTGTAGGAGGAGCTGTAGGAGGTGTAGGAGGAGCTGGAGGAGGTGGAAGCGATCACCTCCGCAGCAGGGATTCCTCACCAGGCTGCTGACTTAGATCCAGCATCTCCTCGCCACATTCCACACCTGCACGGCCTTCTGGGTACTCTCCTGGACACATGGACGTGAGAAACTGGTGCTACACTCTGCCTCTCTCTTTCAAGTAGAGTCAGCCTCACCATGCCTCTCTATCTCTACTAGAGTCAGTGGGGGAGGAGGGAAAGGGAGGGGGGGACGGGGAGGGAGAGGGGGAAACCTACAGGGAAGGGGGGAGGGAGGAGCTAGGTAGTGAGTCTATAAACTTGTATTATTTAAAAATATATATACATTGATCCTTTTGATCCCATTTTATTGGGGCTGCTGTGACGTTTGCATTTCTGAGGTGAATAAAGCTCCATCTGATCTGATGTTGATCTATTCTACCTGGACAGCCAACACTGGGATTGTGAGCTGCAGACAGACGGTCTCTGTGAGCCACCACGATAGATGAGGCAGAGGCAGAGCCAACTTGATAGATGAGGCAGAGGCAGAGCCACCACGACAGATGAGGCAGAGGCAGAGCCAACTTGATAGATGAGGCAGAGGCAGAGCCACCACGATAGATGAGGCAGAGGCAGAGCCACCACGATAGATGAGGCAGAGGCAGAGCCACCACGATAGATGAGGCAGAGGCAGAGCCACCACGATAGATGAGGCAGAGGCAGAGCCACCACGATAGATGAGGCAGAGGCAGAGCCACCACGATAGATGAGGCAGAGGCAGAGCCACCACGATAGATGAGGCAGAGGCAGAGCCAACTTGATTGATGAGGCAGAGGCAGAGCCACCATGATTGATGAGGCAGAGGCAGAGCCAACATGATAGATGAGGCAGAGGCAGAGCCAACTTGATTGATGAGGCAGAGGCACCATGATAGACAAGGCAGTGGCAGAGGCACCATGATAGACGAGGCAGAGGCAGAGCCACAGACCCTGCTGACCAGGATGCAGCACAGGCTGGGATGGACACAGCTTAGCGGTTAGAGCGTCTGAAAGCAAAATCAAGAGGCCACAGGTTCAAATCTTCCCCTCTCCTTGTTGCTTTAGACCAAAGTATCTGCTAAATGAAAACAGTTGTTCATATATTGTGTGGCTGTCGTGTGTGAGTGCAGATGATCTCTACATGTCTGTGAACTGTACCGGGGATGTGGCTGCAAATGGTTATATTTCACTGTTCTCTTCAAGGGTAAAAGAGGATGTCTTTCTCTGACACTCTATCTCCCTCTATCTCCATCTCTCTCTCTTTCTCTATCGATCTCTATCTCTCTCTCTCTATCCCCGTCTCTCTCCCCCACTCTATCTCTCTCTCTCTCTCTCTCACTGAATCTCTGTCTTTTGTTCTCTTTCTCTCTAAAACACACATGTACACACACAAACGCACACACACACACACGGTATAATTAACGGTTTGCTGTTTTTCGTTGTGCTCTACAAGATGCTGTCGTGGCATCTCATTTTTTCCCCCTGCTACCGTTACCATGGAAACCCTCGCTTCTGGTTTCCTGCTCCCTCGGAAGGGGTTAGTCTCTCTCCCTCTCTCTCCCTCCCTCTCTCTCCCTCTTTCCCTCTCTCTCTCTCTCCCTCTCTCTCCCTCTCTCTCCCTCTTTCCCTCTCTCTCTCTCCCTCTCTCCCTCTCTCTCCCTCTTTCCCTCTCTCTCTCTCCCTCTCTCTCCCTCTTTCCCTCCCTCTCTCTCCCTCTCTCCCTCTCTCCCTCTCTCTCCCTCTCTCTCTCTCCCTCTCTCCCCTCTATCTCCCTCTCTCCCTCCATCCTCCTCTCCCTCTCTCCCTCTGCCATGCTGTTGGAGAGAGACAGAAGCCTGTCAGATGAAGGGAGAGGAGAGAGAGGGAGGGGAGACAGGGAGATGGGGGGGCAGAGAGAGTGAGAGAGAAAGGGGGGGATAGAGAGAGAGGGGAACATCAGTGTCCTGATAACCACAGAATACACCATCATGGTTTGGATCCTTAAATAAAAAGATATTTGTTTCCAAACATCTTCTCCCTCCGCTAACTTCTGTTCATAAATTGTACTTTTAATTTCAGTCAAATCTGCATCCATTCCCCGCAGCTCTCTTCCAGACTCCCAGTCATGAGGTTGACAGCTTGTGACTGAGCTGGGGGATTAAAGGTTGACTGGGGAGACGAGAGCGCGAGCACAGGGCCAAATGCAGAGGTGTTTATTGAAACTGAGTCAGGATCCAATCTGCAGCTCTGCTCACAGGACAGGGCAGCTCAGCGGCTGCTCCACAACAAACCCAGACTTCACGGAGAAGCTGAGCAAGATAACAACTTAAGCCACCTGACATCTGCACCAGACCCACCTGACATCTGCACCAGACCCACCTGACATCTGCACCAGACCCACCTGACATCTGCACCAGACCCACCTGACATCTGCACCAGTGACTTTGCTCACTACTAGTGAGCACACGGACCCAGTAATGCAGGGAGGTGCAGCACCAGGTCTGTAGAGCTGGGCGGTGACGTCTTGAACTAGCTGGTTAATGTTCTGGGCTATGTGACTATTTCAACAACAATTATTTAGTAATCCACATGAATTTATAACTGAAGCTAATTCAAATGTTCAGGTCATTCCGTGCGCTTGGTTACAGAATCAGTAAGAACGCAAGGAGACGACCTGCAGGACGGTAGAAGCGTGGCCTTCTCCAGTAACTCCTCCAGAGCTCGGTGTTTTACGCTTGTTTGAGGAACACGCGTGTTGAAGGCTGCTCCTGTCCACCCCCTGACCCACCACAGCTGCCATTTTGTTTGTCATGTTGATTTGAAACATGCATCCTTGCGTTCATGTAATGGCTTCATTACTAATTAAAGGTGGCTGCATAATGCAGAAGAACACAACACTAACAGCAGACAGAGCAGACAGAGCAGCGGAGCACCACGTCTAACACTGACGTCTCGCTGTATTAGAAAGTAAATTATGTAAAGAGTTAGTCTGAAGTCACTTCTAACACAGTTGAAAGGGTCTGGTCTGTATAGACCTGCATGCTCTTTTACTGAAACCAAACTAGTCTCTTTGTTTGAACTCTGCATGTGACGCTTTAGTCACTTAGCTGACACTTTGGTCCAAAGCAAAGTAAAAATAGTGCTTCTAGAAAGTCCAGCAGAAGATCAAGGATCAGAAGTGTGCAGGTCTAACAGCGCAATAACCACATCTCAGCTACCAGGCACATGGGACAAAAAAATACTATGCAACGAGAGAGCTTAAAATGTCTCTTCTGCTGGCTGTAATATGAATAATGAAGTGCACCACACAATAGTATCAAATATTGAGGAACATAAAAAGAGGTTTGTGAAGGATGGTTGTGAGAGGAGGGGCATGTCTCAGAGATGGTGTAGTGACATGGCCCTTCAAACTGATCATTTCTCCTTTACATTAACACATACATAGAACCACACACACACATAGGGCCACACGCACACATAGAACCACACACACGCATAGAACCACACACACACATAGAACCACACACACACACAGAACCATGGAGAGAGGTCACCAGGCATGGAAAAATGAATTGTATTTATGTCAATCTTTTCCAGGATGATTGTGTCAAACTCAATTATTACTGATCCCTCCAAGATGAGCTTCTGATTGGAATGTCTGTTATATTTTCATCTACTTGAACACCTTGCTACTCCTCCTAACCTCCTCTCTCTCTCTCCCTCTTTATCTCTCTCTCTCTCTCTCTCCCTCTTTATCTCTCTCTCTCTCTCCCTCTTTATCTCTCTCTCTCTCTCTCCCTCTTTATCTCTCTCTTTCCCTCTTTATTGTTGGAATGCTGCTTCAGCATTCCAAGTATTGTTCTTTGAATCTTTATTCAAGCATCTTCTTCTTCTTCTTCTTCTTCTTCTTCTATTTCTTCCGCGACACCTTTCAGCGCCTTCAAATCTTAAGCTATTAAAACCGTTAAGCTATCAAAAAATTCAGCAGTTTCAGGCTATGACTGCTATATCTTTTCAGCTTTGTACCTCTTATGCTTGAATTAATATAAATCAATATTCATAATATTTTTAACATGGTTTTCCAATGGAGTTTTTTTCCAAATCCTCTCAATCCTCTTAAACGTCTTCAACTTTCAAATCCTTCTTCTTCCTCAATCCTTCAGCTACAGCCACCATTTAAACTTTAAAATGTTGACAAAACCCTAAACTATTTTTAAAAAATTCTGCTTTTTGATATATAATCAACTTTTTTCAATATCACTGATTATGTTTCATGACTTTTTCAAGCCGTTTCTGAGATTTACATGGGTGTGTACGTGAAAGCCTAGAGTGCAGACTGAAACGCTTAGAGTGGAGGGGAGCTTCGGATGTCGTTGAAAAAATATTTCTAGTTTGCCAGCATTGCCACAATTTTCGCTCTTCATGCTTCGTTTTTGGATCAATAGATAGCTAATTTTGTGCTGGTCTTAGACAGTTGTCTGTTGAATCCAACAGACGTACACATTTGTTCAGAGCCCCACGAAAGCGAGACAAAGTCCAACTCTCGCCCCATAGAGACCAATGCAAATCTGGTGACAAAATCGTCAGAGAAAGCAAAAAGAACAATATTTTGAAACTGCCGGTAGAGTCGTATTTCTGACCGCACAGAAATATAAAGGACATCTCTGGTTTCGGCAGAGTCTTGGGTCTCGGAAAATATGCTTATTTTTTTGGATTGGAAGTATAGTTTTGCGTCTAGGTTAACTTGTTTGAGGTGTGGATTCTAGCGAAATTTCTGTTATTCTTTGCCCTCAGCGCGTTAGCATTCATAGCTGCACCATCACCGTGGCAACCACACAAACAAGCGCCACTCAGTCTATTACACAGGTGATTGTTATTAGCTGATTAGTGGAGACACAGGACAAGCTATTCAGTCAACTCGTCTCATTAAAAGACTAAGAGCACCACAACACAACTACTACCACTACTGCTATATTTTATGCCACTACTACAACTACTAATTCTGCAGATGCTGCTAATATCTCTTTTACTAACTACTTCGCTAATGGAACTGTTTTGTTCTACTACGCCACTGAGTGCGTTTACTTGACCATGAGAAACCCGATTACTAGCAATTGTCGGTTTATGCCATACAATTACTCCATTTACATGTGTAATTAGTTATGCGATTACTCAATAAGCACGTCTACATGATTCTTTTTATTAATCGTTGTATGCTCCACGGACAAAACTTGCACCATCATCCTACTGCAACAAAGTGTCGCCGTGTCTTCCTGTATCGTATGGAAGCAAATCGTTACCAAAATTCAAATGCAAATGCATTTCCAGAAATGCATTTGCATTTTAAGACTGTGGCTGCATTATTTGACTCATAAATGAAATTAGTATTCAATCATCCTATTTGCATTTTAATTTTCTTCTTCAAGAGTGCTCAATCTTTCACTTAATTAAAATGAAAAAGAAATAGACATTTGAGATTTAATTTTCAAAATATGCCCCAGCAAATAGATACCAAAATTCAATTTGAAATGTAAAATTTGAAAATGAAAATGCATTTCTGGAAATGCATTTTCATTTTAAGAACGTGGCTGCAAAATCGTGACCACAATTCAAATTCAAATGCATTTCCAGAAATGCATTTTCAATTTCAAGAACGTGGCTGCAAAATCGTGACCACAATTCAAATGAAAATGCATTTCCAGAAATGCATTTTCATTTTAAGAACATGGCTGCAAAATCGTGACCACAATTCAAATTCAAATGCATTTCCAGAAATGCATTTTCATTTTAAGAACGTGGCTGCAAAATCGTGACCACAATTCAAATTCAAATGCAAATGCAAAATGAAGGAAAAAGCATTCTGAGCGGCGCAGCAGAGTGACGTCAGTAGCCGCTCTTCTTCAGCTCCCTGCTGACCGAGCTACCCATCTTGTTCGGTAGGGGGCGGTGTGCACATCGGCATTGCATTACATTGCAAATGTGCTGGGAAATTGATTGAATTGCCGGGTCTTTAGAGCAGCGTTCCCCAACCGGTGCCCACCGGTCATTTCGTACCGGGCCGCACAAAAAATAATTAATAACATTATTTCCTTTTAATTGATTATTATTCTGAAAAATGACCTGATTCTCTCCTTCTCCGCGGGCCTTTTCCCCTGAGCAAAAAAGCTCTGCAAAGACGTGTTTACTCATTTTTTAGCAAGTTTGTGGGCTTTATTGAGCGGTATCATGCGCTCTCTTCCTCTTGACACATGACAAGTGATAGTTACCACTCAATGAAGCCTGTTTGAGACAACAACTCTATCGGTGTTTTGGATTAAGGCTATCCTGAGATCGCCACTAAAGCACTGAAAACCCTGCTTCCATTTCCAACAATAAGCGGGATTTTCTGCCGTGACAGCAATCAAACAAAATTATGGAATAGGCCTAAACTGGATATAAGGAACGCACTTCGGGTGTCACTGTCGTAGCTTATAGTCACACACAACAGTGGGACTGACACATCGAAAGCTAGCTATAGTAACAATATAACGATGGAAAACCAGGCTAAGAAACTTAAAGATGGGGCTGAAAAATTAAGAGACAAAAATACATCACATTCACTAGACATGGTTTTGTCAATTGAAAAAACGGCTGTTTATTTTACATAAAACTCCCAAAACTATTTTGGGCTCAAATAAAGGTAAAAAAAGTTGGCCTTTAAGTAGGCCTATCGAACTCCCGAACTAGCATCAAATCAAACACAGACTATGCATGCATTAGCAGGCAGCTGTGGTAGCGTAGCTATACGGGGGCCGGTTCTGGTGGGCTGGTCTGGATAAAAATCCAGGGCCTATTTTTACTCCCAGTCCGACCCTGCCGCCCCGCAACATTAAGCCACCCCCCTGATAAAATATGTTCCCGAGGCTGTAGGCTATATGTTGTTAATAAATAGGCTAACAATAAATTGTTGTTGTACCAGCAATCCAAGTTTTGTTTTTCACTGTAGAAATCTCAAATTTCATAATGATTTGCCAATGCAAGAGAGTACCGGCACCTTTTTTTCTCCACTTCAAGCACTGAATGTAATGCAATGCAGATGTGCACACCGCCCCCTACCGAACAAGATGGGTAGCTCGGTCAGCAGGGAGCTGAAGAAGAGCGGCTACTGACGTCACTCTGCTGCGCCGCTCAGAATGCTTTTTCCTTCATTTTGCATTTCTGCAAATGCATTTGAATTTGAATTGTGGTCACGATTTTGCAGCCACGTTCTTAAAATGAAAATGCATTTCTGGAAATGCATTTGAATTTGAATTGTGGTCACGATTTTGCAGCCACGTTCTTAAAATGAAAATGCATTTCTGGAAATGCATTTTCATTTGAATTGTGGTCACGATTTTGCAGCCACGTTCTTGAAAATGAAAATGCATTTCTGGAAATGCATTTGAATTTGAATTGTGGTCACGATTTTGCAGCCACGTTCTTAAAATGAAAATGCATTTCCAGAAATGCATTTTCATTTTCAAATTTTACATTTCAAATTGAATTTTGGTATCTATTTGCTGGGGCATATTTTGAAAATTAAATCTCAAATGTCTATTTCTTTTTCATTTTAATTAAGTGAAAGATTGAGCACTCTTGAAGAAGAAAATTAAAATGCAAATAGGATGATTGAATACTAATTTCATTTATGAGTCAAATAATGCAGCCACAGTCTTAAAATACAAATGCATTTCTGGAAATGCATTTGCATTTGAATTTTGGTAACGATTTGCTTCCATAGTATCGGCCCTACTGCTGTATGTTTCATTCAATCAACACATTGAATCCTACTAAGAAAGCCGAGTAAACGCACTCAATGCACACATCTGCTACTGCTATTACTATCCCAACTATAATGTCAGCTGTTAAGACTATAATATTCTTTTTATGACTAGCTAGCCTAGGCCTACTTCTTCTTCTGTTTAACAGTTCAGCTTTCAGCTTCTCCCGCATTGTATATTTCAGCTCTTAGCGTTGTTAGATGATGCAGTTCAGTTTCCACACTGCCTCTTTTGTGTGACTCACACATTTTTGAAATTCATTTCAGCTTGCGGGTATTTTCTCATTTCTGTATTTTCTGCAATTTAAGAAAAATAATTTCATCTTTCAGCATTCCAACGCATTTTCAGCAGGAAATGCGTTTCTAGTTTCTCTCTCTTTTGTGTTGTCTGTATTCATGATGTGATATTTAATGTAGAAAACATTTCCAGCAGACGTGTAGGGAAGGTGAGCAGGAAGGTGGAGCAGCATTTCCCCCAAACGTGTAGGGAAGGTGGAGCAGGA